>CP092088.1:51676268-51806268 GCA_029203775.1 Neoneuromus ignobilis
AAATTATTATAAATAAATATGTCAAAGAATTTAAATGATAATTAATAACTTCAAAGAAAAATAATAAATTGGAATAAATACGAGTAGAAAGCATAAAATGGAGCATTTAAATTCACAAGGTATGAGATATAAAGGTCAACCATAAACGACGGATAGAAACATTGTTTTCAAACTACAAATGGTATAAAATTTAATTTATAGATTGCTTTAGAAGCAAATCGTAAAAGTTTTATTATATGAAACGATAAATTAAATCATGCATATAAAAAATAAAATAATTCAGTCATTAAGAAAACTTTGAAAGTCATTCGGATGACATAAAATCTATAAAATGGATTATTTAGTATTTCTAAATAGAAAGAAGAAATTCAAAGAAAATTTTTCTTCACTTTCCAGGTAAATTTTAAGTAATAAAAAGTATTTGAAAAAAGGAAAGATTTTAATAACATATTTCTCAGAATTAAATTTCGTAACACCTTATAAAATAAATTAATTTTCTCAATTTTATATAATAGTGGTTCAAAACTGTAGCGAAGTTCAATTTTAAAAATGTGATTAAATATTATTACAGTAAAAATATTTTTATAAAAATAACCAAACAGAAAATTATCTGTTTTTTTAAATCATATTTGTTCGTCTTTTGATAAATTTTTTATCATTTTCAGAATGTGAAAAAATAACTATTATTCAAAAATAAAATAAAAATTACCAGTTTTACAAAAAGTTTTGAAATTTATCTGATTTTTATAAAACAAAAAAAATTGATAATTTACTTGACTAAAAATATTTACTAAATAAAGCAATTTTAATGTTAATAAATATAATTTACAAACTCATTGCTAACTTGGTACTGTGGTTACTTAACCTTTATTCAAAATCTCTTATCCTATCACTATAAGTTTATAAAAGAATACTATAACCTCACTTAATGATTATTGAATAACTTTATAAAATCTTGTGGTATTGAAGTGAGTGATTTATTTGTATAAAAAAGAAAAACTCAATAAAAATGCCATTTCTTTTCACACATAAATAAAGTGGTAGTAAATATTTGATTTTTATTTGTAACCAAAACTACATTCATTTTTTGTATATAAAAAGGTTAGCAATAGACAGAAATTTTATACTTTTCTTTATATTTTTTTCCAATAAAAAATAAATGAAGATGATAAAACTATAAAGTGTATAGTAGAATTTTTTCTAAATCAACGAGAAATAAAGTGGGACACAAAAAGATTCCATAAAAATCTTTACTTTACATTTCATATAAAAAATATCTAAAAATTGTTTAAATTTAAACTAAAACAAAAAAGATGTGATACATGGACATAGATTATTTAAAAAGAATTACCTAATAATAGCTGCAAAGACATAGTTTAAATAATTATCATATATAAATAACGATTTAAAAAAATCATATTTCTTCTGAAAAAAACATAATATTTGATTTCATTTTGTAACTCAGATTTTATATCAAGTAAATTAAAAAATATGTATATAAACAATAATTACTATTATTTTTTTTAAATATATATATATATATATATATATATATATATATATATATATAAGTAAATTTGTGGAATAGGTGAGATTACAGTTTGCAAATAAAATAAAATTACTTCCACAAATAAATCACTAGTTCAAGGCCTAATACATTTTCTTTATCGAAATATTCAAAGCAGCATTATTTATTTTTCGAAGCAGGAATAAAAGTTTATTTTGTAGATAAAAAGAGATAAAACTTAGAATATTCCAAAAATTATAAAATAATATACATTTAAAATAATAAGCCAAATGTAATGAATTTTTGTAAAAAAAGTATTGTGTCATAAATCTTCGTGATAGATAGTGAATATATTCCAATGTTAGTATTTAACAAAACTTTATATTGGTTTTTATGTATTGCAATTCAACCAAATGACCTGTTAACACATTGCTTACAGAACATATATTTTTACGTGTGTGCTGTTGATGCCTGCTATGTATTTTACAACAAGTAACTACCTCATAAAACGTTTATGGCAATAGTTTATAAAAAAATATACACAGCCTGTAATAGAAATAAATGGGGATTTTATAGAGAAGTATTCATATAGCAATGAATTGATAAGAAAATAAGAAAAACCTTTTAATAAAAATGTTGTTTTTGGAAAATTGGTTTAATAAGTACTTATTTCAAAAATACAATTTCATATTTGATAATTGTTTTCTAATACAGAAATTAAATCATACACACACACTCATATATATATATATATATATATATATATATATATATATATATATATATATATATATAAAAATTAAAAGTCGTACAATTTCTAATAAAAAAATTAAATTAATATAAATACAATCTTATAAAAATATTTTCACTGAAAAAAGATAATTAAAAAAATATATTTTATCTGTATTTTGTAACTTTTATAATAGTACATTTTTTCATTTATTTTCAAAATCAATTTAAAATGAATATTTTAGCATTTCATTTGATTACGGTTATAATTTTTAATTTTAAATAAGTTCTCTTTTATAAAAAAGCAATTAATGAAAACCAATATTTTAAAGAAGATTACTGTAGATAATTTATATTATTTGAGGTTACGTTTCATTCACAAAAAAATCTCAATTTATTCTTAATCATACTTTTTAATATTCAATTATTTAAAAACATTTATATAAGAGTGTTTAAATAAAAAAATAGTCAATTTTTCTAATTTCCATGGATTAATGTAACTTCAATGAGACAAAAGTGATTTATGATTCCTACATATTTTATATAAAAATATTTTATTTTAAATATTATTCACAAACATATATATATTTATAAAATCATCCCATAAGTAATACAGTATTTTATATTAGTATACTAGTAGAATAAAATCATATTTTAACAATATAAGAATTATCTGAGTAGCTCCAATCAACAAATTCAATAGTTAATCGATATCTGAAAATGATTATAATGTTTCTAAACTAGGTTAGTGGGTTTTTCTTACGAATTATCGAATCTTAAGCTAAAGCAACGATGGACACCTACACTTTTATTTTTTAGATTAAAAATGTTATTTCTTCATCGAATTATTACTGATAACGAAAAATGGATTGTTTATAACAATATTAAACGTCGAGGACAATAGGTTAACTATGACAAAACATCATCTGTAAAACTGAAGAAAGGACTCTATCTAAAAAAAAATATTTTATGATTTTGGTGAGATATAAACGGAATTATCAATTATGAGCTTCTAATTAACAGTTTGAATGAGATATCATGACAAACCATTGTAATTTCCCGACTTGACATTATCAGATTATCATCTATTTTCAAAACTTCTAAACCATATTAGTGGGAAACAATTTAATAGAGAAGCTGATGTCTAAAAAGACCTCCATTTATTTTTTACGAAAAATCAAAATAGTTTTATTGTCGTATATGGTATATTTATAATTCTTATAGGGTACTGAACGATTGAAATGGAAAAAAATATGAATAATAATAAAAAATATATTTTGAATTAAAATGTCAATTTTTTGCTTTATTTGAAAACTTTCTTCAAACATCCCAATTATTTATGGAATAATACAAAAAGGGAGATTTTTCTAATTTGAAATTTGTATTTTCCATTCTTATGTTTTAGTACAATTAAATTCTTAATAATCAATCATATTTTGTGAATATAAATCTTTTTTGATTAGAAATTGTGATTATTTGAAATATTGTGTGATGGACTTAACTTCACCAAAGAAAAATATCATAAGAAATATAAAAATAAAAAAATATAGCATATATATATATATATATATATATATATATATATATATAATTAAAATCTGTATAGAATTTATTTATATATTTATGCAGCAAATATTTTTACTGCATAAATATACAAATGAATACTAAATGTGTATGATCATCAATCTATTAAGTATCGAAAAATATATGTATTATTTATGGATTACTGATAATAAATACTGTATAAAATAGTACATTTCCGAAATTGATAAATGATAAACACTAATTTGAAATATCAGTTATATTGCCAAATCAATGATATTGCCGAATAAGCTTTATTAACATTGAACATGCATAAACTAAACTACAATGTTACATTTTATATACTGCATCACTGATTGTTTGAGTAGGATAAAAATTTTAATACATGCGGATCAAATTTTACTAAGTATTTTACTAGTTTTGTTCAAATGTAGGGATTTTTCGACATACAAATAAATTCGATTAAATAATAAATACAGAACTGATTATTTTTAAAAGTAATAAAAACGAATAACGTTTAAAATAATATTTCATTTTATAATATTTACTTTTTTTAAAAAAATATACTTGTTACATTTTTAAAATAATATCAGTCTATTTTACTAATTAGTATAATTTCGAATGTATAAGTTTACAACATCTAATTACATTAACATCGACAAACAGTTTAAACATACAGAAAAACATTATTTGTCACAATATATCCTTAGAAGCAGCTGTGTCATCTAAATGGCTTCATCAGGAAATATGAGATTTAAATTATGGCAATCTACAATATGTGCATTGTTATGGATTCATCTCCATGCAGTTACGCTGAAGAACATGATCCGAATGTATACAATAGAAGCTTTAGTAAGAGAACAGAACTGCAAGCTTTTTGTCTCGGCAGTGATTTAAAAATAAATACACATATACGTAATTGTGTGAATGCATATATATATATATATATATATATATATATATATATAAATTAAAAAAGTACATAAAATTGATTTAGGCAATTTTTGTGATTTGATATTTTAAAGTAGAGATCAACGACCTTTCACCTTTATCTTTTATACCTGAAGGTTAGATTTTAAATTGAAAATTGTTATTAACGTAAATCCATCAGCAGTTTCAATTATAATTGGAAAAACATCCACAAACAAAAGATAAATACTTAAATTTATATATATATACTTCAAACTTCCAGTATTAAATTGGAAAAAACAATAACGAGAAAATAAAAATTTACAACACTAAACCTTCTATTTTGGAACAAAACTATTATCTACAGTTAATTTTGATATTTTTTTACAATGTATATTTATTTTTCATATTTATACAGTTTAACACTTATTACATATTACTGTTTGTTTTGAAACTGTAGTAAATTTACTTTAACAGAAATGAATTTTCACCCTCAACACCACAAAATGTCATAAAGTGTTTATGATTACTGAACATTGTGATATTGGGGGTGATAATTTATTTGGGTTACACTTATTACTTATATTTTTAATACTCAAAAAATAATGTTAATTGATTAGAATATTTGAATCTAACTTAGCAAATAATACCTATGAAGAAGAAATGACAATTTTTGAAATAATGTAATTTTTAATAATAAATAAAATAAAAGATTAATATTTTTTAATCAGAGTAAAAGTTATTTGTCAGACGTAATAATTAAATATTTTTTAATTTCAATTATGTTTTTTTTCAAAAAAAATCATAAATATGAATATGTATAGAAATTATATTTTAAAGTTATTAATATAAATAAAAAATAAGTTTTTTTTTTCAAAAAATTCATTAATAATATTTGACATTATTTTTGTATTTTACAGTGGCTTTTTTTATAAAATTTAGATTTAGCTGGCATTTAAAAGATTAAAAACATTAATTCATACTTAAAGAAACATGCGGATATGTATATGTACATACATACATACATACATACACACACACACACACATATATATATATATATATATATATATATATATATATATATATATGCAAACAAACAGATATTAAAAATAAATAAATATATACATGTATACACGTGCGAATGAACTTCGTTTGAATTAAATTTTTCAATCAAATTTCTGTTTACATTTTTAATGGGAAGAGAAATGTATTTTTTAAATCTATATTTACATTTTAGATGAATATAAAACAATGAACTTTTATAGAAATTATTCTAAAACTATTAAAATTAAGATAGACGTTAAACTTAGTTCAAACGTCACACATATCTATGTGTATGCACGTATACATACAAATTGTATACATGTGCGTTTCTAATTTTTGTGTACTAAATTTGATGTAAAAGTACTAAATTCAATTTTTAAAACCATTTAATATTTTTTTATATTTCAATTAGATAATAAATATTAAAACATTTTTATGAATTAAATTAAATTCATAAGTTTCAGTTTACAAATAACTGTTTGTGTTGTAATTTTATATAATAAAAATATGTCTGTCAAAAAATCTAAATACTTTTTAAATAATATAAATATTCATGTAAATGAAAAGATGAGGTAATCATGTATTATATAAAAATACAATTTTAAAACATATCTCAAGATAATTATAAAATATGTTTAAAAGTGAACCAGAAAATATTTCCTATAGAAGTTACAAAACATTTCGAAAAACCCTAACATCTAATTCAACAAAAAAATCTATTTCGAAAGAAAACATATACCAAGCAATCTACAAACATAATATAGTGTAAATTCAATATTTTAAAATCAAACATTTCTTAAAAATAACAAATTATAAAATACACATTTTCACTGATTTCCACGAAAAATGAAAATGTACTAATAAATATAATCTAATTCAAATTTGATGACTATAAAAAGTAGTTATACTACGTTATTATCAAAAATAAAAAAATAATAATACTAAAACTGTCTTTATATAAAAAGACTTTAAATTCTAACTTAAACAGAGAAAATGTTTAATAAAAATCTAGGAACATTTAAAAAGAAATAGTGTTTGACTGAAATATTAGAAAGATCTCTTTTCGTATGGGAAAAAAGCTTGAAAGTTTAATTTAAGAATCTAATATATCGATTCAATGGTCTGAAACCAATTGTATTTTCAAAATAAAAAATGTTATATATATATATATTTGAATGAAACTAAAATATTATATTTACACAAAATGTCATTTTAAATAAAATAAACAGCTAGAATGCTATTCAATTGTAAGAAAGGAAAAAAAACACATAAACGTGTAAACTTCGACATGTGTTGGTGGAGTGTGTTTAAAGAGATTTAATCTGAACCGTAGCAAGTTTTCTCTATTTATTTTATAAATCGATATTCTTCGAACAATAAACGAAATTCGATGTTATAAATACAGTGAAGTTGAACATTAAATAACAAATTAGATAATATTAAGATATCTGAAATTGGATTGTTATTTCGTACTAAAAGTCATGAATCCAATCAAGAACAAAACAGAAAATATCAGAAGATCCGTAAGCATATTCTATTATATCAATTTAAAAAGGAACAAATAACGAAGCGAAATAAACGAGATTATAATTAAATTTTGTTCTATATATTTTTTAAAAAAAACGTTTCTGACTAAAAAAGAAATATGTGTGTAAAAATAAATTAACGTTGATAATATTTGAAAAAATAATAAATTTATGACCTTTATCTTCGCCAATTCCATCAATAAAATAATCAAACAGTTTAATATTCCACAGAAACTATCATTATTTTTGTAATCATCCACTGTATGACAAAACAAACCAATACACGGAAACGTATAAAATTAAATATTCGAAATTTATATTCGCCTACATTGTCACTGTATTAAATCGGAACTCGTTAATCATTTTTATTATTTTCCTCTCCCATAAAATATATATTACTCATTATCGGGAAAAATCCAGCACGCCCGTCGATTTACTCGCAGTAATCGCTGAATCTAACAAATACATATACATACATATATAGATTTGAGAACGGCACGTAATTATTATATCGTATCAAACTAGAATACAACGTATAATCCACGTATTATCGACAAACAATCAACAAAACACAATACGGATACGTTTTGGCACGATAAAAACACGGCTCTTCAAATGCGAAAAAACGGGCGCGTGCCGTTTTGCTTGCGCTAGTCCTGCGCTAGCATCGAGTGACGCCGGGATACTGATCCAGCAGCATCCTGCTCTCCACGCGCATACGGACCCGCCGTCGAGATGTGGCCTTCTAGCGTCGGTAGGAATAGGACAATACAAACGGGACAACACGATGGAAACAGAGACGGACGGACGACGTTGATTATTGCGTACTATATGTACAGGATGGATGTATTTTTCATATTCTATAGGAGTTCTCTTTCTTAATTTCATTTAGCTAGTATCGCGAGGTCTTTATTTAAATCTGAACGAAGATGATTGTGTCTTCTATTAGTAACGCGAATTTTTTTAAAAAAATTATATTCAATACAATATTTTATCAATAAAAAATACAAATAATAGAATATAAAATCAAAATTAAATAAAGACGTATAATATTTAAATTCAGTTATAAATTAATTACTTCTTTCAATAGAATCAACAATTGATGTATTTTTAAATTTTACTAATTAACCCTTATCGGACATTAGCATTTTATACTTAACTTTCCGCTAGGTCGGAGTTATATTTGAGTGCTTATTGTAAGAAAAGAGTAACTAAGGTTATTTGATATAAAAAGATAGTTTTGTGCATAAAAATATTTATATTTACACTTTAAATATCTTCGTCATCACTGTCGATTTCAATCTAATCTTCATCACAATCAGGAACAATTTCTTTTTCCACTTCGCTTTCCTCTTCACTTAAATATTTAATAAGGATCAATTTTTTTTCTTGACTGAATTATAACACTTGTATCATTGTCTCCTTCATCACAAGAATTAAAATCACTTGCCGAATATTCAAAATTTTCACATATTTCACTACAACTATCACTGTTACTTTCCATATTGCTATAGTTTTCTTTATTCATTTTTGGAGGAATAAAATATTATAATATAAGTAATATAATTGCTGAAATATGACAGAACGTGTTGTCTACTATCGAGTAAAAATTAAACTGTAAAAACAAACAGTGTGTACATTCAGCAATAAGGACGTTGTTACTTGTTCAGTCTTGTCACCTCGTACGTGACATACGACTGATAGAGCAAAGTTGTAATGTCACATCAGAGGTGACATACGACCGATAAGGGTTAATAGAATTTTTTTATAGATACTACGATGGTGCATCACCAATAACTACTTTAGTAAAATACAATACCATAAAACATTTTAAAAGTATAGAAACACAAATAAATCACCTAAAAAGTGTTCAATAGTCTCTTATTGTCAATTTCATTTACTGATTGCATTTGTATGAACTATCGTCGTTAAAGTACTTGCATTAAAAAAAATCTTTATAAAAAGGTTTTATAAAATACCACTCTGATGATAATGGTATGATTATCGGAATGTGTATCGGTAAATAAAATAAAGAATAAGTGATTATAGAACATTTTTATTATGACATCTTGTGGAATAAGTGATTAATTTTAATTAAAAAAAGATTTTATTCAATATAATTATCGATGTATTATTTCGTTTAAAAGATTTACTATTGATTTTTTTAATTTTATATAACAATCAATAAGATATAATAATATAAAAGTATATCATTAGAAATTATTTAATATTATTTTGAAGGAATTAAACAATTTTTTAAATAAAGCTCATTAAATTGTATTTAAAAAAAAATCTATTAAAAAATGATGCTCTTCCTCCATTTCTATGTTGATATGAAAATTTCGTTTCCAAACTTTCCCGAAATTTTCCGAGAATTACCGACGTACAAATTTTACGCAATATTAAAATTAATAAAAATGGAAAAAGGTGGATTTCGGACGGATTTTCAGACAAAATAAATTTTAATTCTATTGCTATCATATAAAATAACTTTCTAAATATTTCATTTTTTTTAACTTATTTACACTGCCAAATAAAAATAAATTCAGGGATTGACAAGCAAAACGAATAGGAGGCAGAACCACTAGTATATAAAGAAATAATTATTAACTATCAGAAAAAAATATATAATTAACAATTTTCAGTAGAATAAAAATACACACAAACTAAATAAACCAACCAAACAAAGATAAACTAATTTTAAAACACTCATAAATATCAAAAATCACAATTCAATATTTAAGTATTAATTTCTGAATGAATTCAATATTAACAAATTTAATATCGGAAGCCGTGTTAGATTTTTTTTTTTGAAATTTGTCTGAACTTTTATATAATGTAATAATATTTGCATTATCATTTCTGATTATTCAAATCTACTACGAAAGTTTTTGCTTGCCCATGAAAACAGAATCAACTCGAATGCGAATAATTCAGGCAACAGCGATGCATCAACAGTTTCATCAAGGTCCCTCATGCAAACTCTCCCTTGTTTGCATTGTTAAATGAGCAAGATGCGATGTCGCGATGGAGTAAAATACCGCGAACTTGTATATCTTAATCAATTTACTGAACATTTTTAGTTTATTTATAATTAAACATTGGTGAGAAACGTCTATATATATATATATATATATATATATATATATATAAATATATATATATGTGTGTGTGTGTGTGTGTGTGTGTGTATAAATACTTAAGTGTCTCTCTCTGTGTGTACATAACTTCTAAAAATAGTGTAACAAATTTTGAAAAATAAATTACTTTAAAAAAAATTAAAACATTACTTCAATTACAGAAATTTTCTTCATTAATGACTTTGCTAGCCTTGACAATTTATTAAAATTATCTTTCTATTTAAAAAATAATGATGCTTCTCCTTCATATTCTTGTTAATGCGAATATTTAGTTTCGGAACTTTCACGAATTTTTCCGAGAGATATATAAATAGAAATTCTACGAAATATTAAAATTAACAAATAATGGAAAAAAGATTGATTTTCAACCAGACAGTTTGAACGAAATATATTTTAATTGGATTGCTATTATAAATCATATATATATATATATATATATATATATATATATATATATATATATAGAGAGAGAGAGAGAGAGAGAGAGAGAGAGAGAGAGATTATTTCATCAAGAGCGCACAATCTTATTTTAGTTTATAGCTAAACTCTGATTTTTCATGAAAAAATTAAATTTTGAAAATGTTTTTTTATAAAATGTTCCATGATTATGTTTTTTGAGACCAAAAAATGGAAAATTTTAAAAATCACTGTCAGCCAGTATTTTTTTTAAAATCAAACTCGATTGTATTAGTAAAAAATAATCGTTTTCTAGCAAAAATTAAATTCATTATCAATAAATATAATTTTAGTGGTCGAAAATCAATTTTTGATCTTTTTCTTTTTTCATCAACATTCAAAAAGTCACAAAAAAATATTTATTTACACTATATCATCAAATTTCGATTAAAAATTAATAGTATAGACCCTAAGAAGTATTTTTAATGAACAATAATATAAACTTAATTCTATATTAGTGCTATAAAATTAAATTTATTCATTTTCATTTGATTGAGTCATAAATGGCATGGAATGAACATAATTTAGTTTTTTATAAATAAAATCCGTCCTACGTTCAAAAGTGAGATTTTAACCATTGATTCGTCATATTTAACCATTGATTCGTCATATTTTACTACCATACTATAGCTTTTTTTTGAGGCATTTTTAAAAATTGAAAAATTATTTTTTATTAAAAATTTTAGAAAATGTCTGATTTTATAATTATTAAGAAATACGATTTCTGTAGCCGAAAATCGATTTTTAATCATTTTCGATTTGTTCATTGAAATGAAAAAAAAAATCAAAAAAAATATTTATGTGCAATATATTATCAAATTTCGATTAAAAATTAATAGTAAAGACCTTAGAGAGTATTTATAGTGAACAATAACAAAAATTTGAGGTCGTGGTTTTTTTGAGGTAAAAAATTGAAAATTTTAAAAATTGTTATAAGTAGTTATTTTTTATTTAAAATCGATTAAGTAAGTAAATAATAATCGTTTTCAAGTAAAAATTACATTCATTATTAAGAAATAAGATTTTTGTAGCCGAAAATCGATTTTTGAAAATTTTCGTTTTTTCTTCGATATTCAAAAAATCGAAAAAAATATTTATCTACATTACATTATTGAATTTCGATTAAAAATCAATCGTATAGATTCCAGAATGTATTTTTAGTGGACAATAATAGAAATTTGATTCTATACTAGTATGAAAAAAAACACTTTATTTTTAGAATGAAAAAAATTGAAATTTGAACTAATTTTTTAGAACTCATTTTCGAAAACACAAACCATTATATTTTTTGTTCATTACAATACTACGTTCAAATTAAAAATTATAATTACATTTCATTTATAAAACTCTATATATTAATAACAACATACCACTCTTACAAATTAAATTTCAACCCCCTATTCCATTGCACCAAAATCTCCATTAGTTATCCACATTCGGATTCGGTACCAGCGAATAACATTAATTTAAATTGTTAGAGGAAAACAATTTTGGTTAATGGCTATACAATAAAAGGATTGACGCCACACTTCACAGTTATTAAAACGGATTATAAACCTTATTTCTAGGAAAATTTTAAAACAATAGCTTCATTAATAAATCAACATTCTGAAACTTTGTCAGTGACCTTCGCATTTTGTTATTACATTTACGAGTTAAGTAATTATCATTTTATTTAAAGTCATATATATATATATATATATATATATATATATATATATATATATATATATATATATATATATAAAATTATAATAATAATTGAAGACTAATAGCTTGGAATTATTTAATGGTAAAATTTTATAGAACAATAGTGACATATTGTTGTTCTTATTGGTTAAATTAGTCCAAATATTTAATTGAAAACAATACTATTAAATTAATTCGTATGTTCTGGGTATTGTTTAAGGTTTATTTAGAAATTTACTATGAATCAATATTAATTATATATAAAATATTAATTTCAAAAAGACGATTTCTTGTAAAAAAAATTTTTTTACTCTATTGGTTTTGATAATATGAAAATTTCATTTGAACACAATTGAATCATTAAACTTAAGATTATATAAAAATGTTAAATAATAATGTTTTATTAATTTATTCAATAATACAAATTTCAATGTCCAAGAAATCATTATCAAAATTTGTAAAATTTAGTAATTATTTAAGATTGTACATGAAATTTTGATAAAAATCGAATTCTTTATAAAAAAAAGTGAACAAAATAATTTATATTTAGTTAAAACAGAGTTTCATATTTCCATAATACATTCTATTAATTTTAATTAATCTGAGTATTAATTTTCTTATCTTATTTTTTAATCTAATTTTGTACAAATGAATCCCTCATTCCTATTGTTAGTTTTAAAATTGTGATCAATTCATTTTCGCACAAATGAATTATAACCCTCAGATTATAAAACAATGCTCTGATGATAATGCATCTCCATTGAAATGTACATTAACTTGAAAGTAAACAATAAGTTATTATTGTGATCTATTTAATATCTTCTGATGTTGGGGATGATAATTCAACTGTGTGAAAGAAGAAAGTTGATTCATATGTAAACTGATTTTTAAGAATTCTTTTAAAATATTTCTTTAAAAAAGTAATATATAAAAAAGAATTTAAATAACAAATATCACCTAAACAAATATTATATTAGAAAATATAGATGAGATTTTAACAACTGACCAAATTATTAAAAAATTAAATGTATATTACTACATGTAGCTAATAATTTAAATTATTACATGCAAGTATAGAACAATATACAAAAATATTTAAAAAATTTAAAATATTATATACCATTTTGTTTCAGTTTAAAATATAAATATTTTATAAAATAATAAATTAAAATGTATAAAAAATTACACGATTGAACAATGTCCAACTTCTACTAAAAAAATATTATAAAAATGTTTTAAAAGTATGTGGACTTTTATACATTATTATTTTATCTACCATTTTATATAATTATATATATATATATATATATATATATATATATATATATATATAAGTGTTTGAGTGTGTGTGTAAAGAAGAAAAAGCGAGATAGAACGACAATAAAAACTCTTCGTTTCACTACTTTCCGACTTACAAAAGAGTTTAAAAGAGAAATATATGATCAAAAAAAAAAAGAAAAAAATTCAAACGCATATAAAACACATGATTCCGTTAAATTGGAATTTCTGCGTGAAAAATCCACATCATTCTAGAACTGACTGTAACAGCTACGATGTGGTCGAATCCCATCCGTCGACATTTTGTTTGTGCAGGATAATACCAGTCGCACTGACATTCATCTTTATCATTTTGTTAAACACCCATCCGTGACTAAAACGTCTACGATAGATAACGATTTTCGACGAATTACTTTAATACATCTTTATTTTGTGCGTGAATGGACCAACCGACATACTTTGAAGCTACCAGTATTGCGTATTTCTCATTAAATGAAATTCAACATAATCCTTATGGATAAGGTGACGTCAATTTAATATACTTTTTTCCGACGATTTCATTGACTGACGCATACACTCACAAGTATATATATATATATATATATATATATATATATATATATATATATACATATACATATACACACACACATACATACATATATATATATATATATATATATATATATATAAATTAAAAAAATGGAAGTATATATTGATATAAAAATTTAATAACCGTATATTTATTTCACAAACAAAATATTTTTTAAACTAAAATCGTTCTTGTCAAAATAAATATTATATATTTTTATAAAGTACATGACATTTCTAATTTATGTATCATATATTATTTTTTTCAATATTTACATAAAATCATATATATATATATATATATATATATATATATATATATATATAATAAAATTCTAAATTTATTATTAATAACATTTTAAAATAAATATTATTCTGTTAAAAGAACATATCACATACATCCATTCGTTTTAAATTAAATTACTATTTTTAGACTTCCAGCTTTTTTGTCGTTAGAGAAGCTGATAAAATAAACGTTTATTTAATATTTTATTACTTCCTTTATCAAAAGAACAACCAAAAAAGATTGAGCATTTTTTTCTTTTACGCGTATATCAAATTCTATAAAAAATTTGGAATATTTTATTATTTTAACAAAAAATTTATTTTAACAAAAAATTTATTTTATTTTAACAAAAAATTCCCAACATAACTTTAAATGTAAAAATATCTCCAGATCAAATAAATTTACTAAATCAACAATTTCTAATTGATACAATTTTGAAGATTAAAAATATAAATAGTTTAAAAAAAAACTTCTATAATGATTTTACTTTTAAGAGAATTTACAAGAATGTGCTTTATTAGATAGTCCGAGAATTTTTTTGTCCAATTTCATTAATTCAATTCTGTTTCCAGTTTTGAAATAATTGTTTATCTGTACTGATACAACAATTAATTTTTTTGAAAGAGATTTCAATTTCGAATTTTTATATTAGTGTTATTATTTAAAATTCAATTAATATGTTTTTCAGGAAATACATTTTCAGTATGAGTCACAGATATTATTGAGATATTATAGTTTTATTGGGAAATAAAAAAGAGTTTAAAAACCAAATAGTACTTTAGATAAAGCATGAAAAATTTACAGTATAATAAATGCACTATAAATAATAATTATGTATCAATTAATGATATTATGAAAGATCTTATAACAATTTTACATTTAATAGTAAAAATATTAAATAATCTGAAATGGAAGTCAAAATGGGGCTAATATGTGGCACAGACCAAGTTAATGAAATTCGCAGTATTGTATCAGAAAAACAACAATACTATTTTGATTATTTTTTTACTAAAAATAATAATTTAGTATTTTTTATTCACTTTCTACATCTGGCGATTACATGAATTGACGTGGGTGACTTTTATACCCCAAATTTTCTTTAATTATTAAAATTTAAAATGAAGGAAATATTATTGATAAAATCAAGAAGTACAAAAATTCCTCCTATCGAGCGATCTGAGTTAATATAACAGATATATAAATTTTTATTAATTCACTTTTTAAGAAAAATTTTCCATAAATAAAATAAATGATTTAATAAAATAAAACTGAGAATATAAAAATCTTAATTGATATTAATTGTACAAGGAGGGTAAAAACAGTTTAGTAAATTACAAATTGTCGACTAAGATGTTTAATTCAATTTACTTAGTTGCAAATTGTTCTGATGCTTGAGGAATAAAAGTTCATTTATTCCGAGAAGATCGTAGTTTGCAAACTCATATTCCGAGTTAAGCTACCGTAGTAAACACTAAGGTATTGCAGATCGAAATCGTCGGAGCTTATGAATTCCATAATGACGATAATTAGTGATGTACGATGATTAATGAATCATCCCCACAGTTCGGATGCACACGTTCGGAGCGAAAAGTGTCGCTTGGCAGCGGCGTCGTTCGGTCGCCAGCTGAGCGTCGTCGCACGCAAGCGCGTCACGTCCATACGTGTTCGCACTATGGGTCCACCATCCACGAACCCATCCTTTTAAAATCTACTCACCCACGCGCACATCCTAAATATCTATCTACGGATTGAGAGAGCACCCACCGCTATAATGATGACAGATTGTGTTGAGTTTTCTATCGCGGACGGAAGGCCAGAGGCCAGATACAACTATTCCTTGTTTCTGCTCGTAGACACATACATAATAGTTCTGACGTACGCTTTGTACTGATTGTGTCATTCGTTCTCGTCGAGTGGACACTTCAGTGACGTTTCGGTCACCTAGTTCATTAAAAATATCACTTGTCATAACTAACTACTTCATTAACAGTGGCAATCGATTATTTTCATTACAAACAAAATAAAATGATGTGCCCTTATTCAATGCATAGTATTTTTCCAATAACGAATTTTTAAACAGCTTAAATTTTAAATATAAAAAAAATATACAGAAAATCCTACATACATTTAAAAATATTTTTTCGTAACATAAGGTATACACTTTTTCACAGTGTTTCCTATCTTTGTTAATTCAATAAAAATTATAAACTAAAACAATAAAATATTTTTAAAAAAGATTATTTATTACGTTTTAGAACAATTCTTGTAAAAATTAACAAAAATATAAAAATAACTTCATTAAAATGTATTTTAATAAATTATTATATAAAAGAGAATAATTTAAAACTGCTTATACATAAACATTTAATAATTAAAAATATATAAAAAAAACACCTATAGTTTCATTTCTTAATTATAAAGATTTTTTTAAAATTTCATATAGGATGGCCTAAATGAGACTGAAGAACATAAACCCAAACTTCAGGTTACATCCTTTGGCCTTATTTGGACCACCTTATATAATTTTTTTAAAATACTTTATTTTTATGCTGTTATATCTGATTAAAATTATGACAAAATGATTATTCTACTATTTCTACAGGGTTTAATATTTTTTTAAAAAAATATTTATCATTTTTTTATTGTAATTATTCTTGTAAATTAAACAGATGTAAAAAAGGAAGCAAATGTCAATAAATTGAATTTTAATAAATGGGAAAAACTGCTAGTATAAAAATACTAGATAAATAAAAAAAACAATTAACATTATTTTTGTAAAAACTTTTTTTTATTTCTATATAAAATGTTTAAAATGCCTATACTATTCTTTTACTGTTATAATTGATTATTATTATGGAAAAATATTAAAAACAGGTTTTTACTCGGGGATTATTTTATTATTTTTATATAATAAATAACATATTTAATCAAAATACAAACTAAACAATTTTTTTAAAAAAATATTTATTACTCTTTTATTGAAATTATTCTTGTAAATTAAATAGAAATAAAAAAAGAAAGAAATTTCATTAAACAGAATTTAAGTTTTCTTATTGCAATTATTTTTTAAATTAAACAAAAATAAAAAATGTCACTAAATTAAATTTTAATTTATGGAAACAGAAAAGCAAATATTTTAAAACTACTTATATAAAAACTTTAGATAAAAAATACATGAGGAATCTATTAATATTAGTTTTTTTGTAAACATTTTTTAAATTTTATATAAAATATATTAAAAAGTTTATACCATATTTTATACTATTACACTAAATTAAAACTATAGAAAATATAAAAACAAGTTTATTACCAAGAGACTAGTTCATTTTTTGTGTTAATTAATTTTGTAAAAATTAACAAAAATAAAAAATAAATAACATGAAAATTAGGTCGTAATAAATTGATTTTTAATTAAAAAAGATATAAAATTTTATAAATAAACATAATAGATATAAATTAAATTTAACACTAATTGTTATTATTTTTTTATTTGGACAATTTTACTACCTTTTTCCAAAATTTTTTCAAGATAGTTACAAAATCAACTGAATTTCTCACAGATACAAGAGCAAGAAGTATTTTGAAGTGGATTTAGCACAATAGATTATATTCAAGTAGTAAAGGAAGTTTTTAGTCGAATATTAAATACTACTATGTTTTAGATTTATAGATTAGGAAAAATCTTTCGACTCAGTCAATACGTCAGCGGGATTAAATGTACCAAAGAATCAAGAAACTAGAAAAAGGACATATTGAACTCTTAGGAACAATTAATAGAAATGAATTTCATCTTATAAATATATGAAGAAACAGAGAAAATTAAAATTGTGAAAGGAATGATATAAGGCGATGTGATATCATCAAAAAAATTATTTCTACATTAAAAGTATTTTAACTGAGAATCTAAAGAAATAAAAGTAAATGAAGATATGTTTAGTCACTTGAAATTTTCTGACAACATTATTATGAACTCAAAAAAGGAATATAAAAATTAGATAACAAAAATCAAAAAAGTAGTCTTATAATAACCATCAGCAAGACAAAGTAATGTTTAAGGAATTTTTAGATCCAAGAAAAATAGTACTAAAAAAGAGGAACAGAAGACATTAAAAACTATGTATATCTGGGATAACTCATTAACGTTAAGAGAAAATTTATACATGTAGTAAACAGGAGGTTAAAAATGGGATGATATCGGTTCAGAACAAATTCTTGTATTATCAAATCAGATATTCCTCTATGTTCAAAAGAAAAGTTTTTGATCATTACATCCTGCCAATTCTCATCTAAGGTAGTGAAACATGGGTCTCGAATATTAGAATGATTCAGCAGTTTCAAAAAACATAAAAAAAAATTATATAGGCCTATATATATATATATATATATATATATATATATATATATATATATATATATATATATATATATAGGCAATACATGTACAATAAATTACTTTGAAATGAAATAAACATCAGAGTATAATTAATAAAAGAGAGTTGTAAATTTAATCAAAAACGTTAATTAAACCGAAAAAAGAACTTTGAAAAAATACTAATTTGAAATTATATAAAGGACAATATTGCAATTGTATAATTTTATACTGATTGCTAATTATTACTTAATTACAACGATGAATTTTGCGTTATTTCAAACAGGTAAAAATTTAATGAAGAAACACACGATATTGATTTTTTGAACAAACGCAATATGTTATTATACAGTGTATTTTAAAAAACAGACTGGTTTTTAAACAAGCTTATTTTACCTCAATTCCGAATAAAATTTCACCGATCAGTGCTCGTTGGTTCACATTAAATATCGTCGAAATGAAACACGGGAGAATGGCAACGGCCGGGTAACAAAGAAGCAGTCGACACGAAATTAAAACATTCCTGATGTGAGACGGACAAACGGCGAAAGGAAATAGATTAAGTATTAAATATACATAAGCGGGGGTGTGCGCTCTGCTTTTACTGCGTCCCATTCTTGCCGGATTCAAATTAAAAGTCATGATTGCGCACGATTTACGAGATCATAACAAAGAATTTATTGATGAATTAAATTCTTTCGCTTCATTTTCATCTGTTCGTGATTAAAGCGTGCTTTCCTGTCTACTTACGTGCTTGCATGTTTCCGTTTGTTCTAAACGATTTTTCCTATTGAAAGATTTTCAACGGGAACAGGGTTTAGCCTCTATTGATGATCATATTCATTTATAGGTTATTCAACTTTTGAATAGCCAACGCACTTTTCACGATTTCACATATATTTTAAATACTTTTTCTTTAAAAAAATTTTTTTTTCTTCTCATCTCACAATTGCTAGATCTAATTAAATTTCTTTCATTTATTTTTTCACGATCATATTATTTACTACTACTATAAAAAATAATGGTTGCATATATACTTATATAAGCTTTTTATCTACAACGAAAAATTTAATTTAAAAAATTCATTGTCAGTTCAAAAACTATTTGTTAATTGTTCTGGGATTCGTCGAATTCATATAACATCAATTCAGTGAATATTGCAAAGAGCAAAAAAATTAGATAATAGAAAGATTTTAACTACAAAAAATGTCTAGTTTACTTTTATTCACAATTATTGTCAAATTCAAATATTTTTTTATTATAACTATATATATATATATTGTCTGTGTGTGTATGTATGTATATATATATACCGTATATAAAATAACATTAATTCGTTAATTTCAAAAAAATTTTCGTAAAACGGTGTAACCTGCAATAAAGGAAAATCCTACAAACGGAATGAAGAGTTTACTAAAAATTATTTTTAACTACTTTTGGGAATTCGAATTAAAATGATGTGATTTCTTAAAGTTTCATTTGCATATATATATATATATATATATATATATATATATATATATATATATATATTGTACCAAATGACACTAAAGGATTTAGATACACATTTATATATTAAATCCTTCAATCTCATTTGGGCTATCTATATATACATGAAACTGTATAACTTCTTGTAGTGAATGTACATTATACTACACATATGTTATAAAAACAGTATGATTTAAAAAAAATACCAGACAAACAATAAACTATTTTTATTTCAAATTTCAATTGAATTGAAATTCAGAAATAAATAAAATTGAACAGTATTAATTTTTAATCATGTCTCGATTGGGAAACTTCGATTGCGAAGGGAGTGAATACGTAGTATTCCAATTAAATCAGACATCGGTAATCCGGTCCGCAATTATTATATGTTGTAAATGAAATGACTGACAACTGTAAATTTAATTCCTTTTTATACCGAAGAAGAAGAGTAATAAAAAATTTAATGACATACTATAAATAGAAATAAAAGCAGTAATTCGGCAGGAAAAAGCGATTACATTTCGTTGATATCAAATAAATTCCACCGAGAGAGGTCTAATCCTCTTATCCTTTTTCCATCATTTCGTTAATGGCAAGTCCTTACTTCATTTCTTTACGTGCGTTATAAATATAC
This sequence comes from Neoneuromus ignobilis, assembly GCA_029203775.1. NCBI lineage: Eukaryota > Metazoa > Arthropoda > Insecta > Megaloptera > Corydalidae > Neoneuromus > Neoneuromus ignobilis. Next base: position 51,697,460 of record CP092088.1, read on the forward strand.
AACCATATAAATATATAAATACATACATACACACACACATATATATTTACATATATATGTATATATATATTAATATGCGTGATTAGAAAATATTTTCCTTAACACTAAATCAGCTTAAGTAAAAAGCAACTATAAAAGCATTAATGAACCAAGAAGAAGCACAACTACTTTTAGAAAAACATCTTGTGAAATAACACAATATTTAATTAAATATAATCCAATGTATATTATTTTACATACAAATCATTCATTAGTGTTTGTTTATATTTACGGACTAAGAAAGATTAATTTTAGTATAGTTTATAGTTATATATATATATATATATATATATATATATATATATAACAAAATTAACATTGTTTTAATAAAACTGCTGTTTTTAATTAAAATAAAGCTAAAACTTTACCGTTATATAAATACTAAAACTTAATTAGAACGACTAAAAACGAACCAAAATTATAAACATGTGACTAGTAAAAGACACTAGTGAACAATATGTTTTAAGGTTATGTCTATAGTAAAAATAAGTATTATAAATTTTAATAAAATTAATTGAATATTCGTGACTTTATTACATTTACTTATATATTTGAGTTTTCCACATAAAATGTTTAATTTTATTATGTTTAAATTGTATTTATTTTAATTAAGTCACTTTATTGTAAATAATATATATATATATATATATATATATATATATATATATATATATAAACTTAATAATATAAAACTTAATAAAATTAATTTGTGTATCCTCATAACTCTAAGATCTATGCCAGATGTCTCAAGTTGGACAATTCGAAAGATAGTAATCAAACTAAGAAGTGCTTTGAATAGATCAGACAGGTGTCTTCATTTAATATCCTATATTATTCTACCATCTCATTTGGGCCACCCTATATATATATATATATATATATATATATATATATATACATGCTTACATAATTCATACAATATTTTTGTTAATAACAGTATTAAATTTTAAATCAATGTCTATGAAATTTAAAAATCGTTAATTATATTCTATGACTGTACGATGGATATTTTAAACAACCATTTGATTCCAAAAACTAATTAGAAAATTAAAAAATGTAATCTAATAATGAAAATTTTTCATAAATTATTTAAATACATTTTTAAAACGATTAAGGAAAGATATGTTCAAATACTGCCTTGAAAAATATTTTTTTTGGTAAATATTTTTTCATTTGTAAAATTAATTTGTAAAACTTCCTGTTTAATTGAAAACAAGTAAAGTATATTTTACTGTGTATTTAAATATTTGTTTTTTAAATATTATATACATATATATATGTGTATATATATATATATATATATATATATATATATATATATATATATATATATATATATATATATATATATATATACATATATATATTTGTATATATATATATATATATATATATATATATATATAATGAAAAAATTAAATATGAATTAAATAAGTAATAAAGAAAATAATTTATTACTAAATTTTAGATAAAATATGATTTATTAATTTTATTTTTCAGAATATAAAATTGACGAAATTAAAAAAAAGTTCATAATATCTTTAGAAAATAACTCAAAATTTTTTTTGATCATGCAAAATAATTACGATAAATACATTTAAACTATGTAATTATTCATATATTATTTCTTATAAAAGTAATTTAGGTATTATTTAAAGAATACTGGAATGGTGATAGAATTACAAAGTGACAAATTTGAAATTTTATGATATTTAGTTATAATTAGTTAATATTTCGTAAGAAATGTCATTAAATTGTTTATAGGTACATATATATATATATATATATATATATATATATATATATATATATATATATATATATATATATATATATAGATATACAAGAGGTAGAAGAGATATCAAATTATTTTTACTCAACAATATTTAAACACATTTACTTATACTTGTTATTGAATGTTATATAATTAAAAAGTGAATTTATTATCACATTAAAAAATCGTTTAAATTCTTTACAAAAAAAAAATGTTAAAAAGACATTAATGTATTCAACCGAAAGTAATGTACGATCATGTATTACATATATGATGAAAACGTAAAAGATTTTGGATACTGAAATAAGATAACACGTAATCTGATAATAATGACTTTCATGTCTTTCAAATTTTATATATATATATATATATATATATATATATATATATATATATATATATATATTATTTTGATTAGATTAGGATGAGTTGAATATTTCATATATTGAATTATGTTTTGATATTGTGTTGTATTACTTTATTTATTTTTAATTAAATATTATAGAAAATATTTAAAATTATTAAATTTATGATTCTTAATTTTATACTAAGTTTATATTATTTTCAAAATATTATCCAATTTCAGTGTTTAGATTAATTATTTAATAACAATAGTATATTGTTTAAAAATTACACAGTATTTTATTAAATTATTCATTAATTATTTACCCTTCACTTTTATGAAATATAATAATGTGAAAATATAAGAAATATTTCAAGGAAATGCTTAAAATTAAAAAATATATTTTAATACAATAAATAATAAAAGTTCTTTTAACCACTTTTTTGTTAATGTACATTTTGCTGGTCACTCCATTGTCATCAAAGCACTGCTCTAAAAACTGAACAATAAATTGTTCTTTATAAAGATTGAAAATCACAATCACTCATTCCAATCTAAAAAATATATTTAATTGATTTTTTAATAAAACATATTCGTTTATTAAATTAACATAATTATTAGAATATCACATTGTACTTAAATGTAAAAAAAGAAACTAGTAGATTTTCTATACGAATATTTTAAATATATATAAATCGATTATTACAAACAGTACTAAATCAATATGTTAAATGTGAGTAATAAATTAAAAAATATTAAATGTAATAGTAATAAGTTTCATTGTAAATTACATGAAATTAATGTAGCTAGGTCAATGTGAATAATAAATTTTAAATAATTAAATTCCTACTACTAATTAAACGTTATAAAATACTAGGAATGCAATTTTTTGTATAGACTTTAATTGAAAAATATTTGAAACTAATTGAAGTTAATTATTTTGCTTTTGTACGTGTATTATAATTTAAAAAAAATATAAATGCTGAATTTATTTTTCAAGTGCATATTTGTTTAAATATTGTTTTATTAATTTGCACAAATGAAGTATCTAAATATTATAAAAAAATATATATATTCGAAAATTACTTGTTCACCTTTTTGTAAATTTCGATGTTTTTTCTATCATCACAAGAACATAGTATTGTAAATTGATCATTTTTAGAAATCACTGTAAATTTAATAATGAAATAGTAAACAATGACAAAATAAAAGTTTATAAATTATTCTGTAGTATTTTTTGTAAAAAAATATTGAGTTATATTTTATAAATGTTTGAAAATATTTCTGTATTTGTATGATTTGTATATCAATCAAGTTCAATATTGTACAATCTGAATCATTTTTCAAGATTTTCAATCATTTTTAGCAGCAATCTAAAATGATCTTTTCTGAAAGTGACTTATTTTCATTGATTTTTATTTCCTCTGTATTAATAACACGAACGAAACTTTACGAACGTTACATATGAGCCGCTGTTTGTCCTTGTCACATGTTTTTAAATGGAATGTGACTGTGTTCAAACAACTATCAATATTTGGTTGTCGAACGTCATTCTGTTTCCTGAAACGATTTGGAATCCGAAAAACAAACGTCGAACATTATTTACATTACATTCCATCCATATGATTGACTTCTCTCTCACTTAATTTTATATTTAGATGAGTTTCACACTTCCAATATTTAGAACAATACAATTGTGTAATTTAAATATTTCTAATCGATACGTTTATATTTATTATCTAACTTAATCAGCATACAAATAAACATGTAAATGTGTTTCAATCGATATATTAATTGTTTTACGGTTTCTAATGAATATTCGAAAAACAGAAAAGCTTTTGTAAATATTTGAATTTTTATTTGAAATCGGATACAATTACAATAAAAACTGTTAGCAATTTCTATGCAAAATCTCCCATTCTGTGCACGATTAATAATAAAAAAGAACTTTTGTTCACGCTCTAATCGGAGCATGAAATTGCAAACAACTCATTTGAATGCGTCCCAAAAAAATTGTAAAAAAAATTAATGTACTTTTTGAAATTATATTTTTTACTTTACTATCTATTTTCAGAAAAATGCAAAGCTGGAGTATATTAAAACCAATATAGATTTTCATATAAAATTAATTATTTATTAATTACAGAATTTAATATGTGAAATTTCATAAATTTAATATATATTATTTTAAAATGGCACAAACATATTTTATGAAATAAAGTGAATATAGCCATGCTTTGTACAAATAACATGTATATTAAAATTCCTACAATGTGATATCATTTTTATTAACGGTGTTAATTAAAATATTGTACGTACTACTTTATATTTAGTAAATATTTTATTATGCTATTTTGTATTAAATTTTGTCTAAAAATACAGTATAGAAAAAAGTAAAATAATTATTTATATAAATAGTAAGTCTTTTTCTTAACAAACATTAATATTATTAAAGAATAAAATATGAAGATAAATTGAACGTTAAAGTAATAAATAATTAAATATATGTCTAAACCATTTCAGTCTCATTTGGGATACAATATATATATATATATATATATATATATATATATATATATATATATATATATATGTAAATATGTACATATATTGACATGTCAACATCTATGTGTGCAATATCGATCAAATAAAGAACATATAACGAACGAACTTGTATTTGAACAGGATCAGAAACTAAACTCAAAAGACGTAGCTTATGCATTTTCTTAAAATGAAACACGTGTTTCCAAAGTTCTACAAACAACATCCAAGTCAGACGCAATAGTATTGTTCGTGGAATAGCTTTAGGGATAAAACAAGTTCTTAATATATTCAATACAAGAGGACTTTATCTATGTATCGTCGTTCTAAATATACACAAGATAGTGGAAAAGTACGGAAACGAAACAGAAAGCAGCTAGTTAGATGAAACGACGAATGATGTACAACAGAGATGGAAATCTCGAACGTCACGTATTTAAATACGTTCAACTAATGGAATACCTATTGGAGTTTTGATTGAAGCTAGCAGATTAATTATCTGAAAGCTTGAATATGAAACTGACGACAGAAAATGATACACGAATTATGTCATGTTTTATGTAGTACAAAGGAAATATTAAAGTCAAGTATTATCTCATTTCGAAACGTTTTAACTAAAACTAGTTTTATTTTAGAAATAGTTTAATTGATGATAAAAATATACGTGGTTTATATCAAATTAATAATTTTAATTTTATATTCAAATTTATTTCAGATGAAATTTAAAAAAATATTTTATCATTAATTATTTCATATCCATGGTATCATATTTATTTTCATAATTTGTAACAATTACATCGATGATTTCATAAATTTTCTAATAAAAAACAACTACTCTGATTCAAATATTTCTAAATTCAAAAAATATAAGATACCAAATTTGTTACTCTACGATATAAAAAAATTCAATTTTTACCATTTCCAAATTCTTTAAATAAAGAAATTAACTATTTGTTTGAAAGATTATTCACATCAATCTACCCTTTCCCAACAAAAAGATGATTTATTAATTCCATTTTTATAAAATTCAAAATTGTCATTTTCAAAAAAATACGAAACTTCTGTTTTCAATGTCATTATTAAATTCTTTATCATGCATATGGTTATTCAGAAATAAAAATAAATGAAAATCAAATATATATCTGGTGAATATGATGGATAAAAGAGAATTTCCCATCCTAAATTCAATATCTTTTCTCTTATTATTACCGTAACATGCAGCTGAACGTAATTTTGCAAACATAAAACTCTTTGATGATTTACAAGCGCTGGTAGTTTTTGTTATAATGCATTATGCACTTCTCGTGGTTATTCACTGAAAGGGTTTTACTAACTTGTAAATACTCATAATGAATAATTCCTCTTAATGTCCATCAAATACAGAGAAAAAATTTTCGTAGTCAATTTTACTTTAGTTGTTTTTGAAAATGGATCATTAAAAACGACAGAACTTTTTTAGTTACTTAATACTGTATAACGCTCTTATCATGATAGAATGCATGTCAACAAAAATAAAGAATTAATGATTATTGAACATTTTTATAAAATCTTGTGTTGAGAAATAAAAAAAATATTTTATGTGAAAGTAAATAAACTAAAATTTCCAATTAATAGAAACATATAAGATAAAGTATTACCAACAAATTAAAAACCGCACTTGAAAGTGCGGTTTTTAATATTGACTTTTTTTTTAACTTGAAAGTTTGTATGAGGAACAGATATGTATGTGTCGAAACAGCACATAAATCATTAAAAAGTTAAATACAACAAACAAAATGACTGCTAGGTTTTTATAAACCAAATTAATAAGCGAAGTTATATAAAGTTAAACAATCAATTTTAATTATTTTTCCTTTTTTAAATTGGTCTTTTTATTTGAGTATAGGTCATAGATAAAAAGAGAAGCATTATATTCACATGTTAATTAGTTCGATTGTGCACGTTTATTAAAAGTTAAAATAATAATGAAATTGTTCAATGTTTATCCTAAATGTAACATGTTAAAATATGGCCATATAATATGAAAATTTTAATATAATATAAAATTTATAAATTACATTTCGTTGCTAATTGAATACATAATTAAAATTCAATATCAAAAACAAGGCATACAAATTTAATTTTTATTTGTACATTATATTTGAATAATAATATATTTTGATTATTTTTAGTTACTGGATCAATATGTATTTGATGGAAATTGATAAATTAATTTAAAAAAACATATTTTGTACCTATATTATATTATATTTTCAATTATTTAATTAATAAGTGAATTAAATAAAAAAATTCTTAGAATAATAAAATAATATTCAAAACTAAATTCAATAAAATTATTTGAACAGATTTTGTCGATTGAAAATTAATTATAATTTTAATGAAAAGAAGTAAAATTTGCTTGTTTGGTTGAAAATTGAGTACTAAATTAATATACCAATATAGAATTTGTCAAATGAGTATTTATATTCCAAAAAATATTAACTTTTTCCCTCTAACACCAATCATTTTTAACTTTAATATTTTAATTGAAAAGGGGAAAATAATTAAATTTCAGTTTTCATCAAAGGGAATTAGTTTTTAATATATTCACTAATCGCAAAAAAATATCAATGGTATAAACAGAAAAATTTCAACAATTTTTTAACAGAAAATACCAAAAAATTTTTTGAAAAAATTAGGAATTTTAATATTAAATTACATTTTAATTATATTTGTTTAATATAAATTGTAATTTTTTTCGGTCTTATTTGAGCTACTCTATACAAATTTAATTTTAAATAGAATGAAAAGAAAAGTATTTTAAAATAACAAAAAAAATATTACTCAAATATGTTTGGTTTAATAATTTGTTTATATATTTTTTTAAAAAAAATATTATTTAATCTAAACTTGTATTGTGTAAAATAAAGTGTAGTCCAAATGAGTAATCCTTCAGTCTCATTCAAGCCACATATATATGTACTTTTGCAAATATGAATCACTGACATCAATACACTAAGAGATTTTATAAATATTTTTATAAAATAAAATAAAATTTTATAAATATTTTATCATTAATAAATCATTTTGTATTTTATTTACTAATTGACATTTTGATAGCCAAGTAATCATTATGAGAGAATTGCATTTTTAATCACTAAAAATGAAATTGTAGCAAAATACAAAAATGATAATTAAAAAAAACATAAATATATTAATATTTATGAACACGATTTGTGTTATATTTTTTCCTGCATACCTGTCGTTAATTAAACTCTTTGAATAATGACCTTTACGCCACTACAAAATAATAAACTAACAAAAAAATAATAAAAAGTAAACTAGTATAATAGAATTTCCTATTAGTGATACGAAAATCTTAAAATAGTTTAATTATATTCATTTTGTTTAAAATTCAATAATTTAAAAATGTAAAAAAAAATATTATTATTTAAAATTTAATTAATTCAAAGATATTAAAACAATTAAATTATGTTTAAAATTCAGTAACATGAAAATATACTAACTTTAAATTTTTATTATTTAAAATTTAGTAGCAGAACCTAAAACTTTTTCAAACGGCGATGAATTTTTTAAATGGCCAATAAATCTGTTTATTAAACTTTGAATTTTAAAAAATATCCTAAGTTAGAATTTAATTTTATGAATTCAAATAATATATATATGTATATATATATATATATATATATATATATATATATATATATAAACATAGAAAATAAAGAGCTTACAAGTGTAGTTGCGAACATTCGCTCTAAAACCCCTTATCAAAAAAGCATTAAAAAAGGTATTGCTTCGTAGCGCATCTAAAATCCCTAAACAATGAATATATTAACTGACGCCACATACAAAGACACATAAGCGAACACATCCTGACCTAAATTATTTTTCGTGTCTTGTTCGAAGTTGTCGAGAGAATTAATTTGTAACTTGAACTATAAACAGCAGATGTCAGAGAGTGTGTAAATGACACGAACCGCAAGCTAACCATGTATTTTCAGCAAGATGTTGCTGCTAGTGTGCTCATAATCAAATAAATGTGACTTTACGGCCGGCGGTTTCACCCTTTTCACAGTACCCCGGGGACCAGTTTCCATTCCGGCGCTGTTGAAATGCCGTACTAGCGGCAAGTGGAAAATGTTGACAAATAAATCATTTTTCAGCGGCGGCGACGTTACCACTCTTCGCGTGACAGAATTTCAATAATTCTTCGAAAAATTACGAAAGAAACATGTCATATACATAAGTGAACGTGTATGGTATGAGACGAATGGCTTTTTTCGTTATTTCGTGTATGTGAAGTCATATTTTTTGTAAAAAAAATGGGCCATTCGATAAAAATAATATAAAATACTTGGACAAATACACTGGATTAAGATAAGACAACGAAACAAACAAATTAATCAGCTTACCAAAATACACTGGATATTAACCATTGAAATGTATTAGTCAACTCACCTGAAACAAAAAAATATAATTAATTTAATTTATTATTATCAATAACAAATAGGCTATATTTGATTTAATTTTAAAATAATGCAAAAGAAATTATTTTTATTCTCATAAAAATAAAATTATTCATTAAAAGTAAAAATTATTTTTCAAATTTGATTTCAAAAAATAAAAAAAAATATTTTTAAAAATATAGTTTAGATAAAACATATTTAAAGTTTTAATTTAAACAAATTTTTACTTCTACGTCATCTTATACTAATTTTAAGAATGTTCAAGTAAAATTTAGTAACACATTCTTGAAACTATAATATAATCTTTCAAAAAACATAAAAAAATGTCTTCTGATTTATCAAACTAAAAGACTTTCTTAAGAATAGAAAATTGTTTTCAACTTTTACTTGACAAAATTAAAAAAAAAACATATAAAGCGTAGCAAGAGAAAAACCTTATTATTTTCTGGCATAAAATTAAAAAAAAAATTCTCTTAAGAGTAGAAAATAGTTTTCAACTTTTACGTAAAATAAAAAATATATAAATCGCAATAAGACAAAAAACTCAAATTAAATTTAAAAAAATAACTTATGTTTTCATTCAACATTAGAAATATATTCGAAAGTATACATTTCTGTTTGAATATATACGAGGATCGTTTGATAAGTATGGTAAAAAAGTAAGAAAAACTAAATTGAAAAATTTGATTTAATTAATTAAACAATAAATTAATTAAATTTAATTGTTTATTTAATTAATTAAACAATTTAATTAATTAAATATACAATTAAATTAAACAATAAATAAATTTACCATACTTATCAAACGACCCTCATAAGTTATTTTTGAGACGCTTGACACAAGAATAATTTAAACACAGATTTTTTTCCTTTCATTGAAAAATAAAAAAAATTTAGAAATGATTTTATTATTGATTTTAATACTAATGAATTGCTTAATACCACAATATTTTATAAAAATATTCAATAACTATGCACATCTAACGCTTCATAGATTAACATATAAAAATTATATCTAAAAATAATAATAAGACCATCGAAAATAAAGAAAAACCAAATAGTAAATATTTCATATTAAAGAATAACAATTTTTTATAAAAACTAATTAATTACAATCATAACATGAACTGTAAAGCTAGTTAATGAGGAAGCTATATTTTAGAATCGTTTATATTTAGAATAATCTTCAGACTTGCATATTGAAAATACTGTCTTTTTAAGTATGTTTTTTTTTAAATGAAGAAAATTATGAAAAGTACACAAAATTTCATATATTTTAATTTATTAAATATAATTATAAAAAATATTTTTCCAAATGCATTAAAAATAAACTGTTCAATACCAAATATGGTGAATAATTTCAATTTAGAATTTATAAACATATTTACAAAACTATAATCAAACTATTAAATTATACAACCTCAACATGAAATTCTGTACTGTATAAACTCTTTTTTGTTAACAGACATTAATTCCAGATTATTGAATGTTATGATTAGTATCAACATTTGTATTACTCACAGGTAGAAATATGTTAATTTTATATTGTTATCTTTAAACAGGCATAACAAATCATATTTCTATATTAAAATCGTATCAATTTGAAAATTATCAATAACATTTTACATTTTAATTATAACAAAATTATAGAAAAAAATATCAGTAAGAACTATTATAAAAATATTAGCCAAAATACGATCATGTAATTATGAAATATAAATATTTTGAGGTTTGTAAAAATTAGTTCATTATTTTTAATTAAATTTATATTAAAAAAACATACTATATATAAATTTTCAATTCGATAATAATAATCAAAGTGGAATTTTTAAATCTACCGTACATAAAGTGCTTATATTTTTTTTCAGTAATTTATTTCATTAAATTAAAGATATATAGTTTATTTACATACACACACACATTTATATATATATATATATATATATATATATATATATATATATATACATGTATAAATGTGTGTTTATCACATCGATCAATGTATGTAACTTAAATACATTAAATCTACAAATATATCTAAAAATGTTTCATTTCATTAAACCAGACAACATTTGGTTAAGAACGTACAGCAAAACCTATTCAATTTGACTATAATCAAATCGACAAAAACAGGATATAAATTCTACTCCAGGAAGACTTGTATCAGTCAGTCGCATAAAACGATTTATTTCGAAATGAAATCGGCCCTAAATAAATCGTTGTACAAATAAAATAAAATAAAAAAATAAAGTAATTAAAAACATACAAAAAACGACGTTTATTTGTAACTGTTTGATCTTGAAAGGACAACATATATAAATAAAATAAAACTGTATTGAAAGCTCACACGCACACACACACACATCTATGTATGAATAGAGAGAGAAGTATTGAACGAACAAACTAAAACATGGTAACTGATAACAGGATTTACGATCTATAAATATTTACACATTGAAGTTATACACGAAAACAACATTGTAGAACGTACAGGTTAACATAAACAAACATGTATACTCACAAATACATATATATATATATATATATATATATATATATATATGTGTGTGTGTGTGTGTGTGTGTGAGTGTGTGTTTACAAACGATGGGTAGAAAAATACAAACAGAATACCATTAAATATAAGAAATAAATATTGAGCTTTAAACAGATAAAAAGAAACACATACTTTTTTAATTTTCACCACATGGATTTATTCTTTTTCTCTCTTTTACACACTCATATATATGTATATATATATATATATATATATATATATATATATTGAAAATAATTGTAAATGTTTTTTAAATTTATTATAAATAAATTAATATATATTTTTTGGAAAAAATAATATAAAATTAATTTAAGTAAGTGTTCTTAAAAAATTCTAAAACAACGTTATATTCTAAGGTTAAGATATTTTTAATTCCTACTAAAAATGATTTTCATATAAAGAATGTTTTTTTCTGATATAAAATTTATATCTTGATTTATAAGCAAATGAAGGAAGTAAGAGTAACAATTAAACGATTTTTAAAATTGTAAATTTACAAAATACTAGATAACAAATAGCATTTTAAACCGTATGTTAAATATAGTACTTTACTAAATCAATTATGTATTATAAACGATAAGTGATTAGAATAAAATGAATATTTATACCAAAGAAGATGTAAATTTATATTTATTAGATATTTCGTTGGTTGGTTAATCATTTTGTATTTCTCTTTGATTAATTTTAGTTCTAGAACCATTCTCAAGAGAAATAAAAAAAAATCTAAAAATTTAAATTATATTTTCAAGACTCTGTTACTTTGAAACATTTTATTAAATTAATAAATGAAAAACTCTAATGAGACGATAATGAATATTAAATTATTTTTAGCACTAACGATAAATTTTTATCACTTAAAACAAAATTATGCATTATTTACAGGAATATTTTGATATTATGGAAAGATCTTAATTATTTAATTCAAATCGACAGTATTTCATTTAGATGCTATTTGAAAGATTTATATATATATATATATATATATATAGAGAGAGAGAGAGAGAGAGAGAGAGAGAATTTTAAAAATAAAACTATTTTTCAAATAACTATTTTGCATTTTGTTTGAGTACTGCAGCAAATTCTTTAAAATAAATAAATCATCTACTTCTACCACAAGATTTTATAAAATTACTCAACAATCTTTTAATGTCCAATTTATTCGTTGATGTACATTTTGAAACTCATATCATTATCGTTAAAGTACTGCATTACAAAATTTCTTCAAATCTCGATTAATTTACATCTTTTTTACATTTTATAATATATTTCTCTGACAATGATATATGACTATAGAAATGTACATCATCAAATAAAGTGAACAATAAATGATTATTATTTTTTTAAAAAATTATATGATAGAAATAAGTAATTTATATGTGTTAATTTTTTTTTTAAATTGTATTAAAAATAGACACTAATTAATTATAAAGTCTTCATCTATATGTGAAAATTTTTCATCAATATTATTGTGTTTTATGAATTTTGAATTTTTTATATATATATATATATATATATATATATATATATATAAAATTAAAAATATTTTATTTATATATTAAAATTACTTTATATACAGAAAAATAGTACTGTGGTTGACTTCATTTTTATTTACATAAATCAATCATAACAACCAAAATTAGATATGTGTTCAAAATTTGTTTGCTTTTCAATTTTAATTAGCTTATGTGCATTTCAATGTCGATACCTACATAAAATAAGCACCCTGAGGATAACAACATTAATATGGAAATAATTAAAAGTGAACAGTAAAAAATGATTGAAAACTTCAATGAAAATTTTATGATAATTAAAATAATAACAAATTTTAATAAAATAATATCAATATGTCTATATAAATCTATCGAATCTTCAATTATCGAATACAGATCATAATTTGTCATTCTTCATGTCTCATAACACATTCCAAAAATATCCTGTCGAATCCAATCAATCCTATTCCAAAAAATATTGCACTGATAATAACAAATAATCGTTTAATCTGTCGACACTTTTCTCATAGGGTACTGCCAATCGTTTCATTCGCATTATTTTCATATATTATTGTTGTTTGAATACTCTGTCTTGTCAATTTGAATGTTATTTATGATTCTTTATCACAATGTATGTATCAACTTTGACAGATACATATTATAAGTATGTCAAGTGGACTTTGAAGCGTGAAATATATTTGGCAGGATCACAGTATTGAGTGAATATGGATAATTTACATTACCAAAGGTGTTACACATGTAAATAAATTGTGATATTGATAAAAGATAAATTTTTATGATGATTTAAGTGTATGATGTATTAACGTCATTGAAATTTACGAATACACAATTCAAAACAAACTGGAGTCAATGGAGTAAATTATTTAAAAATTGTCATAATATATATATATATATATATATATATATAAATAGATAGATAGAAGTGTCTACCTATAAATAAAAAATATAATATTATAAAAAGTAATAACTACCTTTTCAAATGTTGAAAAAAATCTAAATAATTTTATTAGATATTATTCAATATTTTAAACGGAATAAATAACCTTACTCCAACAAAACAATTTTTTATAAAAGTATAAAATAATTATAATCTTAATGTCAAAGTGCTGAATTATATAATGCAACAGTTTGTCGATGATAGTACGGCAATTGAAATGCATACCAATGTAAAATAAGTAATTATTGATCACATCAAATCTCGTAAGTAATTCATTTTTGCTAAAGTACAAAAATGAATAAACTATTAAGTGTTATTATAACTCTGAGTTGTATTTGTATTTATAATCTTTTTAAGGATAAAAATAGTAAAAATGAAATAAAATTATAATGTATTATTTTTTTAAAGAAATATAATTCTTAAACCCAAACATTTTTACATAAAATAATCAAAAAATGTAAAAATTCACTAAATTAATTTTTATACGATTTTATTAAAATTTTGTCTAAAGAATAGTTGAAAAATCTTTGATATCTATTAGGTTTTATTAAAAAAAATGACAGATATGTAAGATTTACCTATAAGGAAGATATATAAGAGAAAAATTTTCAGAAAAATAAATTTAAATAGAAAAATGAAATCTATTTTTATTTTAAATAGAAAATAAAAATGTATATTTATTATTGCAGGAATTTAAAAAATAAAATAAAAATATGTTATGTCCTTAGACTATTATATTAAAAATTAATATTAAACAATATTCTTCAATCTACTTATAAACTATTTTGACATCTTTTACTTTTGAGGAATTAGTATTTTTTTATTTAATTAACTATTACAAATGAATTATTATAACATTATCTGTATATTTTTGGTTACTTTATTTTTTGATATTAGATATACTTTCTGCATACTTCTTATAAATAAATGACAAAATAAAAATATAGCAATTTTTATTATTCCCATATTATAATAATCAGAAAAGATATACAAATTTCATTGACCAGACATCAGATTTTTTTCTTAATTATTTTTAAATTCACAAGAATATTTTTTTGTCACTATTATATTTTTATTGTATGGCCATAAAAACATTATCGAGTAGATTGATATACTTATAAAATTGATATTTTAAATAATTTAGAAAAAAATAAGGAAAATACAAAAACTAAAATTTTCCAACAAAAAAAAAACTTTAAAAAACGATTTTAACTTTTTTAAAAAAAAATGAAATAATGAAACCTTTAGTACATATTTTGAATAATAAATTAAGAATTCATAAATAGAGTGACCTAAATGAGACTAGAGTTTAGACATACATTTCTTACTTATTATCATTTACTATTCTTCAGTTTTGTTTGGAATACACTATATATATATATATATAAATATATATATATATATATATATATATATATATATATATATGAAGAATCAAATATCTTTGAAATAAAAAAGATTTTTATATGTTTTAAGTGAATATTAAATCTTTTATAGTCGGTTTGAATTGCAGATAAGTAAACAAATTAAAGTAACTAATCAAATAAAACAAACGTTTTTTTCGAATACCCGTTCGAATTCAAACTCTTGGATAAGATAAAAAAAAAACGTTTGATTATCTAGTAAAGTTCGTCGGAGTGAATCAACAAATTCCAAAGAAACGACAACTGTTCGAATGACCCTTAGTATCTATTATTGGAAATCGCGTTTCACAGACTGTCACTCAAAACCGATTCTTCGCGTCTCAACACTTCCATACTGATCCGCGTATCTATTATCTGCAATCCCATTTCGCATATATCCTATTTTAACTCTGCGCCTGAACTCCTACGACCCGATCCAGTTATCGTATCCGGTATTCGTTCTCTACAACGTACGACGTCCCGCGATCCGTCCATCCAACCATCCGCCCATCAAAATCTACCCATCCCATTCTATACCGTTCGTATTTTCCATCCGTCGTGAAGTATCAACGGGGACAGACGCGGCATATAACCCCCGCGATCCACCTCATTTATATGTCTTTGTCCTGTAGCCATGCATAATTCTACCTACTTTATTTCTGTTATCTTTGCAACGCCGTGTTCCTACCGTCATTATACTATGTAAGCAAACGCACGCCGGGCGACGAATGTACGCCGGATACGAGATATTTTATACGGAATTATGTTGTTTTAATCTTTTATGCTTCGCGAGACAGAATTTCGCGGATGGTTACGTAATAAATTATTATAATGTCGGTGTAAGACACACACATTCACCTGCATTACTATTTATTTATGAATAACTATTACATACTCGATATACTTAGTAACTGTCTCTATTTTTCAACCAAGCTACATTTATCTATTTTAAAGGAGAATTATATTTCAAAATCTCTCTTGCATATAAAAACAAGTCTGTTTTAAATTGTGTTTTATTTATACGTAGTAGATTCTATATTTTATTCTTCAACTTTATTTTGTTATGAAATAATATATAACATCATAAGTTTTAATATACCAAAAATAATTATCATCAAATTTCATTTTTATCAATTAATATTGTTAAACATAAAATACTATGTTTTTTTTAAAAAAAAATACAATCATACTGAATATTTACAAGATTGAAAAAAAAAATTAAGAATTAACAAATTATTATATTCTAATCAATTACATATTATATATAAAATACTATATCCAAAAAAATACTTTATTATATTTTTAAAATTAATTTATATTTTTTATAATACTCTATTTTTAAAAAATATACATTTTTAAAATATTTAAAAAATATATATTTAACACATATTCGTCGGGTAACTTTTTGCACCCCCATTCACCAAATGCCAGCATTTTTTGACACTATCTGTAGAAATGATATGGTCTATATAAAACTAATGTAACTTGTTAGAAATCATATATTTTTCAGTGAAATCTTGGAAAATGATATAAAACAAATTTATCTTTATATATAATTTTAATATATATAAAATAATTTATATATATAAAAATATATATTTAAAAATATATATATATATATATATATATATAAAAATCAATTATTCTCTGTAATATACAAATGACGAATTTTCGTCAAGCGGACGAATATGTGTTAAATAATATATATTTAAAAAATATATATTTAAAAAAATATATATTTAAAAAATACATATTTAAAAAATATATATTTTTAAAAAATTTAAAACATCCAAAGATACAAATTTACATTGGAAAAAATGGACAATAAGTAATTATTGAACATTTTTATAAAATTTTGTGGTAGAGAGCAACTAATAGCAATAAGAGTAACTATGAACAAAAAATATGCCCATTTAAATTATTTTTGATTATTAATTTTTTTTGTTTCCTATTCGATATTTCGCTAAATTGTCAGAATTTAAATTAATAATTTTTTCTAGACTCTTAAAGAGATTTGGTAACATTTCAATTCATTTACTATATTTAAAAATAATATATATCAAGCCTAGTAATAGTAAAATACCATAAAAAATTATTTTAAAATATTAACTAAACAAGGAGTAAATATAAAAAATTGAGGGAAAAAGGGAAATAAAAAATATTATTACTTTATATTGTATAACAAATCAATATTTGATTATAAGTCATTTGCAATTATTTACTCATCAGCACAAATAATAAATTGTTTATATATATATATATATATATATATATATGTATGTATGTATATATGTATGAATGTATGTATGTATATGTATGTATATATATATATATATATATATATATATATATATATATATATACGTATGTATTAGTTTTAAATGCTAGAATAATTCAGAAATTCTAGACAGCATAGAAAAGCGTTGAAAAATGTTTATCAAGCATAACACGTAGAGACAGAAAGAAAAAAGATTGAATTCAACAACAAACAAAAGTTATGGACGTTATAACAAAAATGAAAAGTTTAAAATGGAAATACATTGATTAAATGACAAGAAAATAAGAACACCAGCGGGCAATAGAAATTATTGATTGGAAACCTAGAAATAAAAAAATGTTCAAAAAGAAATATATGTAGAGATTGGATAGAAAAAAAGAAATTATGTTGATATAATATAAAAGAAGAAAGCATTGGATCACTGGAAATACAATGTTTTGGGAGAGGATTTTATCTATCAATAGACAGAAAAATAGTTATATATATATATATATAATTTTCAGGCCTATACAGGACCTTATCTAGTAGAACTATAGTTTTATAAGGCTTAGTCTCTTTAACAATACTATCCAATAGGATTTTTCTTTACACTTACACACACACAAACATATATATATATATATATATATATATATATATATATATATATATATATCCACACACGAAAAATATATTTGACAATTTATATATTTCTAACAAAAATATAAAAAATTAAAAAATATATACACAGGAGAATATACAATCAGTTTACTTATTTAAAAATATTTACATAATTTATTTCACGACCTGATTTTTCACTTTTCATTAAATCTTTATACACAATTATATAAATTTTAGAATTGTTACTATAAACGACACGTACAAGCTACCATTTCCCTCGACAAGTAAGCAAAAAACAAATCCTTTTTCCTTTTTGTCGTTGATAAGCTGGCCGGAACTATCAAGTTCACGAATGTTCGAGAATACTAAAACAAGGACATTCCGATTGGGAGACGATAAGCGCGCGGTCGAGATAGCACGCGAGATAATTATGAACGTCCGAAGAGGTAACAGTAATTTGGGGCATAAACCAACATACAGATCTCATGACCCGGAAGAGCTTTCAAGAGATATTTTTCACGCATCGTTTTTTGTTCCACCGCCAGTGAGCAGATATGACGTAAACAAATAAATATGGAATATTACATAATGGGTAATGATATCAAAATATTCCATTTCTCTGAATTCTAAATATATTCACTTATATACAAATATTGTATATACAAACTCACACACATATATACTTATATATATATATATATATATATATATATATATATATATATAGACATAACATATCTCACTAAGGGCGGAATAAATTAAACATCCTTTTCAAATAATGAAGATAAATAAAATATGGAAATATTTGTTTTAACATAATTTAAGTCCGTATTAAATGTATTACTTGCTACTCGAGTCTATAATTCAAATGTATATCAAATACAGGCCTCGTATATTTTTAATATAATAAAATGAATTAATTATCCTAGTAATAATAAATTTCAAAAAATTGATTTGATTGAAAATATTAAAATTGCAATATTTCTATATAACAATTTTTTATATAAAGTTTTATAGATCGAATTAGGTGTAAATAAAAAATAAGGTTGGTACTCCTATATATATATATATATATATATATATATATATATATATATATATATATATATATATATATATATATGCACATATATCGAATTCTTGGAAAATTAACGTAATGTGTACAATGTTAGTTTGATTTACTGTTCGTTCATAAATTATCGAAACTTTCACACCTGCTATTGTGAAATTCGCATATGTTGAATATTAAATAAGTTATAAGAAACTGTACTATATCAAAACTGAAATTTTCATAATTATATACTATGAACAATTTGGAACTAATTTAAATCATAATTTTGTTATATCAAAGAAAAATATTTTATATATGAAAGGAATAATTGAATATACACGAAAATTTTACTTGCAAGCCCAAGTAAAAATAATATTTTTGGGATTATTTCGATTAGTAGACAAATTAAAATCTTGTCTGTTGATAAATATTTTTTATCATTTTTTACATTACAGTAATCTTCATTTTAACCTGAATAACATACTACGTTAGATTAAATTACAGATAATGGTGTAAATATTAAAATGTGCATTAGTGATAAGTGAATAATCAATAATTAGAAATGA
The DNA here is from genome assembly GCA_029203775.1 of Neoneuromus ignobilis. Lineage (NCBI taxonomy): Eukaryota > Metazoa > Arthropoda > Insecta > Megaloptera > Corydalidae > Neoneuromus > Neoneuromus ignobilis. The sequence continues at coordinate 51,717,523 of CP092088.1, forward strand.
CTTTTGTATGCAACAGTAATTCCTTAGTTAATAAAAAATCCTTAGTTGTATAATTTTTTTATTTCCATTTTTTAAAAAAAATTCTTTCGAAATCATGAATATTTCAACATTTTTAAGATTTTATAATTACATTTTTGTCATCTTGATGATTTTATAATTTTTTTTATCAATGATCTTGTAATGTAGAGAGTGATTCATTTGAAAAAAAGCCAAACTATTTATTATCTGTTGTATGATAAAAAACATAAAGTTTATTAATCGAATGTTCAATGATTTAGAATAAATTTTAATATATATATATATATTATATATGACAACATGATTGTAAGAACTACAACTGATTCCTTAAACAATAACGTATCTTATGTATAAATAACTTGTACCGCTGTGTCTCTACGTTCGTTAGATATGGAAATGTTCAATTAGTTTCAACTTCTCCATTCGAATCGTTGAAAATAGTCAAGTGCACTCGACAATAAAGAAAACACTCGAATACTCGACCAAGAATTCTATTACTTTTCAATTCGCGACGAATGAAATTTTATATTATGAAATTCGAGTCAGTTATCGTTGATTGAAAAATAAAAGTTCATTACATTAAAGTATAATTGAAAGAAAACAGTATTTTATGATTTATTTTCTATTGACGTGTATAAATAGTATTATTGTCTGTAGATACATAGTAATTTGCAGTTTCATAGAAAATAAATAATAATTTAAATACAATTTATATTAAGAATTTTTTTATATATATGTGTGTGTGTGTATGTTTAGGTTTTTATGTATATAAAAAAGCAAAAATTTATAAAAAAATAAACTTAATCTAATATCAATACAAAGAGATTTTAACACTTATGAATTTTTTAATTTTTTGCCAGCAGGAATACTTATTTTAAAAATCATCAAAATAGATTTTTAATAGTATAATTATGAAAAATAACGGGTATTTCTATGTTTGAACTATTATTAAGTTATAACAGTAATTTTTAGTTATATTCAGATTTTCATTTAAAATATAATTACAGTAATTATGCTACTATATATATATATATATATATATATATATATATGTATGTATATATAATATAATTATATTCGTATGTAGCAAAATATACATAACAAAAATATGTACTAATTATACTATTCAAATATATATATACATAAGTTTATATTCGTATATAAAAAAATATACATAACAAAAAATATGTACGATGATATAAACTCATTAGGTATTCTATTTAAAGAAATTTTTTTTTATCAAAAATCAAATATCTTGTGTGATGTTTTTGTAATAACATTTTTTTCTTTTTATGTCTTTTAGAAGAAAAAATGTAAAAACTTGCATGTTATACTATTTATTTTTTGTAAGGAATTAAACTATTACACTAGCACTGGACATAAAGAGAAATTACCTTCTAATGGAAATTAAATTTTTAAAAATATCAAAAAAATGCTTTTAGCAACAATTATTTGCATTTATATTACATATGTGTATATGTATGTGTGTGTGTGTGTATTTTTATTCTTTATACGTTAAAAACATATAAAACAAGTAAACAGAAAAATATAATAAACAATTTTTAATTCTTTATGACTAAAACATTTAATCCATTTGTCATAAATTACAGAATTTATTGATATTATTATTTTTAGAAATTATAAATTTAATAAAAGATTATATAAATCACTTTTTACATACCAAGAAATAGTACATCAATGAATAACATAAACAAATAATTATTGAACGGTTTATAAAATTAAACACTTATGTTTAAATAAGTGAATTATTTGTAAAAAAATGAGAATTTTTAAATACAATAGAAATTATTTAAGTTATTATACAATTTAAAATATTATTACATAATTAAATACTTTTATCACTCAATCATAATTTATAATTCAACAATTACAATATATAAATATTTTCAAAGATTTTTCGATTTTAAAATTAAACAGTAATGAGTAATTTGTTTGTTTAAAAGAAATCAATTAAATTTTACTAGAAAATTATAATAATTTATTTTTATAAACCTGAAACTTTTTTATATTATTAATATTACTCATAGAATAAATCATTTTTTCATAAAATACATCTATAAAATTCAACAATTAAACATTTTTTACATTTAAAAAATGAATCCATATAAAAATTAATACGAAAAAATCTGAAATAAAAATAAATAAATTTCTATCATACAACGAAATGAAAAAATAATAGAAATTCATTCGAATAAATGGAATGAAACGACTGGATTAACTCGCGTAAAATATAATCCTTCTTAAAATAAATATTTCAAAGCCGCCACTGTGAAGTCCCAACAGAGACCTAATAGCTAAACGGGACCAGAGGGGTACGATATGTCGTATAAGTCCTCCCGTGGGCTCAGTCTTCGTCTCTCTACGTGACAGGCGAGTCGTGTCTAACCGGTGAAAATTTCGCGTATTATTTAAGCTCTTCACGAAAGAGAGCTTTTTTGTGAGGATGCGTAGGTCGACTGGAAGTTTCTGCATGCAACCCAAAGATATATATATATATATATATATATATATATATATATATATATATATGTATGTATGTATATTATTCGACGTTTGTGTTTGCGAATGCGTGTTTTTCTGTATGTACATTGCATACGATAATCGCACGATGGGGAGTTCAATGTTAAACTTGATTCTGTAGGGAATACTCAAGAGAAATTTACCAGAAACATTATATATGCAGTATGGTGAAAAAAGATAATTATACAAGATTCGTATATTAAGAAGAATACACAAGAGTTTAATAATTTATATTCATTTCAACAGTTACGTACTTTTATAAAAATAATATAAAATGAACAAATAAATGACGGAGTAGTTAAATATATTTCATTCAATTAAATTTACATAAATCATATTTGCGCTCTTAAAACCTGAGTCCGAGCTTTAATGTAATTAAAAAAAAATATTTTATACATAAATACATTTACAGAACCTTACAGTTCTTAACAGTGAACATTTTAATACTCATTCATTACATATCAGTGATTTTCTAAAGAACCACAACAAAGTAAGGCTTTGAATATAATTCAATTAATGTACGGACGAATTAAATAATAATTTAGTATTAATAATATTTCTACAGTAATTTCAACGATAAAATGAAAAACGTAGCAATAAAATAAAATCTGATTAATTATAATTGGGTTTTTAGATTAAATTTACATTTTTATAAATAAATTTATTTTTTAAAAAAAACTCAGCTACACACACATTTTTTTTCAACCAATGTATAAGAATTTTCGATTAAGATAAAATGTTTCTGACAGGTTTCGTTCAATTTCAATATATTTCCTATATTACTATTGCAATTTGAAGATGTAAGCTACATTTTGACATGCGAAATGCATTCCGTACATTAGTTTCACTCAAATAAACTTTATATATATATATATATATATATATATATATATACATATATATATTTATCGCATACGGCATTTTATGGTTAGAATATCGGCAGACCAAGTATTTTCCAACGAAAACCCTTATACATCTTTTAATAGTTGGCGAAAGTTAAAGCGTAGAACGAAATGAACGCGGAATTAATGGCAAACATATTGCCAATAAATTATAAATGAAATAAACTTGTTAAACGTCGGTCTCGTCCCGACTTGTTAGAAAAGCTATACAATATATTAATTTATTATTCATTACTTACTTCCCACCAACCGTAGTAACTATTAGTCTACATTATCGTAATGATTACTTGAATCGGATAGTTCATGTTGGCGTTTGGGAGATTTATGTCTTTGTCATACAGTTGTTTACAACAAAATTGTCTTTTCAGGTTCTGTTGGAGATTTGGGATTAATAATATATATATATATATATATATATATATATATATATATATATATATATATATATATATATATATATATATACTCACGTACTCAATATTGCATCGATATTAACGTAATACAACATTTAATTTGCTCGAAGGTACGTTATTAATAATGAAATAGTATGTTATATGTACAAATATTTTATTTATAAAAAGATATATATAAGGTCAAGTAATTATTTGGATGATGTATTATTTAAAAAAGACATTGAAACACTTTTTTAAGAATTAAAATATACAGTAATTTAAAAAAATAATCACTAACTACTATTTTAGAATACTATTTAAAATGTTTAGAGAAGATTACAATTATTTTTAAATTAATTATAGACCTATAATTTTATATATATGGTTCACAAGAAATAAGTATTTAATATGAAATATTGATGTTTCTGGTTCTTGTAAAAAAAGTATTTTTTTCTATGCTTTTATTTAATTAAAAAAAATATATATACATGAATTATTTAATAATGTTTATAATAAATATTGTAACTATTATAAAATTAATTAAAAAATATGTATTTAATAAAAAAAATCAATGTTTTAATTCGTGTAAAAATATTTGAATTTTTCTAAGCTTTTATTGAATTCAAAGAAAAGTTATATACGAGGATCGTTTGATAAGTATGGTAAATTTATTTATTGTTTAATTTAATTAAATTTTTCAATTTAGTTTTTCCTGCTTTTTTACCATACTTATCAAACTACCCTCGTACATGAATAACTTTTAAGATTTTTCATTGGAGATATAAATAAAGGTAATAGTATTATAAAATTCCAATTGTAGAAAAAAGTAAAAATCAAACAAAAATTCTGCATAACATTAATTTCAAAACCAAAGTATAAGGCATTCATTTTCAATTTATTCATTTATTAAGGAAGTGCATACAAATAGTTTTGTCTAAAAAACATAAACGTTTAAAAAATTCATTAAAATTATATTCAGAAATAATTATATTTTATGTATCTCTGATCTCCATTTAAGATTATTTATTTAAAAGTAAATTAAAATCAGTTAAACAAGGGAGATAAAAACTGGCTCTTATACGAAAACAAATTTTGATATAATAGTTAAATAGATAAAATAAAATAAAATTTTAAATTTATTCTAAACCAAAATTTTATCTAGAAATATTTTTTTTGTTCTGTGGAAAATATAAATCAATAACATAATTTTTCATATTAAGAATGACACAGGATAAATAATTGAGATAATTTATGAAATTTATGATCGTAAAACCTGTTAATGGATACGAGAGAGACATGAGTAATTGATGTAATAGAATAAAAAAAATCAATGTTATTAATTGCATATTTTTGAAAATGTATCTAATATTTTTCTATTAAATTATTAATAGTTTTTGTATATGATCACTGAAATATACAGTAATTAAAGAAAATATAACAAAAACATTTCCTGATACTGAAACAATTTATCAAATTATCATTTCATTTGTAATTGATCATCCGTGTAACATCAATTTTTTAAAAAAATAAAAAAAATTCACAAACTATATATATTTGATGTACATATGATTCACTTCCTTATACAATTAAAAATATTTTCATTCGAAATAAATCTTTTATTGTTTATTTAAAATAAATGTAATAAATCAATCGTGCAATATATCATCACGATTCGAACACCTTGTCCGAGTTATTATGATTTATGTATCTAGAAATCAAAACGAACGGTTCAAAAACACTGAGATTATACACGAATATATGTATATACGGATGCACAGCAGAGATATTCAATTGACTTGAAAATAATTACACAATGGTATTTTAGTTCGTTATATTAATTGCTTTTACAGTTAGCTGCATATATAAACGATATGACCTACTTTTCGTTTCTTTCCACATAGATACATTACATATTAAAATTAACTTTTCCACAAACTCATTACACGTAGAAATAATTAATTATTTGATAAATTGACATTTTCATAAAGCTACGAAACTCGTGTCAATTTAAAATATACCATACACACTAATTATTAGTCAATATACATACATACATATTTTCAATTCATATTTTCAATTTATGACAAATATATTTCGGTACTACTGAATATATATAATAAACAAATTATGAAAAAAAACACAAGAAGTCAGGACAGAGATATTAAAACACACATAAATATATATATATATATATATATATATATATATATATATATATATATATATATATTGTAAGAAGATATATTATAAACAAATAGTAAGAAGATGGACAAAAATCATTATACAACAGAATGACGACCAAAAGACAAAAAGAGGCTAAGAAAAAAATTCTATAAAAGATTAAAGAATGGATTTTCAAGTATAAACGTTTTCTCATTTAAAATAACGCACTTATAGAATTTTCTTATAAAACAGACCCAAATAATCCAGTTTAATAAATAAGCCTTATATTGAACTATAAACAAAGTGACAATTCATTCACCTTTTTTTTAAAAAAAAATACAGAACTGTACAAAACAAATCATTTTAAAATTAAACATTGTACATAAAAATACAAAGAAGTCAATGTTTCGTTTTTTTTGTGGATTTTGTGACATCAAGAATGGTATTTGAATGCAACAACAACAGAAACCACAGCTGATATTTAAATACCGCAATGTAATCTATACGTTAAAGTGTTACACACATATATACATACATATATATATATATATATATATATATATATATATATATATATATATATATTCTCTTCATTATTAATTGCTAACTGTGACTGGGTCTCGAACAAAGACCGCATTCGGCGCGTGAAAACACGAAACTCCCATTATTATAACGTCACGGCACGTTTCCTTACGTTGTATGCTCGACTGTGCTTGTTTGTAGATTCAAACACGAAATTCTCAATGTGCAACGACATTTGTTTATAGGAAAATTCGTTTGTTGTGATTTTTTTTTATTTATTCATTGACGACAATCACCCATTGACGTATTTATAACAAAGCTCTTAAATCACAAGAACAAAGCTCTTAATACACATGTATTTTCAAATATTATTTGTGTTTTTCCTCTGGTACATTTTTTTCAGATTAATTAGTATTTTCAACTTACCAAACTGCTTATAAAAATTAGCAATATTTTTTGTTAGTATACAATATTTAATATTTATTTCTTTTAAAAATTCTTTACGATTTCTTATTTCATTCTTGTGATGTTCAAAAATATTCGATATTTAATAGATTATTAATAGTTGATACTTGTAAAAAAATTAATTAATGGTGATTTTTAAAATTTTCGATTTCTAACCTCAAAAAAATAGTAAAAAAAATAATTTTTTTCGAAAATCATTTCTATTTAAAATTGAAGATTGGGTGTAAATTAAAATAATTGATGATTAAAACTACATTTTCAATCATAAAACGAGTTTTATTCACAGAAAACTTCTATTTTATTTATTGTTTAGAGCTTGAATCAGGAATTCACTATTTTAATTTTTGAAAAGCTTCTTATAAAACAAATTTTTATTTTTTTCCTAAATTATATATTTGAAATCAAAAGATATAATTTAAATCTAAACCATATATTTTAAACAATAATAATAACTACAAGTTTTTATAAAAGTATTCAATAAATAATTATTAATAATTTTATTTGCTTGAAATCTGATATACATTTCGATGGCCATAATATCTTTGACAAAAATTCCATGACTACAGAAATATATAACAGGTTTTAGGAAAATAAAATTAACAATAATTGAATTATTGGACATTTTTATAAAATCTTGTAGTATCAAAGATGAGTAATTCATTTGTGTTAAAATTTTATATTTTGTTACTCTGAAATTTATTGATTTTATGATCAAATAAAGAAGATAAATGATTTTTGCAACTAGCCAGAGTAAAATATTAGTTTATTTCAAATAAAAAATATTTTGTAATTGTACTAAAATGCTACTTAAAATATGCTGAAAGCACTAATAAAATAAAACAGTCCGAATAAAAAGCTTAAATGAGCATATGACCTCAGCACTAATAAAATTTCTGTACAAAGTTGATCTAAATAGGTAAACTGTGTTCCATTCATTAAAAAAAAACTTTATAATGTCAACCTTTATACAGTAACAACTCTGTAATAGAGATTTTATTATTTTTGTGTATACTTTTGTGATATGTTTTTATTACACTGTAAATATTTTTCCACGGCAACTTTCCGTATAATATTTTTTTTTAGTGTTGCTACTCAATTTAAATCCAGTTTTCTGAGTACGTTCGCGCACAAAAAAATACATGTTTTAATAAAAAAAACCGTAAGGAAATTTCAGGTATATTTTCTCATAAAAAAACAAGAAGTAGAAAAGTACTTAATTTCTTGTTTATTATATTTTACCCTATATCGCAAACTTATCGTTACTTTATTAAATTTACCAAGTTCGTGTCGTTCACTGACGCTCTCACGTATTCGATGTTTTTCCGCTGCAATATACGAACGTCTCGAGTTATGATACCTTCTTGAATTGGCTTCGCTCAACCGTGAATTTCATTTTTTTATTACGACGTATCGTAATATAGAAGTACCGTGTAATTTCTTAGAATACGATTAGTTACTGTGGCTTGTCGTGCTGCAATTCTCGAATAATGGGAAGATGAAATTTAAATGGAGTTTCAAACAGTTCAGCACTTAAATAAACTAGAAAACAAGCAGCCAGAATGGATTATAGTAGGTTTTTATTGACTCTTTTACGTTTTAGTCATAAGATTTTATTGTTTGTTTATAAGATAATTTAGAAATAGAAATAAAAATTTTATTATACATTTTTTTATTTCAAATGCACTTTCACTATACAGATATTTCGAATAAGATTTTATTATCCAAAAGATATTGTCTGTAATTTAAATATTCTATTGTGTTTTGTAATAATTTTATTTATAAAAATAATACACGTCTTACGAAAGAAGAATAAATTCAGTACATCAAGCTACAAGTCATCGTCAGTTTAAATTTCAATATTGAAAATAATGTATTATTTTTTGATATATTTTCGAAATGTATTAGTATTTGACATATAATAAAAAATATTACATTTTAATATTTTATGACAATTTATCATTTTGATAATATAAATTAATTTATATAAAAAAGTAATTTTTTTTAAATAAATTATTCATTTCATAATAACTTTTATTATTGAATCAGTAGGTTCACTCTTTGATTTATATCTTACTTAACTAGTTTCGACAAAGTGTGTCATCTTCAGACAGTTGATTGATATTGCCAATAATCTGAAGATGATTTATGCTGTCTAAACAGGATATAGTAAAATAGAAATCGAAAAAGGACCTTATGGGTTATTACAACAAAATACCGTATCACAGGAATGAATTCAAGAAACATTAGTTTTCATATATTTCTTAATTTATTAAATTAATTATTGGGAAGAAAACACAAAAATGAAAACAATTCAAACATTTTTCATCTTATGAGGAGATATGACATTATATGACATTTATTATGAAATAAAATATTTAAGAAATAAATTTCACTAAGGGTATATATTAATATAACTAAAGAAAAACATAAGAGGTGTTTTTTGTCATTCAATTTTAATTAAAATGACTTTTAGAAAATATTGGTAAAGGTAAAATTTTCAATTTTATGGTTGAGAAAAACTGTTAACAGACAAAAAAATAATTAAGGATTTGATGTTTTTGTGTTTAATGAATAGAAAATAGGTATAAATAGTTTCAGTTTTGAAAAAAATTATAGTATGCAAAATTTAGTAAAAAATAAATTTCTTCGAAAATCAATTTCTTCCATCTAAAATTAAAGATTAGGTATAAAATAAAGTAAATTAATAAATAAAATCACATTTTCAAACGCGTAAGGAATTTTATTCCTAGAAAATATATATTAAGTCGATTTTACAGCTTAAATCAAAATTTCATTATTTTCATTTTTAGAGAGCTTCTTATAAAGTAAATTTCTATTTTTTTTTTCACCTAAATTACGTACTTGGGATCGAACTATGTAATTTAAACCCAAACCATATGTTTTTAACATTAATAATTATTTTTTTTATGTATTTTTGTATTTTGAGAATAGTTAAAAAATGAAAAATCGATTTTCGACTATAGAAATTGTATTTTTTAACGACGGCTGTTATTTTTATTGAAAAATGACAATTTTTTATTAAAATGATCGATACTCAATAAAAAACATTCATTAATAACAATTTTTAAAATTTTCGATTTTTAACCTTAAAAAACCCACGACCTATAGTATGCAAAATTTAGTAAAAATTCAACTTCTTCGAAAATCAATTTATTCCAGCGAAAATTAAAGATTAGGTATAAAATGAAGTAAATTGATGATTAAAATCATACGAGTATTTTCAAACATACAACGAATTTTAATCAGAGAATTTTTTTATTTAGTCAATTATTCAGGACTTGAATGAAGAATACATTATTTTTATTTTTTAGATGACTTCTTATGAAACGAATTTTTATTTTCTGACCTAAATTATACAACCGTAATCGAAAAATGTAGATTAAATTAAAAACATATATTTTTAATGATAATATTTATTTAGTATTTTTGGACTTTTAGAAAAGAAGAAAAAAGGAAAAATCTATTTTCGACTATAAAAATAAAATATTTTTATGACGACTATTATATATATATATATATATATATATATATATATATATATATATATATATATATATATGGTGTCCAATCAGGAATGTACAATTATCATCACCCAAAAAAATATTATCATTCACTCAAAAATTAAGCGTTTTATTTAAAAATTCAGTTGTGCGAATCTGATGAAACACTCTCTCTCTCTCTCTCTCTCTCTATATATATATATATATATATATATATATATATAAATATATATATTCAATAACAATTAAGAATAATATTAAATTGAATTAACTTTAATAAAGTTAAAAAAACACTAAATCATTTTTAAAAAATGCAAATAAATTTGCAACAGAAATATTAAGCCATAATAAAAAAAGTAGTTCAATTAAAAATTCTGATAAAAAAATCACTACATACTAAACATTTTCAGTAAATATTATTATACAAACAATACAAAATAATTTAGTACAATTAGTATTATTATTATAAAAGAATTTAATATATTACAATAGTATGTAGACTTGAAATAAATCAATTTTCCTAGTATTTACAAATATTATATATATATATATATATATATATATATATATATATATATATATATATATATATATATATATATATATATATATATATGCATACATGAACATGTTTATCCTTTCGTATCTTTTCCATTATTTACGAATAAAAAAAATCTATCGTTCGTAAATCGACACACAAATCACGTATCCAATTTCACAAAAAAGCACCGTAAATAAATAAATACCAGACTAAGAATAGCATCTGGCCCGAAATTGTAAAACGACATCAGGTCACTGAAACGTTTATATTTCGGAAACAGTCTCTATCTGGTAACAATATGACGAACGTTCGTCCGGGTGTGGTATTTCCGGTTAAAATATAGTATTACAATCACCTCTCCATATGCTGTTGGCGCGAGGAGTCAAAATGAACAGTGGCACGATATGAAATAAGGACCTATTCAATGTGGCTAGATTGAAATTTCCTGTAAACTTATATGTTCAGTTGAGAATGGAACGCGTCGAGGGTGTAATAATACGGAATGGTTGATATCTGTGTTTTGCGGATATGTATGTACATGCTATTGTTGTTAATCATTCAATTTCAAAGGATAATATATTGTTTCAATCCATGTAAATACTTCATAGCAAGCCGTTTGTACGTTGTCGAGTTTATTAATTCCATTTATAGTTGTATTTAACCTAAACCCATACAAGGTTTTATTGATGAATACAATTAATTGTTTCACAGTACTTCCAATTAAATAAATATTTGTTAAATAAATTTACATATTATATAATTTAAATTTTTCAGCGAAAATTTAAACTACTATATTTATATAAGAAAAAAGGTTATTTTTTACAAAATAAAATACAGAACAATTATACAATATATATATATATATATATATATATATATATATATATATATATATATATATATATGTATATATGTATATAAAGACACCAGAATAAAGTGAAATTATTTACTTGCCGTAAATAAATAATACGGAAGAATTATAAAATGGGTTCATTTATATAAATATACGGTAATGTACATTTCCACAAAATGACTTTCGACATCATTAACTTCTACACAGCACCGTCTATTTCTTATTTCAACTTCAGTGAAGTATACAATTTTTACTTTAGAAAATTACATTCGTGCTGCAACATTAAATGTTGCAGCAACGAATGTAATCTTGCTGGAACTATCTCTCTCGACTGTCTGCGAACGAAACTTTTTTTTCAACAGGAAATTCTTCGTTTACCTTGAACGTTTTTCATATCCTTTGATGCGATCTCGATCAACAACACTTTGATGTATATAAGTTTCGTTACATTTAGTGATTGTGTATCTCATTGAATACAGAAACATGATTGCTTTTTTGTATGGTGTTGGAAACATGTCAAGATTATTTAACTATTCATCTCTGATTTTTTAGCGTTATTAAATATATGTTAATCAAATTGAATATCATATCTTGACTATTTCTATGACAAACATATGTCGTTTTTAATATAAAAATTCTTTATGCATCTTATTTATATTACAAATATCTCCATATTGGATTATTTATAAATTTTATATCACATATTTTCAAATACTCAATATTTTCAATAATATAAAAATGTCATTGTCGATACACAAATAAAATAGTATATAAGTAAAAAAATATTTTATAATATCGTAAAAAATAATAAAAAGTTAAAAATTTGAAATCAAAATATGACTTGTGGTTGTTTTTTTTAAAGTTTTTTTATTGTTAAAAATAAATAGCTGAGAAAAATAGTTACAAGCTAATTAATAGCTTTATTTTATTTTAAAAATATGTTGTTAAAAACATACTTCTATATTAATTGTGATAATTAAAATAGGATTATTTTATGATCGCTTTTTTATAATTTTTTAATGATTTGTTTCACATGGTTTGTATTTAATTTAAAATAAAACAATAGTGATTTCATTAAAAATTAAATTGGAATAATTTTAATGCGTAAAACGTTAGTGAAAATATTTTTATTACTTTTCTGTTTTAGAGTGCTGAGTTATAATATAAAAAAAATTCTTTATTAAAAAAGAAAAATTATGTTATAAATTAATAAAATCCAATATATATATACATATATATATATATATATATATATATATATATATATATATATATGTGTGTGTATGTGTGTGTGTGTGTGTGTAAGAATTTGTGTTTTACATAAAACTTCTATTTTGTCAATTATCCACAGCTTGAATCATGAATTCTATATTTTAATTTTTGACAAATTTTTTAAAGTGAATTTCTATTTTTTCACTCAAATTACATACTCACGATCGAATGATATAATTTAAATCCAAATTGTATATTTTTGACAATATAAATTATTTCTTTAATATTTTTAGATTTTAAGAAAAGATTAAAAAATGAAAAATTGTTTTTTCGACTATAAAAATAATATTTTTTAATGACAACTATAATTTTTACTAGAAAATAACTATTTTTAATTAAAATAATTGATATTCAGTAAAAAAATTGAATAATAGCGATTTTTAAAATTTTTGATTTTTGATCTCAAAAAAACCACGACCTATAGTATGCAAAATTTAGTAAAAAATAAATTTCTTCCAAAATATTTTTTTTTCTGTCTAAAATTAAGAATTGGGTGTAAAATAAAGTAAATTGATGATTAAAATCACATTTTCAAACATGCAAAGAATTTTATTCGCATAAAACTTATATTTAGCCGATTTTAGCGCTTAAAACAAAATTTCATTATTTTCATTTTTAGAGAGCTTCTTATGAAATAAATTTCTATTTTTTTCACATAAATTACATACTTAGGATCAAAAGATATAATTAAAACCCAAACCATTTATTTTTAACATTAATAATTATTTTATTTTAATATTTTTGGATTTTGAAAATAGAGTTAAATATTGAAAAATTCATTTTCGACTATAAAAATACTATTTTTTAATGACGACTGTTATTTTTACTGGAAAATAACTATTTTTAATTAAAATAATCGATATTCAATACAAAACATTGATTAATAACGATTTTCAAAATTTTCGATTTTCGACCTCAAAAAAACCACGACCTATAGTATGCAAAATTAAGTAAAAAATCAATTTCTTCGGAAGTCAATTTCATTCGTCTAAAATTAAAGATTGGGTATGAAATAAAGTAATCTGATGATTAAAATCACATTTTCAAGCATAGAACAAATTATATGAACAGAAAACTTCTATTTCGTTAATTATTTACAGTTTAAATCAAAATTCCATTATTTTCATATTTGTGAAACTTCTTACATCAATTTTTTTTATTTTTTTAACTAAATTTATACACACGGGATGGAAAGATATAATTTAAACCAAAACCATATATTTTTAACAATAATAATTATTTTTTTAGTATTTTTGAATTTTGAGAAAAGATGAAAAAAAATAAAAAATCGATTTTCGATTGTAAAAATAATATTTTTTAATAACGACTATTATTTTTACCGGAAAGTGACTATTTTTTATTAAAATAATAGATATTTAGTGAAAAAGATTGATTAATATCGATTTTTAAAATTTTCAATTTTTGACCTCAAAAAAACGACGACCTATAGTATGCAAAATTTAGTAAAAAATCAATTTCTTCCAAAATTAATTTATTTCGTCTAAAATTCATGAATAGGTGTGAAATAAAATAAACTGATTATTAAAATTGAATTTTTAAACATAGAACGATTTTTTACAGAAAACTTCTAATTTATCAATTATTTATAGTTTCAATCAAAAATTTCACTATTTTCATTTTCAGAGTACTTCTTATATAGTAAATTACTATTTATTTTGTTTAAATTATATGCTCAGATTATAAATATAAATTTTAAATCAAAACCATACATTTTTAACAGAATATTCAGCCCATTGCTGGGCTAAAGTCTCATTGAATGTTACCATTCACTGGCACTTGGTCATATTCATCATGTGAACCAGGAGGGTTGATAAGGATTTTTATTCAGGGTTTTCTCCCTTAGACAGATTACATTCACCTCGACTAATGAAACCACGACTACTTTATTTCTTTGACTGAGGATCGAATTCATTTTTCTTCCATGACAAGCGGTGATGTTAACCATTTTACCAGTGGTCTATGTGTATGTATGTATATATATATATATTAAAATTTATTTAATATTTTAATTATGAATAAAAAATACATTCAAAAAAACCAGCACGGCTTTACCAAGTTTATTTAATTGTGCAAACACTTGTACTTCATAAAGATATGACTGTTTTTCGTTAATTAAGAAAAAATAGCACATGAACATCAAAGTACTTGAAACAGATTTTATTAGAGGGACATTTATTTTCTTTAAAAAGACTCTATATTTTTTAATCCGACAAAACTCAGAAAAGAATTAAAAAGAAGACAAAGAAAGAACTCATACTTGAATATATTCAAGTGTTTTGTGACCTATCAAATGTTTATATGAAATATATTTTAAAAAATATAAATCAAATAGAATTAAATATAACGAATACTACTTGAGAAAATGTACAAAAATAATAAAAGCAAGTAATAATGGTACAGTTATGTACGAGCATTGAAAATCCGGGATTATGAATACATTATAACGCAGTTTAGTCAACGGCAACAGCACACCGTCCCGCCTCGTTGCCGAACCGAACCGGACCGTGTTAAAATTCGTATTTCATATATAAGGCATTAGAGCTGTGTAATTTGTTCATGTCATGGGTTTCCCTGAAAACGCACGCGCTCTCCACTACGCGGCAAAATATACAACACGACGCAGGCCCCGTTTAATTCAATTAACATTTCAATATCGGGGTCATCATGACATTCTCGCTCATCGCACGATCGTTGTCTTCGAAACAACTATATACGGGTGTTGCCGGTTGGTTGGTTGGTCAGATGCCCGTTTCAGCAATCTAATCAAATTTTATACTTATATTCACTAGCATTGCGAGAAACAGAAATGTATGACCTATTTATGTATTGTGGGATATGTGTAGATTATTTGACGTTCACAAGAGATCCTTTACAAATATAAATTCGTTCATACACACACAGATATATATATATATATATATATATATATATATATATATATATATATATAAAGTAGGTCATTGATCAAAGCACAAAAGTTTTTTACTTCTCTTTATTTTTCAAAGATACAAAAATTTCATCTCCACATACGTTCGAGTCTCACAGTAGGTGATCTTTAAATGCATTATGACGGTTTTCACAAAGTACACAACAAGAAAAAAGAAATACGTAACTTAAATATAACAATTTTAAAAGAATTTAACCTAGAGGTAGAAAAGCATATAGAAACAGAAAGAAAATTAAGTGGATTCGGCAACAAACAAAATTTATGGAGGTTGTAACAAAAGTGAAAAGTTTAAAATGGAAACAGGCTGATCATGTAGCACGAAAAAAGACTGTTGATGGACAGGAGAAATTATTGATTGGCAATGCAGAGATATAAAAATGTTCAAAAAGATACATAGGTAGAAGAGATAGAGATATGAGAAAATTGATGAGTCGAATGAAAAATAACATTCAATCACTGGAAGTGGCAATTTTTGTGTATTGTTTTTATATAATTGATATATATATATATATATATATATATATATATATATATATATATATATATATATATATATAAGATTAAAGAAGAATTCAACTAAAAGTCAGAGGAATAGAAGAATTTATAAACTATGTATATCTGGGAAAACTCATTAACACTAAACAAACATTTATAGATGAACTAAATAGAAAATTTAAAATTAGATGATCTCAATTTAGAACAAATTCCAATAATAGGATATTGGACATTCCTTTATGATTTAAAATTTTTTTTTGATCAATGTATCCTAATTCTTAATTATGATAATAAAGCATAGACCTTGAATGACAGAATAATTCAGAGGTTACAGATAACACAAATAATGTAAAAATGAGAAGATGCATATTGAGCATAACAAAGAGAAATAAAAAGATAACCTGTGAATTAAAAAATAAATAAAATATAGACATTAGAGCAAAAATTGAGGAGTTTAAAATAAAAATAAGTCGATTATATAACTAGAAAAAGATCAGCGATGTAAAAGAGAAACTATTGTTTGGGTACTTAGATGTACAAAAATCTCTACAAGAAATTCATGGATAAATGAGACAAAGAATACATAAGAAAATTTGTAACAATGAACTAGAAAAGAAAGGCATTCAATTGATCGAAGTGAAAGATTTTAGAAGTCTTTAGCTAATAGTAGATAAAAAAGAGCTTTTGATTGTGGTATATATATATATATATATATATATATATATAAAATTATTTTGTTATTAATTGATAAACATTTTAATTTATTTAATTCAATTGTACTTATCAGAAAAATTCTATATATGAAGCATCAAAGAAATTTTCTTTATCAATTATTGTGTTGTTATTATATGTATAATAATTTTGAATACCATCTAAATACAAAATGAAATTGAATATTTTTAAAAAAAATATATACAAATAAACACTTTAATTCTTGATAACACTTTAATCTTTGACAGAATGAATCTGGACGCCATTAAATATTAAAATATTATTGTTAGTTTTTATAAATGAAATTTTACAAACAGTATATAAAATAAACTTACTAAAATTATTAACTTTCTTTCTTTTTTTAAAAAAAACTTCAAAGTAAATAAACCTATTTTATGCTTTATTTCATTTGTAAAAAATTGTGTGCACTAAAAATATAAATAAAATTTATAATTATTGAAATATAATAATAACAATTTGTAACTCTTATTGAATGATTTGTATTTTTTGTAAAAATCTTACAATATTTCACGTTTCACAACTAGAAATAAAATCATTGGTTTTAACCTACACAAAATTTTCGAATCACCATTGTACTAAATTACTTCCTATCGCCTATTAGAGCGACACAGGTTCGTTTAATTCAATTCATATTTCATTATCGAGGTCATTACGACACATACTCTGCTCATTCGCACGTCATCTTTGTAACATAAATCTATATATTATACATATATGATGTTCGTTTGGCGTCCGGTTGTACTTGGTCCGTTCAAAACCTTATCAAATTTCCAACGATATTCACTAATATCCATGAGTAGCAGAAAGATATTAACGTTCCGTTTGTAACAGAGCTTGTGTAATCTAATATAATGACAATTTATTCCAATATTGTTGTTCGGAATACATTACTGAAATGAAATTTAATAATCGAGGTTCTGTATATAAATTACAAAAAAAATGTGCAGAAATTCAAAGTAACTGTCCAATTAGTAAAATTTAAACTTATTATTTTTAAATTCAAAGCCATATGAAAAATTATTTAGACATTTTTTAATGATTAATATTTTATAATAGAAAATATATAAAAAATAATTTAAGAACTCAAAATTACAAAATAAAAATTTAAATATTTCTATTATGAAAATTTGGAAACGGGATAGATTTTATTATTCAAGTTTTAAATTCCTTGTACGACGTAATTAAAATTTCCTTGTGATATTTTTATCTACTCTAAACAAAACTGATTAAGAATTAAAATAAGTAATCTTATTTAAAGAACATTTTAAAAGTGATTGATGTAAGATTTACAATTTAATTTCTTAAGGTTGTTGTTTACATACAAATCATATTTTTGGAAAAAAAATGAAAACGAATCAATTATTACTTTTAAGCTACTTATTCAGTCACACGCAATGAACCAAACAAATATGACTTATAAAAGAAAAGACGTTTTTTCAGAGACACATTAAACAAAATCCGTTATATAAAAAATAAAGATCAGAGAAGAAATTTTGAACGTATGTATGCAAATGCACGCACGCGCATTTGCAACGACGAATATCTTTTTAAGCGTCGAAACGGCGATAAGACGCTTTGAATCATAATCACTGTAGCATGACATTGCTTGCTTTATTTCTTTCATTCTTTCTTTATGTCTTTTCGTGCGCGTATCGCGGTCGCCGACGTTACATAGTATCGTTTCGTATACCGACGGCTTCTTTTTTAGGCAGATGAGGTGTTTTTTTGATACGCGCGAATTGACACACCTTTTATATAATAAGATACGATGATGTAATAATGCGGATACGACAATGAGAGTTGAATAGCGTTTATGTCGATGAAATACTTAATATTAAACGACGTGGATGGATGGTACTTCAGTCTAAAGAAATATTTCGTCTTAACAAAACATATTTTTTGTCTTTATCGTTATTTTCCATATAAATGTAACAAGAAGGCAAATCAATAGCATTTTTAATCAATATGTCATAAGATTATTATTATTATTACTATTTTATATTAAAGCAAATATTTTAAAACAATGTCAATAATTGACTTTCATAAAAATTAATCATGTACTCTACCATCATAATTTTTTATAAAAGTGTTTAATAAACACCAATGCTGGGAAAATTCAATTAAAAACTATGACTAATAATTATGACTAAAACATAATCAGAAAAAGTGATTAATAAATAAAACATTGGTTTTAATTACAAATTTTCTATTATTAACATTTAATTTAAAATTAATCACAAAATAACGAAAAAAATCAGTCATTTGTATAAAATGACTAAATTAGTAAGTTACGTTTTAGTCTGAAATATTTAATCGTTAGTCAAATACAGTTTGAATAATCATTTTATTTTTTTGAATTTTTAGCAAGTTTTCTTTGAAGAATTTTTAAGTAGGGAGTTCTGTAAAGAGGTAATAAATAACAAATCAATGATCGATCTACAAAGAGATTCTAAGAAAGTGTAAAATTAAACTAAATTTTCATTATTGTGGAACGTTATAAATTATGAGATTTTATTTTTTCTAAATTTTATAATGATGGCATGATTTTCTAAATACGTCTTAACAAATAAAGTTAACAGTAAATTTTCATTGGACACTTTTATAAAATCTTGCTGTATAAAATCCATGAATTATTTATACAATAGACAATTAGTCACTATTAAATGAATGGCAATATTTAAATATACGAGGGTCGTTTGATAAGTATGGTAAATTTATTTATTATTTAATTTCATTAATTAATTAATTTAATTAAATTTTTCAATTTAGTTTTTTTTACTTTTTTACCATACTTATCAAACGACCCTCGTATTTATAAATAACAAACATTTTTAAATGAAATCATTTTTGTTACAAAAAGGTAATTTTATTTTAGTATTGTTCTGTTTTTCAATTTGAATAAAGATATTATTTTCATTAAATAAACCCTTTTTAAATTATGTCCAAGACAAAATAAAATTAACTTTCGAATAATTCACCTCATGAATATTTAAACAGTTACCCCTAAAGCATGTTTTAATACCCCTTGGTTATTAAAACGTACTTTTAAAAAATAAAAAAAATATACAACCAAAATTAAAAAATGTATACAACAAAATAAACCACTCATAATTGTTATTTTTTCAGTTTGTAGCAGTTAACGCCTTCTGAGTCTCAGTTTACGACATTCTTTATCATCTTATTCTCCTTTTTGGATGTTTCTCTTAGCCATAATTCTTTTAAAATTTTCGTTATAACCAAATCTGTTTCGCCATTTTTCCTACATTTAGTAACATTTATTTTGCAACAATTTTTGGGGGATAATTCGATAATCTCCCATTCTCACACAGAATTAAATGTTTAAATAATTTTTACATCTATATAAATATTTCAAAACTCGTTTATAATTGTTATTTATTTATATACTATACAATTCATTTTTTTCCTAAAAAATATTTTCTACTAATTATAATTTGTATTATATTTATAATTTTGATAAGAGAATAATTTTCAGAACGTACTTTAAAACGAATTATATTTAATCCTTATAATATTATAAACATTTTTTGCAGGGATAATGTAATGAAATTGAAAGAAGTGTGGGGTATCTTCCAGTCTAGACATTAGTCATTCGTATATACACCAAACAAATTTCAAGTATTTCTCTTCAGTATGTGTTAAGTACTCGTTTAATGAACGCAAAAAATGTTTATCTTCTCGAGACGTTAACATTGAGATGATACTTTTTTTAATTTTAAATATATTTTAACAGTTAAAAAGTCTTATAAAGAAACGTTTAAAATATTTTTCAGATGATTATTTTTAGTACAGTAATACGTGGGATAATACAAACGTCGATAAATTCGAAATATCAAACAAATACAAAAAAAGTTACATTCATTAATAATATATATTATTTCAAGATTCTGTCAAATTTAAAAACATTTTCAATTATTAAATAAAGATTGTATTAAAATTTATATTAAATTAAATAATAAATTCAAAATGGGTTTCATTTTTATTTCATTTTTTTTTTTTGGAAAGTGATAAAACATAAGTATGCATTTTGAATTTATCGTCCTAATAAAATGTTAAAAATGATCGACTAGTTGAAAAAAACAGTTTGTAGCAATAATTCATCTTTTTAATTTACTGAAGTCTTAAAATTAACAGAACTTACTACTAAATTCAGTTAATTTTTAATAATTTATTGAAAAAGAGACCAAAGATATAAAATTAAATGTAGAAAAATGAGAGTAAACAGCGTATTTTAAAAAGAGAAATGAAAATAAGAAACAATGTATATTTCAAATTTTGAATAAATGAAATTCTACCCAAATTTAATTCACAATTTATTTAAAAAAAGACGCTCCACCTCCGACGTGATGTAAAAATTTCGTTTCTGAACTCTTCCAGAGTTTTCCGAGAAATACTAAAGTACAAATTTTATGAAATATTAAAAATAAAAAAAATGGAAAAAGATAGATTTTCAAACAGACTTTTTTGGAAAAATTAATTTTTATTGTATTAACATTAGATTTGAATGCACATCAGACCACCAATGTATTGTATAATGAAAATTGGCTATACAGAAGCATTAACATAATTTTCCAAACGTTTTCTTTTCCGTAATTTATTTACGTTGTTAAACAAAAGCAAATTCGGGGATCGATAAGTAAAGCAAATAGAGGAAGGAACCCTCTGGTTATAAAAAAAATTAAAATATAAATGAAATTATTTGTTAAATTTTTTTAAAAAAATATACAAAACTTAAAACATTACAATTCGAAATTAAATTTATGTACTTCCAAATAGTGTTTTAGAAAAAAAATATGAATAACTATCCATCTATTTATCTATCTATCTATATACACACACAAATACACACACACAAATACACACACACACACATATTTATATATATATATATATATATATATATATGAATGTTATTTTATTGAAATTTTATTATTTTCAATAAAATAAAATTTTAGATACACAAAAATATAATTTAGATACAATAAAATAATAGATTCATTTGATTATTTTTCAACAAAACTATTGAAGTAAATAATAAAATGATATAAAATTCTCAATGAACAAATCAGTTAAGATCTGATTAAAGCCACGGTACCAATACGATTGCAATAAAAATGAAATACGACGATTTAAAACGGAATTGATATAAATTATGATATTTTCTTTAAAATAATGAACTGTGAAACGTGTTCTGAGAAAGAAATCTAAAATATCCGACCTCATTATTTCTAGAATTTTATATACAGAGTACCAACTATAAAACATGTTATATGTATATATATATATATATATATATATATATATATATATATATGTATGTATGTATGTATGCATGTATAGAAAAGAACTGTTATAAAATAATACTTTTCTTTTATTTGTACGTTGTATACAAAAATAAAGTACATTAAAGTACGTCACGTAACGATCATGTTTCAACAAACAAAAAAGATAAAAATAATTTCAAGAATATTTCTGTTCAGTAAGTTTACGAGCAGACGTGTGCATTAATTTTTCAACGTTTGCGTCATAAAAGCGTATATATCGCGTTTGTACGAAACTATAACCTTTTTTAAATGATATTAACAACAGCAGCCAGAATGTTCTTACATCGAACGTTTGAAGTAAACAAAATTGAATAGATATTCCATATTCGGGAGTCTATATACGTGTCCCGTTTTGATTTAACATGCGTAACATATGTTCAGATATAAAAGAACGAACCGGAGGCAGATCTCAATTTCGTTCCGTGCTCGTACATCGCTGCCACAGACGTTCGACTATCTTAGTTTGATATTCAACGCACATTCCATTGTAAAACTGAAATCAGTTTACCTTTTGAGCCCATTCCGCGTTGCTTTCGGCGGTAAAGACTGTCAGTTCGTCTTCATTCTTCATCGACATTAGAGACGTGTATAGGTGAACCGGAACAGCGGTGGATACGTGCAGATAGTGGATGCGTCGCTACGGCACGTACGCAACGACGTTCAACGTCCCGGTACCGCAACCACCGCCGTCGTCTCCGCCGCTACACGGCGCCACCACCATCTCCTATTTCAGCGTCGTTCTATCGACTTGCACCAACACATATTTGTCTCTAGCTCGACGCATTTCGTATTCATACAAAAGAAATCTATTTTCCGCTAACGCGATCTCTATGATTGGTCTTCGACGGAACGCTGCGACGTGTTTGAGAATCGCTTTACTGTGATTTACGCCCGGTTGAAAGACAAGAAAGAAAATGCGATCATGTTCGACGTATATATATGGACGCGTTGTTGTTACGCGTCGCTTTTTTTCAGCGCATGAAAAATTGCTATTACTTTGTTATATACCTTTTTTTCGTAGATAGGTGCTCGAATATTGTGAATAGCTACATTTTAAAAGTTTATACAGTTTTTCGTTGCATGGTTTCTTTTCAAACAAACATCAGAATAGCTGAAACTTGGTGTTTTTATTTCGTAGTTGTAATATTTTTCGTTTTACATCGAACAGACGATGAGACGGAATTTTTAAAACGAACACTTGAACAATTCCCTTTAATCTCTCTAGTAAAATTACTTACTAAATTGCCATAGAGCGAAACAGGTTTCAGTATCTAAATGGATAACATAGTGAAAAAGTTTCGGTAACAAAATAAAATAAAAAAACAAGCAGAATTAAAAATAAACATTTTATAAAAATGAAAATATAAAAGAGTCTATTTCTATTCTTGAACACTCGCAGAAAAACGCTTTTTATTGTAAAGTGTTTGAAAAATTTACTAAAAGACTATGTTGTTTTTTTCTCTTTTATGGAACGATTTTTTATTACATTTCTTTCTTTTTCAAAACATTTTATCTGTATCGTACAAAATTTACAATAAGAATATATTTGTCTTATAAAAATAACAAAATATCAATTTGCAAGAAAAAATTATAATAATTAAAAAATATAATAAATTTCTATAAAAAAATAATCACAATTAAATTAAATATATAATTTTAGAAAAAATAACATAATTAGTGAAATTTTCATAAATAGGTACATATAATAGATTTTTTTAAAAAAAAATACTATAAATTTATTTAATTAAATATAATGCTCACTTTGATAAATACATCATTCATTTTATAAATTAATAAATAAAACGTTCATCAGATTTAGCTCGAACTTACATTGAAAATGTCACAATTAACAATTTTCACAGCCAAAGCGTATGATAAATACTCATTTTCCCTATTAATTATGTGCTGCCGTCTGAAAATTGTAATATATTAAAGTCTGTTGATAAATTATCAAAAACCGTGCAGCACATTTTTATTAAAACAATGTTTCAATACTTAGTCAAAAAAGATTAATTAGATATTTTTTCATAAATTATGTAAATTTTTTAATTAACCATTTTTATAAAAACAACCACGATAAAAATTGTATACCAGGTTAAAATTTTATAAAAATAGATTAAGAGAATTATTGCACATAAAAAAGTTTATTTTTATATACAATTAAAAGCTGTTATAATCTTATCCCACTTTAAAACCGGATTACGTTTTTAAAAAGGATATGAGTGTCGTATTTTTTATCGTATCATATTTTTTATATCTCTTTATTAATGTCTCGATTTTTTCTCAAATCTTTGACAAATAGTCTATTATGAATTTTCATCATATGAAATTATATAAAAAAATTAAAAAGACAAATGGTTATTTTTTCAAATAATTTGAGTTTTTTATGCTCATTATCAAGTTATCCAATTATTGATAATATTTTTCAGAATAAATTATTTCTTCAGCTTTAGAAATTTAAATTAAAATGGTCCTCTTATAACCTCACTATAAAGACAAAATTCTCTTTTTCACACATAAACTCGGTTTAGATGTTAACAAAACAAGTTATCCAGCTTTTTAATATACTCTTTTTTATATTTTCATATGTAATCCACTTTTCATCTCCAGTTACAAGACAAATAAAAGGACTCATTTTTATTGTATAAAAATAGATAGGACCAAACAGTTACATAATTCTGCCTATACCCAGAAGTCAATTCATGTGATACTCATTTTGCATACTTGCATATAAAAATAAGTCTTTGTCCAAAATGTTACGAAGAATATTTTCATCGAACACAAAAGATCTTCCAGTAGGTAGTTCATTATTAAGGTTAAAGTCTCCACTTCAAAAAGAAAATAATAATAATAGAGAAGAAATTTAAAAACTAACTTCTTGAATTTGTTTATTAGTTTTTTAATCAATAAAATATTTAGAATATTTTTTAGAAACCCTATAAATATTTCAATATACATGAACCACTCATCTCTTTATCAAAACATTTTATAAAATTGTTAAATAATAATTTAAATTTATTTAGATGCAATAGTTATAAAAAACAAGCTGATAAAGAAAGAAAAGGTTATAAAAATAGCATGAACACATATCTAGGATCAACCATTTTCGACGAATGATGATGTAATACGACCATCAAAATATTCATTAGAAAAAAAGTGATTGTTGAACACACGTGATTTATTATTCAAAAATTAATAACCAGCTTCAAAAAATATTTAGACGAGTCGATACGTATGATTCACTAACACCAAAGACTTAAATGTTTCAACCGATCCTACCGAAAAGAACGTACTAAATCCGGCACTTGTTACGATCCCATTAACTGTAACGACCCCTGCGTTACGCATTACAGTATTAAGGGATTTTCGTACTAAAATAATACCCACACCGTATAATCTATTTACACACAACGACCACAAATAACATCATTCTTCTCTGTTATCGTCTCTTATCGTTAATCTCCAACTAGTACGATACAAACACATTTTTTCCTTACTAAAAATACTCCATGGTGTAGTACACAGTATCATTTCCAACAAATCTGAATGTAATACTTGAAAGTTTCACGCGACAGTGTTTTAAGAGAGAATGAAAAGTAATTTCACTGAAGATTTGTTCCGTTTGTGAGTTCATGACGGGTTAGAAAAACATTACTCCACTATGTCAACTTTGTAGTAAAACTTTCAGACGGATTTGAATCAGAGGTACAAGCATGATTATAAACTTTAGTAGAGTGAGTGGTAAATTGTGATAAGAAATCTATTTTTGTATAATAATAGGAATGAAAAAAAGAATTTAAATTTTCAAGAATTTTTTTTGTTATTCTTTGACATTGGGACACAGACGATTTTAAATAATAAAAATTTGATGTACACATGAAATTAAGGAAAAAAATCAACTACACACTCTTTATGAAGATGAAATATGTATTTTTTATATAAATAAATCACTGATTTTTTTACAAAAGTGAATAACGCAAAATTTTAGAACACTCTTATAAAAACGTGTAGTACTGAAATAAATAAATCATATAAGAAAAAGAATTAATCAGAATACTAAACCAATAATAATGGTAATAAATAATTCGTTTTATTATAATTAAATGATTTTTAATATGATTTAAAAATTTTCAAATGAAAAAAAATATTCAAGAGAAGTGATAAAAACTATAATATCTTAACAATACCAAATGGTAAAATTATGTCAATTAACTATATAAAAATGATGTAGGTTTTAGAAACCGACTGTGGTCTGATACAAATCAGAAAGAGTGATCCTCAGATCTAATAATTTTTTTTAACATTCTATATAAGCATTTTATTTCAAAAAATCCCATGCTAAACACCCAATCACAGTTTTATAAAAGTAAATATAATATCAAAAAATAATAATGTAAAAAAAACCTTAAAAATAATAAATACATGTATAAGAAAAAATTTACAACAAACTACAAGATAATATTTTTTTAAAAAACAATGTGAAATTTTAATGAAGTATCAAAACAATATTATGAAATTTAAAAACAGCTAGGATTATTAATGGTTAGACATGAATGACAAATATGATTTATGTATGTGATTATTTTTTGAACGAATGTGGCTTACGGTGTTATTCGTTAAAGCTCTTCTATTCACAATTTGATTATCCATAATATCATTCAAATGGAAAATCCATTTTTCGTTCAAACAATTAGGTTAATTTGGTATTAAACCATTAGCAAGTTTCTGTGATGAAAATGACGAGGATTTACTTTTATTTGTTTCGACTTTCGTTTAGTTTAAAAACAAATAACAAAACCAAGAAACGACAAATCTCGAATGCGTTCGAAACGTTATACAGACTAAGTAGTCATTTCGTTCGCAAGTTACCTTTCAGTTGATATGAAATTTACGTGGACTTGTCAAAAAAGGCATACGCTGTCAACAAAAACAACAGCTTAATGCTTTTGTGTATCGCTTGAATCACTCCACGCTTCTAATATATCCAATGACAAAGTTGTCAGAGCTCAAAATCACTCCAGATTCTGTGTCGGGGTATTGGTATGGTTAACCAAACGCCCACCAACTCCGCTGCCTCCGGCAGACTAAGTGAATCGTCTATATATACCTATACTAGTACGCGTGCTCATGCCCATTCCACATTCATTCCCTCGGGACATATAAACTGTATACGAGTAACATTAAACCATTAGTAGTTTATACTCGAGAGACTGTTTATTTCAGGATACATTTCAACAGGATGTCGAAATATAATTCGTTTGCCCAGTGTCAGATGATACTAATTTATTGTATTGATTTTTTTTTGCACGAAACTTGTTCATTGTTTAATAAAACAATGAGAATATTTAAGTACATATATATTTAGAATATTTTATTTCATTGTATATACATTATTTGCTTGTATTTTCTTCATATTTATAAAATGCAATGTAGTATATATATAAACACACATATATAGACAGATCAATTTTAATTCAACATTTTTTGGACGAAATAACTATTAAAATACTTAAAATTATTCACTGATTAAATTAAAATAAATATTTTGTTATCAACAATATATAAACATTTTACAATCTGATAAAATTCATAAATTAATATCATTGTAATTCATATTTTATAAATTTTGATAAATGCATATAGAAAAAAAAACACTAAATCAATGACCTTATTTCTATTTTTTTATATTGAAAACATCAATGATTTTATTAATGATGTTTAAAACTACAACAAATTTATTTTCATGTAAATTGATTATCACCCCAATAACATAAAATATTAAAAAGTGTTCAATAATTACTTAAATAATTGTTGAACACTGTCTAACATCTTATGGTGTTTGAGTGATAATTAATTTGTGTGAAAATCGATGATTTTCTAAATTAAAAATATTATTATTGTAAATAATAAAACAACGTTATCAGACAAACAAATTTATAGAAAAATAAATACAAATAATATTTTTAAAAAATACTGTATTTAAAAACAGAATTAATAACTATTGATCAAAAAATATATAATTTATTTAAATTGTTTATATTTATACATTAAAAAATATTTAATAAAGAATATCGTGTTTTCATAAATGAAATTAAATTTGATTTTCCGAGCAGAAACACACATTTAAAAGAATTAATTAAAAGTTCAATTTCATAACTTAAATGGGGTAAAAATACAAATATTTAATTTACATTCATTATGTTAAAAAAATTATCAATTTTTTCTATAATATAAAAAATTGTTAAAAATTTAACTTCGAATATTAAACACGAACAGTATTTTTATTCTTAGAGTATTGAATTAACTTCAAATAAAATCACTATTTTTTTGAAAATAATATTCAAACAAATACTTGATTCATTATAACTAAAAAAAACTCCACACATAAACATTAACTGTTCATATTTTACGTTTTTGGTGGAGAAAATATTTTATTTGGAATGTAGCTACTTGTTCAGTTTATTTTTATTTGATCGGGTGCTTCAAATTAAATCTGTTAAAATAATTATATATTGGTTATGATGAAAGGATAAAATATAATTAAAAATGTAAGTTCAAAATATCTACATATAATTATATACTAGATATATAATTTTTTTTAATTCATTGAAATGTTTATTTCCTGAATCATTTTATCAATAATTTAAAAGGTAATCACTTGAAATGAATTAATTAAAATAATTCTGTATTTTAAAAATAAATCAGGAAATAAAAAATGAATAAAACTAATAATTATATTCCCATTTATTTATTTACTTTTCTTTTCAAAATTTTAAAAGAAAAAGTGTTATTTAAAAATTACCTTTAATTCCAATTCATTGAAATTTATAAACGAATGTACTATTATATAAATCATAAATTCTAAATCTCTTCCATCTTTCGATTTCTCATCAAATATTCAACCATAATATTGTATAATAAATAGAGTAAGTACTAATAACTTTTTTAAAAAAATTAAAGTTCTATATATAAAAACTTTACCAGTCTATAAAATTTCAAAATTGGAGTATAATCAAATCTATGTAATATTTTAAATTACGTGTCATTTTTATTGCCAATAAATTCATTTTATATATTTATAGCTATTTTTCTTTTTAACTAAGTCGTAAAATGGATTCATATCCACATAAAATTGTACTTCTCATATAATTTTAAAATAAATATCCATTTAAATTTTCAAACCAGTTGGTCTAAGCAATATCTACAAATATATTGACTGGATACACACACACATATTATCATTATAAAAGCTCAATTCAAACCACTGTTAGGCGAAAGTATCATAGAATGTCATTAAGTATACTTAAATGTTTTCTCAAATTCTTCAATTATTCCTCCTCCTCGTCTTCACAATATTTCACAATATCATCTCGCCATTTTTGATAAGTTTTTTTCCTGTCTCTTATCGTTCTATTTGACCATCTAATAGTTTCTCTTCTTGTTATATGTCCTACTTATGTGCATTTCATCGATTTTATTTGTTCTATTATATCAATTACATTTATCTGTTCTTGTATCCTTCATATTTCAAGTAGCATTTTTGCTACTTGAAATGTGAATTTAACTATTTTGATTTTTCACTTATAAATAGTAAGTCGTTAGCAATTCATAGACGTGACAAACATTTTCCATTTATTTTAATACCTTTATTTTCAAAATCTACCTCTCTTATTACTTACATAAAAATTACATTAATAATTTAGGTAATAAATTGTCTCTTTGTCTAACTCCTTTCTTTAATCTGATTTTTCTTGAAAAATTTTCCATTCAAATTTAAGATGTTATATTTTTATAAATCTCTTCTAATAATTCCAAACAATTTTTATTTATTTCTTGTTTTTAAGAGAGAATAACAATGATGCAATGTTTATTAAATAAAACGCTTTCACACACACACACACATACATACATACATACATATATAAATATATATATATATATATATATATATATATAATATGTGTGTATACTACATTTATTGAAGAAAAATAACATTTTAATTAATATAAACTCATTTAAGATTGGTGTACAAAATTGTGAAGAACAAAATTGGTGAAGTTTTTTATTTTACGTATGTTAACTTTACTCGTATGTTAACTTTTTTTGTATTTTAAAATATAAGTTCTATCGATATTTATTTATTATATATATATATATATATATATATATATATATATATATTGACATTATCAAAACCCGTAGCGGAAATGAAAAGCTTTCAATTAAAAATTTGCATATTGTTGTTCGTAGCCAACGGGCAAAGACAATTAAAAAACATACCATACAAACAAAAAGCTCATATCACAGATGTAAATTATATTTACGCTCTGAACAAACAGTATTTGTTTTCGAAAGTTTCTGTAAACAAAACGCACGTTGTTCCTCTATGGTCGAATAACGTAGACGCCCGTCAGCCCGAATCAACGTATATAATATGTGTGTGCTTTTTTCCGGCAGGAACGTTTCTTCTGATATAGGACTTTATTGTATGCAATTGCCGTTGGAAAATTGTACAATAAACGTATAAAACACTCTGTTGACACTGATTCTCGGAAAACGTAAATAAAATGGAAACAGTATGGATAAAACGAGTAATTCAATATTATGTGTGCTTACTGCTTACGTATGGTATGGGATACGAATGAAAACTAATGCCTTCCAGTTGGAAATTATTAATGGAATTGTAATGTACGAGAGATAAAAACTATACAATATAATGTTTTATATAGAAAATAGATTATTGATTTGTGATATCGTTTTGAATAAATCTACAAACATTGAAATATTTCGTTTTAATAAACGCAGGTTTTCATATTTAAATATAATTATTTTGAGATTTAAATAAAATGCAAATAAAATCGAAGTAATCACGTTTTTCGTTTCGTTTTCAGTAAATTTAAACATTTAAGAGAGTTTCGAAGTAAAACAACTTGATATATTTTTCAATTTTTTAAGTATAATCACATAAAGCTCTGACGATGATGGCATCGTCATTGAAATGCGCATTAGCCGATTATTGTTATAAACAAAAAAGTGAACAATAAGTGATTATTAAACACTTTAAAACATATTGTGGTTTCGGGGGGTGAAAATTCATTTCTATTAAAATAATAATATGATAAGTAATAATAATAATAATATATAAGTTAATATTTTTTTCATAAAGAGAAACAATCATGTATGACTTTTTTTTAAAAAAAATCAATTTAAATTTGAAAAATGTTTAAATATATATATATTCAATAAAAAAATAATAATACATTAAAAAACAATAAATTATTAGTTTTATAAAGAAGTTAAAATCGAAAATAAATTAAATTCTATAATACAAACATTCTATAATGCATGATTATAAAATCTAGTTTATTTTAAATGATTCTGTAATACATTTTAATGACCATAAAGCCATTAGAGTGCTTATTAACAAATAAAATGATTAATAAGTGATAAGTTAACATTTTTAGAAAATCTTGTAATGTTAGAATAAATTATTTATTTGTATCAAAGTAAATGAACCGTTTTATAAACGAATAAGAATTTAAATATATTTTTAGTAAGTATTATAAAAATATACAATTATAGAAAAAGTTATATAAAAAATACAAACACTTAAATGTAAACTGATACGATTTTCCCGTCAGAACGAAAAAAATATTCTTGCACATTCATCATCCCACATAAATAACAAGACACATTAGACGAGACAATTACAGCAAAAAAGGTTCAATATACTTGAGTTACGATCGCAATGATGTTGTCGGAACGTTTTTAAGGCTAAGGCAAAAGAAACACAGAAAAAAATTAACAGAATTACTTTTATTGTTTTCGGAGTTGCTACTCAAATACGTTTGATGTCGGAACTTTTTCCTTTCTTCTCTGAAACATGTACGTATACACTAGACACGTACATAAAACGCAACACTAGAATACAATTGAACGATCGTAACGTACATTAAAGTGCACAATAAATATCCTTACATACATACTTATCCACATACATGATACACAAAATATATATATATATATATATATATATATATATATATATATATATATATATATATATATATTCTTTTCAAACAACTTAATAAAATTTAGATAATTTAATATTTTCAAACCTACATCCACAAATCAAAATATAATTTTCTATTTTAACATTTGTAGTGAAAAATCATTTTAGCAACAATATATTTTTATAAAATTTATTCGACCAAATAAATAAATTTGAACCTAACATATAATTTAATTTAATAAAATGACAAAACAGTGATAAGTATTCAATTTTCGGCTGATTTAATTTTTGATCAAGTACTATAAACTTAATTTCATCTATGATTTCTTTTTCATATGATACATTAATTAAATTCTAATTACCTTACATCCATACAGTTTCGAAACCATAAAACTTCTGTTGATTACAATATTCAATTACATAATAGCGTCTATTTTCAGAAATATTACAAAAAACATGATGGATAATAACGTATGTTATTAGATGTTTGTATGTTTTCTTGTAACATAAGATATTAGATCACCAAGAAAGTTTTGTCGTTTTTGCGCGCATCATAATTCCAGGAATTGTTTATGCATCATATAATTCATTACTCCAGGACCATTAACTAATTATTAAAGTACATAATTTGTTTCATTAGTTACTGTATTTCGATGTGTTCATTAATTAAAAATATAATTTCAACTCTTCAAAATATCTATGGTAAATAATAAAATACGTGCATGTTTATTTTACAAATTTAAACTTGGTTCTAATGATCTGCTCAAGTTGCAAGAAAATTTTGTAAAAAGATTTGGATAATGGGCAATTCTATCCAAAATGGCCGAGGTGATTTCAAAAATTTGCTTTTAAAGGAATAAATTATTACAAGACAAATCCAGATTATATAGACTAACACATGTAAATATCGACGAATTACAGACAATGATTGAAATAAATTCGAATTTAAAATGTCAACAGATTGTTGAAGAGTTCAAAGTAAGTGATGGAACAATAACGAGTAATTTGCATAAAATAGAGAAGACGGGTACCACACTTAAAAAATAAAATTGCAAAACTTTTTGAGTCAAAGTTTTACCAGTAATGAAATATTGATTTTATATTCTAATTGTAAACGTAGTTACTACCAGCTATCATAAAATGATCTCATGTCAAAAACATTTTAAGCAAAATTGATTTCAAGAAACATTCTTTTCTGTATTTGGTGGATTTCAAAAAAAAATATTTATTTGAATATACACCCGTCCCTCAATTTACGCGGCACTTTTTATACGCGGTCAGATAGATTTCATTTTATATAATTTTTCATGGAATTTATTACATATCAGAGTGACACAAATTCTTATTTGAACCTATAAAATCACGATATAAATATATAAAAGGTTGATTGTTTTGAATTACAGTAGCGACAGTGATACCGAATAAAATTTATCTACTTTTATTTTCTAAAACATCATTATTTTTTTATTAAGCTATGTGAAATAAATATGTGTTTCTACAACTTTACTAACTTCTATTTCCAATATTTTTTCTATTTTACTGACAGACTCAATTTACGCGATTTTCATTCGCGTAAAATAAATCCATGTGGAACGGATACTCCGCGTAAATTGAAGAACGGGTGTATATAAGTTGGTCAAACCCCATAGAATAACAGTGAAAAGCTACAAAAAGTGCAAATTACAATAAAAACAACCGATGTTGATAAATCGTCAAAGAGTTTTATTTTTGCAAGATAACATTCGAGCACATATTTCGATAATGACAAGAGAAAAGATAATGAATAGGAAATTTAGGATAGAAAATTCTGCTTCATCCCTTATATTCACCACATATCACCATAGGATTTCTATTTATTTTTTTTCTGGACAAAAATATACGTGATATAGAATTTAACAGTGACACAGCGTTAAAAGCAGAAGTTTTTCAGTTTTCAAGGACATAATTAAAGCTGTTTAAATACTTTAGTGGTAATAGGAATTGTTTAATATATACAGAGTGATAAAAAATAATATAACCTCCACTAGTTTACTTTCAAAATATTCATCTAGTAGGTTTCCAAGATTTTTCTTGCAGTAACTGCTTTTTTATTAATCAGCATTGTAGAAAATTGTTATCATCTCTTTAATAAATTTATTATATAACAATAAAAATGATTTTTTTATTTATTGAAAATTTTATTCAGCCATAGTACAATATCATTTGCACAAGAAGAAGAATTAGTTTCACTTATTTTCGAATATGTAATTTTTAAAGATAATGAATTAATTATAAACATTCTGAATATATTCTGTATTATATATATATATATATATATATATATATATATATATATATATATATATATATATGCATAAATGTAAGAGTATGTATGAAAATTCATGATAAAAAATGAGTAACATGAAGGCACGCAAGCAATGCATCTGAACGCGATGGTAGTAAATGATTCGCGAAGAGTGTTTGGGTTGAAGTTTGGTTGTCTGCACGTCACAGTGATGATGATTGATTGCTTCCAGTTCGGTAGCCGTAAGTCTCCGTTACAGGTGCACAGTCTCGTACTGTTACTATTCGGTCGAGTACAGTCAGTGAATCCGCAATCCGTAACATACGAAACTTTACAAGAAAAACTTGTCCGTGGATACTTTTTATACTCTTTGCAAAAGTTTCATGGCGCGCGACTGTGCGTGCTGGCTGTGCTTGGAATTTCTGTTGTTTCTTATGGAAAATTCAATTTCGTATAGTTTAGTATAGACCTTTGTGGGAAATCAGTTTAGTTTACTTCCGAGAGGAAAAAATACGACGTGAATGTAACACTCTTTTAACAGATTCTTTTCTTTTCAGATACTATACAATTTAAAGTTTTACATACACTCACTTCTAAACTAATCAAATGAAATCGGAAGGTCGAATGTCTTGACATCACGTACCAGAAAGATACGACCTTTAGACATCTATCACTCAATATATTATGCACAACTTACGTAATTCTATCTATCAACTTCATTCACAGGCGAATTAAAGTTTGAAACTATCACAAAAGGGAATTCAAATTACTTGAAACTAAGTTAGTTCACTTACAAAATAGTTCAAAATATTTATTCGGTTATATACAAAATTGAAACTATTTTAACAGAGAATATAACTGATGCAAATACAGTCGAAAGAATAATATTTAAGAAAAACAGTAATTAAAAAAATTAATTAAAAAATTGTGTTACAACATTCTTAATGTTAAATGAGGAAATAACATTTAATATTTTAAAATCTTATAAAGAGACAATTTATTTGCTTTGGAACTGTGACGAATTTACTTTAACATAAAAGAACAATCACCCCAACACAATAATATATTGAAAAAATATTACAATAATTTTGTTTACAATATAATTTACTATTCACTTTCTTTATTTATAAATTGATGCGCATTTCGATTGCAATTTCATCATCACCAGAGCGATGCGTTAATATTTTAATAGGTACTATTTTTTCAATATATATATATATATATATATATATACACAATATATATGTTTTGCATATCAGTTTATACGAGTCCATTACTAGGTAAAAGCCTCATTGAATGTTACTATTCAATGGTACTTAGTCACAGTTATCACATTATCCAGGTGATTTGGCGAGAATTTGAATTTTGAATTACTCTCTTATGTAGGTCGCATTTATTTCGGTTAAATAGAGCCCCATCTACCCTATATCATCGACCGGAGATCGAACGTACTTTTCCCTCATGACAGGCGATGATGCTAACCACTACATCACCGGTCGATTATATATATATATATATATATATATATATATATATATATATATATATATATGAAGTAATATATTAACAAAAGGCTCAAATTTATTCACTCTTCAAGTTCACTGGTCTGAAAATCTTTCCAAATTAAAGTTAGAATAGTTCGTTCTGTAACAGTGAAACTAATTTCTATTCTATAAAGTTTCTATATGAAGTATGAGTCATAACTTTTATGACCAATATTCACATAAATCATCTTTATTGAAAACAGATATATATATATATATATATATATATATATATATATATATATATATTTAAATTAGAATAATAAAATAATTTTAATTATAGTTATGAGAATAGTTGATAGTTGTATTCAAATGTATAACATTTATTTAATATGTAAATAAATTAAATTAAATAGTTTAAAACTATAAGAATAAAATTAAAATTAAATTATACAAAAAAAGTTTATGTAGACATTTACGTCGAACGAATCGATAAACCGATTCTAATTGAACGCATTCGAATTGTAAAAGCTGAAAATTGTTCAGTGCAAATAATATCAATTTCAATTAAATAATTCTCAACAAACCGTAGTAATATTCGTGAACATAAACACACAATAGACGTAATCGGAAATAAATATACACAACAAAACATTTAATTACTGAAAACGCAACAGTAGCAAACATTTCGCTTTTCTTCCGTTCGAAATTGATTAAAATCCACTATACAGAATGAATAGAATAAAGAAGACGACAAGGTATGTATGTATGCCGTACATGAAAATCGGCCTGAAGGTATGGTAAGAAGGTAAATAGAAGAGGAATGTGTGCCGTATACGTTATGTTGTACGTTAGTGTAGACATCGTGCCCGCATTCCAATTCCCCTGATCCCGGATTGTTATTTCCAAAACACTCAAATTGCAACGCGACGAGGTCGCCGCATAAAAAAAGAGAGCTTTGTGAAAAACGAAAGCTGAAACTTGACGTGCTTTCTATGCGTCTGTACGTACGATGAATACGTCGTATGGACTACGAAGCAGCGTTCCACATTCGATTCATTCATTTTCTCATCGTGAATACGTTAGGGATTTTTGTTGACTTTTTTGTTCCCCCTTTTTTTGATTTTCTTTTCTAACAACGTGACGTCTATTTTGACGTCGCATTGTCATTTATGAAAATGTCAGTTAAGATTCAAGTCGGTATGGAAAATATACATTGTTTATTTAAAATGAAATATATTTTTATACTCAATATATAAATATATATAAATTATCAATAATAAATAAAATAGAAATATTTTTTAAAATAACAAATTAAAATTTAAAAAAACAAATAAATACTATTAATAAAATAAAATAATTAAAAAAATATATATTCGATAAAATAACACTAAAAAATTAGAAAAATATAATCATAAATAATGGAAAAAATATAATTTAACAAAACAAAAATAATATACATTATTAAAATCTTATAAAATCATTAAAACTTTTGACGCAATAAATATACTTTATTACAATTTTATAAAATGCAAAAAATTAATTATTATACATACTTTTTAAAATGGATTATAAATAGAAAGAAAAATGAATTGAATCGGTTTAAATAGAACTATTTACAAATATCAGAACCCAATATAATATCGAAAATTGAATTTGTTTAATTCAGTTGAATTAAATTAAAGATATATTCAGTTATTTTTGGAGTACAAATATATACAATAGTCGAAATCAATGTTTGTGTAATCAAATATAGAATAAATGAACTAAACATAGAAACTCATTCAAATGAAAGTTTCATTTTATTTAGTAATAGTATTTGCATCAATTTAACTACAAACATTTTCATTAATCAATTTTTTAAATATTCTCAGATAATTTCAAGTAATGACTTATTATTCTATTTCATATTTATGTTTTTTTAAAGAATAATATTTTTGAAAAAAATAATAATGGACAACTAAATTTCATAAAATATCTTAAAAAAGAATATTACAAATCACAATATTACATAAAACATTAATTATTCAATAATTAAGATCAATATCCTGAATTCAAAATCATATCAGTAGAACAAGGACTAATTGTTCACTTAAATAGGGATACGTCTTCATTTATTTAAATAATTAAATTATTCGGAAAATATACATATATTAATAATATGAATTGAAACATTATTTCCGCACGTAGAGTAACATAAATCTTCTTAAAAGTCAATTCAAAATATTCGAATTCAAGAAACCATTAAGATAATATGGAATAATAGTTGTATTACATTCGACGTGGAAATATCCAATGAATAATTAATTATTATATTGTTCGCACGTCTTTCGTCTAACAATTTACAAGACTAACATTTAACAAGTTCGTTTCAGATGTAATTTATTGACAATGTTTCTGGATACTTGTTAATGAATAGAAAGTGCACGGATAAGATTGTGTGTTATGGGAGTTTATTGTTTCTACAATGACAGTGTTCAAGTTGAATAGAGTACGCAAAAAAGGGTTGATAAACTTGATTTTTCATTTTTTTTTAATTACGACATTTTTATCATTTTTTATAAATTATATATATATACATGTATGTTTGTATATTTAATATTTTTTTACAAAAGCACAATAAAAATACATTTTTTTAAAAAAATCTTTAAATTTTTATTACTAATTTATTTATAAAAAAATCATTTGTACATACAATCATTTTTTGTAAAATAAATTACTTTAGAATTTCATAGCTTGTTTACATTATATTAGAGAAATATTTTAAATACAGTCAAATATTTTTTTTAAATAATATATGACGGCATAAAACGATAAAAACAGAATATATGTAGAAGAACAAACAACAATCATATTATTTTAATTAAATGTTTTTACAACAGTTCAGAAGTATGTTGCTAATTCATTTATGCACAAAAGAATCATTCACTACAAACTAACAATAATTTAATAAATATTCAATAATTATTAATTGTTCACTTTATTCCTTGATACATATTTCAATATATAGAAAGGCCTAAATAGGACTGAAGAGTTTAGATATATATTTACTTGATTATTATCATATATTTGCTATCCTTTAATTTTATTTGAGGCATTCTGTACTATCATTGTCAAAACAATTTATTATAACATTCTGGAATGTAGAATAAATATAATGATTATCGAAATGCATGTAAGTGAATAAAATGAATATTAAGTGATTATAAAAATATTTTTTTATACAATTTTATATTATTTGAGTGATTATTCATTTAAGTAATAAAAAAATCTCAAAAAAATGAATTTTTGTTCAATTTACAAAATTACTTGGGTATAAAAAGATGTGTAGAAAAACTTAAAAATATTTTAATACTAGTATAAATTTATAATTAGAAATTTTCTAATCAATTTTAATGTACAAAAATTGAACAAAATGTGAAACCATAAAAAATTGTAATTTTTTTTAATCATATACATAAAGATATTATGAAAAATAATAAAAGACCAATTAAGGAATAATAATAAAAATAGAATGTTAATATGAAAAATTCAGATAAACCATATCTTAATATTTATGTAGATAGGCTCCCATCTATAAAATCAAATTAATGTGTTCAGTCATATAAAATGAATTTTATTGCATTATACGGTTTTATATTAAAATGTATAATTTTATAAAATGGATAAATAAGTGAAAAGATCTAAATTGAAATTCCATATATTTTTCAAATATTGCTCTCCAAAACAATAGTCTTTTATAAATCAATTAGTTACAGAGAAAAAAATAATTTTTAAAATTTTCTCGATGAAAAAAATTATTTAATCAATGTTTATAATTAATATAAGGTTTCTATACACAGAATATCTATTATAAGAATTTCAATTTTCATGTTCAAATTTAAATAACAGTAATCAATATAGAAAAGGAATATGAAAAATCGAAACAAGAAATATAAATCACATTCAAAGATAAATAAATACATGCTAATAACTGTGATAATATTAATAAGTTTAATAATATATCAAAAATATTGAATATATATATATATATATATATATATATATATATATATATATCGGGGAGATATGTGGAGAACCCGAAAAAAGTAACTTACTTCGAACCGCCACTTAAATTAAATTACGGAAGTTATAAAGAAACTGCAAGTTTTTGCTGACATATAAGAGATAGAAGCAGAAAAAACTAATCGTCCGTAATATTGTTTTCAAAGTTTAAACGTCTAAATAGCTTAAAAATCTCTCGGCGAACTGAAATTAACTTCTTCGTAAAGGAGTTTGTTTTATACGCAAGTACTTAAACGTTTTCTTTTTTATATATATTATTATTTGAGTTAAACTTGTTCAGAAGTTAGTGACAGGAAGTGGATGCTCCATTTATTGAAAAAATGAGATAAATTTTAAATTGGCAAGAAACTCGTTTTAAAAGTATATTTTTTATGTAAATCGTTAATTCATGATTATGTTTGAAAAATAATTGTTACATTTTTATACAAAGAAATGCTTCTAAATGTAGTACGTTTTATTTTAATAGATGAATATAAATTTACATAAAAGTAATAGATATAAAACGATAATTTATTGTCTGGGCAAATGGAAAGAACATGCAGCATCGTCAACATTTCAAAAAAATAACAATAAAAAAATTTCGAAGTCAGTCATCGCATTATACAGAAAGGAAGCAATGTAAGATGAACTCTCGGTGAAAATTTACGACCTTCAAGCATCCATAACGACATCACAAATACGGAAAAAGTTGCTGACGTTATACGAGATGGAACGACACCATCACAACCCTTTACTATAACACGACGACACATTGTCGTATATCAGGTGGCTCTTCTTCGTCTGATTCACAATATAACCTCTCGCTAGCTAACTGACGACACTCTCGAACCCCTATTTTACTCATAAATACAAACAGTCACGTGACTGCAGACAGGATCATGGTCTCGTTATACGACACAACTTCACGCTACAGAGTTGATTGATTGAGTGCGATCAGTGCACTACGCACAACGTGTCCCACTTATGTGTCTGATCGATTCCAGGCAGTACATCTATCCAACGAGTCATCCATCCACTCGTGGACTACGGACGATGTGAATTCGATAGATGAAGTGCGAGTTTCTGTATTACTACTCGATGTTGATTACGATATTGAACGTGTGTGAACAATATACGCACACACATGCACAGTTTGTGGCATTGAATGGAGTAATTTGTGAAGCACATGAGGAAAAACTTTGGGAGACGTGAATTATATACATCAATTAGGTCAATTACATTAAATGTTTATTGAAAATTACTGGGTAGAAAATTAATACAAACTTATAAGAGAACAATAAACTGATATATACTTCTATTGTTATAAAATATATTAGTTAAAAAAATAAACTAAAACTAACAGAAAATTTATAATAAACTTAAAAATAAACAGTTATTTATTTTACAATTGAATAAAAAAATGGGAAATAAAGATGGAACTGGCAATTATAGTTTTTCACAGTTATTGAATTATTTTTATTAAAATAAATAATTACCGATGAATAATAAACAAACATTTCAATTACGATGCATAAAATCTGATTCCATGTGGATTAATTAAAAATTATTTCTAGTATTTAGAATAATGATTCATTTTACTACATTTGAATTCAGTC
The DNA here is from genome assembly GCA_029203775.1 of Neoneuromus ignobilis. Classification (NCBI taxonomy): domain Eukaryota; kingdom Metazoa; phylum Arthropoda; class Insecta; order Megaloptera; family Corydalidae; genus Neoneuromus; species Neoneuromus ignobilis. The sequence goes on from CP092088.1 coordinate 51,759,690, forward strand.
ATAGAAAAAACATCATTAGAGAAGCAAAAATAAATAATTATTAAACATTGTGATGTTTTTTTAGTAATTAAGCCTTGTAGTGGAATAAAACTACTAATTATTATACGATAATTATTCATTTATAAAAAATAGTAATTATTATATCAGATAATTGCAAAATGATTCATGGGTATCGAAAACAATGTTTAACCAATTTAATAATATTTATCACTAAAAAAATGTATGCAACATTTATTGTTGAAAAGTAATACAAACATTTTTTTAAACTATGAATTAAATACAATATAAATTCCATTGGTTGTTCTGCACACAATAAAACGATATTCCGTTCCCCTACTATAAGAAATATTTGATGGTCAATTCTATCCATACAGTAATTTATTCTCCCCTTCAATCCATTAAGTGCAGCAAAAAGCAATAGTAAGTAAAATGATCCTTAAGAAATTCCCATAAGGAAAATTGTAGTAGTGTTAGATTGGACGAACAAAGATAACAGTATATAAAACCTTTTGGGATTCCACCCCTGTTATTTTTTAAGACCGCTATAAAAAACATTTGAGTTACTTTTCAGAATAAAGTAAGCTGTCAACATCTATGTTTTTCCCTTCTAAGGGAATTTTTATCATTCAGTTATTTTGTTATTTTTCGACCAAAAAAAAATTTAAAGGAATTATTATTTTTACAGCATAAATATATATAAATTTGTTCATATATTTATATTAAAACATTTAAAAGTATCACAAAATACAAATAAATAATAATTTAAGAACATGAGATAGTTAGATAAAAAAATATTAAAAAAATACATTGAATAAAAAAATAAAAATTATTTAAATACTACAAATAAAAATACAGATAAGACAGTAGTTTAATTACTTACTTAAAAGTTATAAAACAAATAATTTTTTTAAAGTGATTATAACTTTTTAATATGTTTCTCATTTTAATAACAAATAATTATTAACATTGCATCGAAAATGTTTTCAATATATTTTTTTATTTGCAGCTTAAGAACAAATTCTTACGTAAATCCTTATTAAAAGATTTAAATAAATAAACAATGAATAAAAGAAACTAATTCAGTAATGCAATTTTCTTATCCACTTAAATGCACAGAAGAAAAAAAATGTTCACGATTTTTGTGGACAAAAATTTTATACTAACCAAAAATGTTATTTTCCTATACAACAGATATTTTTATATTTATAAAAAATTAATTATTGTTGATATATTTTTATAATTATTTGTAACATTTTTTCAGTTAATTTAATATAGATAATTACTTAAAAAATTACAAATCATCCATTTTGCAATAATAATAATAAAACAATAAAAATTTTAAAATAAAGATTTAAAAATTTTTGAAATTCCGTATTAATGCAGTAGCAACTAAAAAAATCTGATTTTGTTTAAAAGGCAAAAACAATTATTTTTTTACACGATTATTATAAAAAAATAAAACATATTCATTTCTAAAGACAATAATTTATTGCAAATTATTTTCTTAGCTTTAGATTTTTCAAAAAAAAATTATATAATAAAAAATACGCCTATTTAAAAAAAACAACTCCAATGGCAAGGGTTCCAATTTATTATTGAATATTTTTTAATATATGGTGTTGGGAGTGATAATTCATTTATGTAAATCTGTGTTGAAATGAATAATACATTTGTATTATATTGTAATTTAATATTTATTTTTAATAATCTATTCTACAATCTACTTAATGAAATTTTATATACAAGTTCTGGTTAGTTTTTTTTAAAATATCTTATCAATTTTTATTAGCATAAAATGAAAATAATTAGAAAAATATATACAATAAAGAAGGTAATAATTTTTTATATAATATTATATAAATTTAGTAAAAAAGAATTTTTATAAAAAAATGTTTTGAAAAAAATCACTACATCTTTATATAGAAAAATATTGACAAAATTTTATTTACTATAAAATATTTTTAGTACGAATTACCTGCAAAACACTCTTCATTATTATTAACTGTTAAGATATTATAATAAAGATACCAGTTATGTGCTGAAGAACATAAACAAGCTCTATTTATGTGTTCTTAGATATTTTTATTTTTATCTCATCGTAAGTAGAAAATCATGTTTATGTTCAAAATTTCATGCAGTACATTATTATCACGTTATGAATCATCCTTGTGATTAAGTTGGATGAACAACCCTAAGAACATATTATGTACACTTATTTCATTTCATCGACTTATCAGACAAGTTACGCATCTATTTCAAAACTTATTTAACTAAAACTTATATGAAGTTTGAGTATAAGTATTCCGTCGTCGAAATAATATCATTCCATCATCGTCGGCATCAGTAACATCTCGTAGAAATGTAACGTACCAATAAAGTGGATATTCAATCTGTTTCATACGTGGGCTCTAGGTGTTATAAGGCACGTACAGAAACACAGCATGCTGTAACAGGACGGAACTGGCTCGATGGGTGATCAGTCTGGTGTGAGGATTGGATTGTTCATCCACAAGGGTTTTACACCCGTTAACCAACCACCAGTGACATTCAAGTAATCAATATTTTTAATTACAGTTTCTGACGCTTCGGTACGTCTATCGTACGAACAGTACGAGCTAACATTACTTCCATCTTTATGCTGTAATGCGCGCGAATTCGACACGTGACTAGAATGTTATGAATTCGTTTCAGGACTTTTTTGTTTTTAAATTCGAAACTGTATAGATTGAGTTTCGAATATTGATTTTTGAACGAATGATTATTAAATTGGGTAAAACTGGCGATTGAAATGAATTCAAATAAACTGTTGAAATATAAAGGTAATTTTTGTAAGAAGAAAAATCGTAAAAAGTTAAAATACAATATAACTTCACTAAAAAAATTATTTATAACGATACTAAAAAATCGTTGTTTCTTATATTCAGGCCTTTAATGTTGTTATGTATTTATCCTTTTATTGTGACCATCTGCTTTGTTTTATTTATTTTTTAATAAATTGTATATTAAATATTATTTAATAATTACACTCAATCAACTTTTTTTCTAGCAGTAGAAATTTTTACATAGAAACGACACGTTAAAAAAATTCACGTAATTTTTTATCTATACTGAAGAATTTCTATTACATTCACTCATCGCTAATCCATCCAAAGATAAACTAATTCCACCGCTAACTAATACCAAAATAATTTCGATAAGTGATTTTTCTTACATATTTTCTTATCTTTAATCAATGTATCTCCAACTAGTGGCCGATTCATTATTTTTTATCTGTATCTAAAAATTCTATCACTTTTAAATGAAAAGATGTTACTTATTGTTTCATTTATTAGATTTCTATCTCTTAAAAATGAAACTGACAAAATATTTGAACAAAAATATTTGAAATTTTAACAGTTCATGAGATTTGTTTGAGATGAATTGAACATCTACATATATTATGTTTTTACGTTTTATTATTTTTATGCAAAACTAGTAAAATTTGATTTTATAAATCTTCCTTTATATACTAGTGCCATGCACATGTTTTATAATTGCATGCCTTAAAATATTATTTCCAGCAGTGCAAAAAATTTAACAAATTTGAAGTCATTAGATCATTGACTAAAATATTATAAGCAATTTTTTTGAAAATTTTAGGTTTACTGTTAGATAAAATATATGTGCCAATTTAACCACTGATGATCCAGCAAACTAACTAATTTGGTATCCCTCAGGTTTCAACAATACTCGATTTGTGATGATCGACTGTATTATTGGACTTCTTTATAAACAACTATATGCCATAAAATTTTTTAAAGGAAAAAAATTAATATTTTATAAGATTCGATTTCAACTACAAATCACTTTATATACTATTTTTAAATTTTTTAATTTGTTAAACAACATAAGACTATATTTCTTTCATTGACAGTTCAACTATTTTTTAAAAAATAGTCTATATAAAAAATTAAAAATCTATAATCAAAAATTGTCTTTTATAATATTTTATTGATTTCCATTATTTGATTACTATCAGCTAATGATCATATTTAAAATTCCTAATTAGTAAACATTTTTCTAGAAAAAAATATTATCATTAAAACGAAATATTAAAAAAAACATCCATATATTATCTAAAAAAAAATATACAACGAGATTGTAGATGAGACAAGAAAAATCACCGGAACACATCAAAATAAAATAAAAAACAGTAAAGGGGTCGACTCGTAAGGATGAAAAACCCGTACGTATAATAATATCAGTTAATCCCCGGTTAAAAAAAGCAACGTTCAACTTTCCAAATAAATAAAGGCAAAAGTGAAATAAACGGCGTTAGGACGACGATGTGGACGGGCGGACTGTGCGCTTATTTGGAACGGGGATCCAACGCACAACACACATAAATTATCATTAGACAAAAAATCAAATCCCCGGTTACCGCTTTTGGTTTTAATTTATCTCGCGAGCTTCTATTTATTCTCTTTTTTTCCCTCTTGGACGACGGAAGTGTCGCGTAAATTAATGTTTGTTTTATAAAAGTTTATCGATTTTAGCATTAAAACTGAAATATCATAAATGTAAACACAAACGTACCCATTCATAGAAACATTTTCATTTACATATATATTTATATATATATATATATATATATATATATATATATACGAGTATATATAATGTATGTATGTATGTATAAATATATACAAAAATAACACATATTCTTCATACATAAAAAAAATAAGAGAATGTGACAAATATGAAATTATGTATTTTTCTATACTTTTCGCTGTAATTTATTTTTAATGAGTAATTTTATATTTTTTTAACTTACAAAATGTATAATTTATCTAATTATAATTTAGCACTATTACTTATTTATATTTTAAAAAATAAAATACAAACCATGTAGTACACTTTTCTCAAATCGTTTAGAAAATATATCTTTGTTTATTTTTAAGATTACACGAATTTCAGTGTATATTTCAATATTTTTTAAACACTCATATAAAATTTTATCTGAATGTGATTCAAACATGATAAAACTGTCATGAAAATACTTATAAAGAAAATTAACAAACGAAAAACAATTACTGAGCATTTTGATAAGACAAAAAATAAGTTCAAACTATACTGGACCGATAAATGTCGGACCGATAAATGTCGGACCGTTGCTTCCTCCGAAGGTGACTGAGTAGGTATAAACGATACAATTGGTTTTTGATAAGTAAAATTTATGTGCAATAGACTTTACCATCTTAAAGACTAATTTTTTTTTTAATTACCATTATATTACTAGTGTATAATATATAATATACAATTAGATCAATGTTTTAGAAATAAAACAATTAAAGGAAATGCTCACAAATAATAACTGCAATAAATAGCATCTATTTAGATATTATTTATAGATAATAGATAATTTTATAACACCACATAAAATCCAATAAACCTTCAAAATGACACCTGAGAACAAAGAATTCATAATAATTTTAATATAACATTTTTTGATAAGTGTAGAATAATTTGATCATAATTATAAATAAAATTATTGTGAGAAATTGTTACAAATAAAACAACAGATAACCTCAAAACTGTTATAGGTTTCGATAATTTCTAAATACCATGTGTTTTAATAGTATTTATTTTATTTGATAAATAGATTAAATGTATATACATAATTTTCAAATAAACCACTGAGAAAATGTGACCAATCAGACTTCCGTTACTACTATTATGTGGTTTCCGCGTCACGTAAAAATTTTACCCCAACGCCGCTAAAGAAGTTTCACTTCAAAAATTAAAAATAAGAAATCTATATTTTATAAAACACAGTATAAGCGAAGATAGAATGGCCGCAGTAATGCATATAAAGAAACAAAATTAACAAAAAGTAACTACTGAATACTTTTATAACATCTATTGGTGTAAAATTGAATTTTCTAGAATATCAAAAAAGTTATTAAATATTTAATATATAAGACATTTATTAAAAATAGTATATATATATATATATATATATATATATATATATATATATATTAATTACATCTTTTATTTCGTTTTCAAAAATAAATGCAAACATTTCCTTGAAATATTATTTGAATAATGAAAAGTGATTTTCAAGACGTATGTATGTAATATTGTGATTATTTACAAGTAGACGAATTGTTTTTCAATTTGAATAATAAATTATTTGTGAAGTAAAATTGAAATAAATAATGTTAGTCGGTGCGAAAAACGAAATACACATCCGATCGATTTATCATACTGAAAGACTTTTTTACAATAAGTGTCTATTATCGAGAATTTCCTATTGAGCTTTCACTAAAACCAAAAAGTCTACATCTAAATAAGAATAATATACATATTTATCGATAAAATATGTAAATCGTACGAATCGATAAATCTCCAGAAAGTTTTCCAGTAGCGAGATTAATTTCCGTGTGACAACAACCAATAATGTAAAGATTTACGTATGGTAATAGTTTATATTCCGTCAGACACCCAGCAAGTATTAGGCTACCTCCTCGTTGACGATGTCGCTATCGCGGCCCATCTATTCCATTTACGGACGCGCCTACCGCCCACTTATTCTGTAACTGTCGGCTGCTCGAACAAGGGGGACTTGTTTCGTCGAATCACTGTTTGCCAACTACGTTTTCTCCAAGTTCTGGAATTCTGGCGAAATGATGGATTACGCAGGAACAAAATGACGCATTTAATAACTGTGTAAGCCTCTCAAATTGAGATGCCGCTCTTTCTTTATGTGGATGTGTACACGTTTGTTTGTTTGGCTGTTTATTGGGCTACATGTATAAAGCGTCGCCGATGTGATGAATTCTTGTAATAATGATTCCGCACTACTATTTTGAAATTGTTTACTTTTATGTACTTGATATTTGTAAGAAACATTTTTTAAAAAAATCTTAACAAATAAAAAAAATTGAAGTTATAATAACTTCTACGATAATAAAAATTGCATAAAAATCGACAAATAACAATTATCAATTCCACAAAAATTACTACACGAAATTACAACTTAATTACAAAAAAGTTTTGTCATTTCTGACCTAATTTTATTCATTAAAAATATTTTTTATTCAACTACTTTTATTCTATGATAAAAAAGGAAATTAAATATTACATAGGTAATGTTTTTAATATTTAAAAAAAATATTATACACAAAAAATCTTCAATTTTCAATAGATACAATTACGGAGTGAAATATCGTAGATAAAAAACTTATTTATCTTTGTTCAGATATTACTTAAGTATTGTAGAATTTTATGATATCACATTCGATAAAAAGAAAAGCGAAAGAGAGAACGAATATAAAAAAAACTGCTTGTTACAAACAACAAATATTTTCGAATAAAAATACTAAGTGAAATAAAACAGCTTGATGGAAGTACTTGTATTTAAAAAATTACAAAAAATTGTTATTTTCATTTTTTCAATAATATAGTATTTTGTAGAAATTGATTTTAAACAAATACTATTTCTTAATATATCTCTGGTAAAAATAATCTTATTTTAAAAGTCTATGTGCTGAAAAGACTATCAACTCTTTATTTTATTTTATTTTAAAATTAAAAATCTATAGTCTATCCCATACATAGATTTATACATCTACAAATATTTTCTAAAAATTATTTTTCTCCAATTTTTCACGAAACTATCAAAAATATCAATATTAATCAAAGAATAAATACACTTCAATTTCAAACAACATTAGAAATGTGAAATTAAGAGAACCTTTATTCTTTATTTGAAATAAATACGAGAGATATGTATGTAAACATAAATACATATCACACAAATAAAATACAATAGAATGAATTTATATGAGAATCTCTAGAAATTTTCCCGGGGCGTGTATAGAAAATCAAACCTGCATATGACGTCAACAAACTGCATAACTGCATCATAACGATGTATTTTCTGAATAGAATACACTTCACTCACCTGCAACAAAGGAATACATAAATTAGTATGAACATTATTATTATCATGAGTGTATATAAACAAAGATTTTATTTAATAATTAAACTTACGATATATTATTATGGATGAATCCTCGTAAGGATCGTATTAAAAATCAATACTAATTAATATGAAAACAATATTCAAATATCTTAACGAAATACGAGACTTTTTTATTTTACACATTTGTTAAGCCTAATACTGGACGAAATGAAACTAATTAATACTTGTTATCAATATAACAGTATTTAAAATCAATTCATACGATTTACATATATTTGTTTAGATTAATAAATATATAATCATCAATCGTAACGTAATGATTTTTTTATTTCTCGATTTCCATATTATTTTGGAATAAATTATACTTTTATTCAAATATGAATATATACACACAAAATTCTTTAATAAAATGTATTTTATTAAAAAGGTTGATAAAAAATAATTAACTACAATAAAATATTTTCTTTAAATTATTTGTTAATAAAAAACTATTACAATCATTTTGTTTATATTTTTATATATCATTAACAGTTTGATTGTTTCAAACATTTTTTTTCTAAAAAGATTTGTAGTTGTGTATGTGTGTGTATGTAAATATATATATATATATATATATATATATATATATATATATATATATATATAATAAAAGTGGGTCTTTTTATAAGCTTTGAACCTTTTTGTAATTTGTTACTATATTCAAAAACCACGTGCGACGATACATGAATATATTATGTTGAATGATAGTTCAAAAGTCACCTTTCATCGAAAAGAATAACGATTTCTTTAAGATTTTTCTGAAAGAAAAATGCAGACAAAAGTATTTTGATATAGAATTAAGATTTGGTGTGGGATTCATTACTCATTTTAATAGAATGACTATTAACGTCTAACTGGACATTTGATCGAATATAATTTCTGAAGTTGTAATTAATTTGTAAAAAATAATCGAACACCAAATATAATTTTGTAATAAAATATTTTTTTTAAAAAAACCTGATTTGTCTTTTATATACAAAAGTATTTGAAAATTGTAAAATAAAAATGTCATTGAAAACATAAAAACAAATCAGTTTTTAACATATATTGAACACAAAATTAGTCAATAAGAAATAAACATGCAAATACACACACACAAATATATATATATATATATATATATATATATATATATATATATATACATGTATAAGAACGTTATACAAAAAATGTGAAGTTCAAAATAAAAATTATTCAGCCATATAAGAAAAAGAAAAGTCCATCGATGTAAAAAAAATACTGATTCGAAATCTAAAGATATAAAAAGGCAAAGAAAGCGATTCATAGGCAGAGAGTACAGAGATATAAAAAAAATCTTTAGAAAGAATTGAAGAGAAAAAAATTGAACCGCTTGAAATGAAAATTTTAGAAGAGGTTCTTATCCAGTAGTGGACAGAAAGAGATTGATAACAATTATATATAATAAAGAACTTAAATATTCAATTTCTTCCATGTTTATTGAAAATTAATAGTTATTAAAATGTACATTAAAAAACAACGAAAAATTATTAAATAATTTTAAACAAATATTGAAATGTATGAGAATAATTAGTTTATTATAAGTTTAGTTAAAATTGACTTAATTACAGTATTAAACCATTTATCATTTAAAATTAAAATTAAAAATTAAATAAGGGTCGTACGAAAATGGTGTATCCTGGAAAATAAATTTCTAGTCAACTATGAGACTGGCTAAATTTATAGAATTTTTTCCTATATACAGAATGGGTCAAATGAAACTCAAAAGTTAGGACACACAGTTACTTCCTTACTATATTTACTGTCTTTTACTATCTTTCAGTCTCATTTGAAACATCCAAATATATTAAATAATTAACAACTTATGAAATCATAACCAAAAATAAATTAAATTTGATATTTTATATTAACAATTAATTACGATTCAATCAAATAAATCCAGAAAAATTAAATAATTTAAATTAATATAAACTAGTCTAGAATTAAAATAATTATTTACGAAATATCAAAATGATTTTTCTGACAGTTATTTTTTCATTAAAAATAAAATATTAGAGAAACATTTCAATATTTCAAATAGCAAATTTTATACATATAAAATTTAATTTAAATTATTTTAAAAATCATACCATATTTATATTTCTGATAAGTTTATTTTAAATTTGCAATCTATTCATAAAACAGAAAATTAAAAATAAATAATGGTAAAAATTTAAAATACACTAACATTACGTACGTTGTGTAAAATACAAATTCACAACTAAATACTATTAAATTGTTAATTTTAAATAACTGGAACAAGTCATACAATTCTCGTTAATTAAAATCTCTACAAGAACAAATTCATTTCCATAAATAAATTACATTGATTTCGAATTAAATTTCCATCAATTGCTTTGTAGTTTAACAAATACTATTAATGTAATAAATAATACAAACTATTCTGTTTTCACAATTTCATATTCTAAAACAGATATACAAATGAAACAAAACAGATTGATCTACAAATTAAAAACCAAATAAATAAATATACTGAAAAAATGTACAAAAACTACCGAGAAAAAATATGAAACGTTAAATTACAATTCAAAAATATTCACTTTTTCCCTTTCGTGTCTGATGTACATTACATGACGAAAAAAAACACATATAAAAAGGAAACACAAAGGAACTCGGCGGGAACATGTCTTTGTCCCTCGAAACTTGAAATATATTTCAAGAGTCGAAAAAAAGATGCTGCATCCGACGCGTTACACACCTAAGATATTACATACACACATACTATAGCTCTGTACTTCGCTATATTGGATTGCCTAATGACCTTCTTAGCTTCGGATGGAATTTGAGAGTAAGATAAATTATTTCTTTCAAGTCCTATTCCTTTTCATCTGACGTCAACGCATTTTTACTCTCATTTCCATTTATTATTAAACTTGATCCTATTTACTTTTTATTTTTATTTCTTGTACACAAACACACACACACATTTATATATATATATATATATATATATATATATATATATATATATATATATATATATATACATTTTATAAATAACTATATAATACCATTTTTTATTATTATTGAAAAACATAAAAGAACAATTATTTTTGATAAAATGTACATTTATAATTTGTTGTAATGAATGTTATATTGTCATATTGAATAAAATAATTTTTATTATAACAACTAAAAAATTGGAATTTTTATAAAAATATTTATAAATTATACACCATATTACATTATCAATAAGATTTTTTAAATCATCCGTATATCTTCTTGTCAATAAACAAACACATCAGTTATTAATCAAAATTGGATATATATATATTTCATTTTTATACAAATAAATCACATATGTTCACACGAAAGATTTTATAGAATTCTACAGGGTAGTCCAAATGAGACTGAAGGATAGTAAAGAAAAATAAATGATATTAATCAAGTCAATGTATGTCTAAACACTTCAGTCTAATCTGAGCAACTCTATATAATCACTTACTGTTCAATTCATTCGCTGATGTGAATTTCAATAACCATGTTATCATCACCAAAGACCGTACTATAATTGTTTGTTTTAAAAATATAACAAATTCACTTTAACACAAATAAACTTTCACTTTATTTCTAATTTACTTAATTTATTATATTCTCTGATGATGATGGCATCTCCATCGAAATGTGCATCAACCCATTGTTGTTATAAACAATAAAATGAACAATAAGTGGTCATTGAACATTTTATAACATATTGTGAGAAATAAAAATTTTCATTTGTGTTAAACTGCTTTATAAAAAATGTTTTAATGAATTTTATAAAATTTTCTATTATTGGTCAATAATTCATTACTGTGAAAATTAATGGACATTACAGTATCACAAAAATTGTGATAAATTGTGTTTAAAAAATGTGAAATAATATTTATAAGAAAAATTAGAATATACTTTTGTCCTCATTATATACAGTTATGCTCATATTTATTAGACACACCTGGGAAAAACCAGTATTAAAGTTACTATTGAATTTCTGAGAAAACAGGTATCTGATACGTTTAGGTTTAGTAATGAGATTTTATTGGATAATTAATAAATATATAATAAAATAAATAAATACAAAATTTTCGAAATTTTGAAATATTGACATTTTTGAAAAATTTTGACATTTTTGAAAAATTTTGAAAATTTTGAAATTTTTGAAAAATTTTGAAAAATTTTGAAAATTTTGGAATTTTTGAAAAATTTTGACATTTTTGAAAAATTTTGAAAATTTTGGAATTTTTGAAAAATTTTGAAATTTTGGAAAATTTTGGAATTATTGAAAAATTTTGGAATTTTTGAAAAATTTTGACATTTTTTAAAAATTTTGGAATTTTTGAAAAATTTTGACATTTTTGAAAAATTTTGAAATTTTTGAAAAATTTTGACATTTTTGAAAAATTTTGAAATTTTTGAAAAATTTCGAAAATTTTGGAAATTTGAAAATTTTTGAAAATTTTTGAAAATTTTGAAAATTTTTGAAAATTTTGAAAATTTTGAATTTTTGAAAAATTTTGAAATTTTGAAAAATTTTGAAAATTTTGAAAATTTTGAAAATTTTGGAATTTTTGAAAAATTTTGACATTTTTGAAAAATTTTGAAAATTTTGGAATTTTTGAAAAATTATGAAATTTTTGAAAATTTTGAAAAATTTTGAAAATTTTGGAATTATTGAAAAATTTTGGAATTTTTGAAAAATTTTGACATTTTTGAAAAATTTTGACATTTTTGAAAAATTTTGAAATTTTTGAAAAATTTTGAAAATTTTGGAATTTTTGAAAAATTTTGAAAATTTTGGAATTTTTGAAAAATTTTGAAAATTTTGGAATTTTTGAAAAAATTTGACATTTTTGAAAAATTTTGACATTTTTGAAAAATTTTGAAAATTTTGTAATTTTTGAAAAATTTTGAAATTTTTGAAAAATTTTGAAATTTTTTGAATTTTTGAAAAATTTTGAAAATTTTGAAAAATTTTGAAAATTTTGAAATTTTTGAAAAATTTTGAAAATTTTGAAAAATTTTGAAAATTTTGAAATTTTTTGAAAATTTGAAAATTTTTGAAATTTTTGAAATTTTTTGAAAATTTTGAAATTTTTGAAAAATTTTGAAATTTTTGAAAAATTTTGAAAAATTTGAAAAATTTTGAAAATTTTGGAATTTTTAAAAAATTTTGACATTTTTGAAAAATTTTGAAAATTTTGACATTTTTGAAAAATTTTGACATTTTTGAAAAATTTTGAAAATTTTGAAAAATTTTGAAAATTTGAAAAAATTTTAAATTTGAAGTTTTGAAAAATTTTGAAAAAAGGGAAACAAGTACTATGAGAAACTTTTACTTTAACTAATAAATAGCGATGTTATATAATTCTTTACAGAAAGAAAAAAATATATATATTTCATCTAGTAAATATTTGTCTATGGTATACAAATACATATAAAAAGTTTATTTCAAACGAAACAAACAATAAAAACCTATTCAATTACATTAAAATAATTCAGTTATTATACAACGTTATTTTTTTAAAAAAAATAATACATTGTATGAAGTATATTACAAAAGTTTATTTTATCAGAGAAAATAATAAAAAAATTCAATGCATATTTACAAGCATGCGCGCACCCAACCACCCACCCAGACACACGCCTACATACATATGTGTGTGTGTATCAATAGATACAAAAACTGGTAATGGAAATTTTCCATAATAGTGTTTATTTATTTGGTTTAAAAATAAATTCGTATTCACCTGAGATATCCTTATCCTTCACTCTCATACACGCCAGACGCCTAAAATACTTTTTTTTAAAAAAAGCTCTGAATCGCTTTAAATAACAAAAACTCACAGTAAACCAATCGATTTGATAAAGTCTTCATAAAATTATATCTAATGTTAATACACGCACGTTTAATATTTCATTGTGCAACTGAAACACGAATATTACGTATTTTAAAACATTGTAACGATTATGGACAAAAACTAAATGTGAACTTCAACATCGCGAATGTTTTTCATTAAAAACATTTCGTGCAATGGATCCATACGAAAGTTGTTGATAAATACACCAAGTTTACGAATAAACTAATGAAGTTAAAAGTAAAGCGAACTGAAGAGAGAATCGGATCGATGTAATTGAATTTTTTATTTCGTGTCTTGATTTATGTATCGTACTCAGTGCGTCGATCTCGTACTTTCTTTTATTATTCAATAATGTTTTTAGTTGAAACTGGAAACAAACACGACATAAAACTCGTCTGAATTCAAAATAAAATATTGTTTAAAATTTATGTTTGGACGTTTTAGTAAATAAAACAATACAGTAGAATTCATAACAAGATAAAATCAATTTAGAATATTTTTCTATATCTATACTAAGGACTTCTTAAAAGATTCAAGTATCAAATTTAAATATTAATATATGAAATCTGAATATCATTTTTAAAAAAACTTTCTATTTAAAAAAAAAGTATCTCCGCCTTCGCTTCTGCGTTGATATGAAAATTTCATTTCTGAAATTTTTCGAGAATTACCGAAGTATAGGGTCATTCAAATGTGACGCCTAGATTTGTGTTTTATTAAAAAGAAACATGTGTATAAGGAAACATGTGTACCAGTTTCTTTTTAATAAAACACAAATCTAGATGCCGCATCTGAATGACTGTAAATTTTATAAAATAAATTAATGATGTTCTGTACTTTGTTAAAGGGTAACACCACTGTAATCGCGAAAAAAAGCGTTTTTTTGGGAATTTTTTTTGAATGGAAAGGAAAGTTGGAAAGAAAAAATATTTTGATACGTTATTGATCTAACATTATACTATATTGACTAAAAATATAAAGTAAAAAAAATACAAAATGGCTGATTTAGAGCCAATAATTCGAGTATCGGAAGGGGCATAATTGTCGCACACTTGAACTTGGAACAAAAAAAAAAAATTCCACTTATTCTTGATGTCAATAGCTAGTGAATCACGTAGGAGATTTTGAAAATATTGATTTTTGTAAATTTGGTAGCGAATTGAAAAAAAAATTCAATTTTCATAAAAAAAAGGCACGTTTTTGTTTATAAAAATTGTTTAAATCAATTTATTAAAAATCCCCTACGTGATTCACTGCGAAATATAATAATAAAATCATGATTAAAATTTCAAATTGATTGGAAAAAAAACTGTTTAAGTTATGCTGCGTGCCCGTTGAGAAAAAGTCGTTTCGAGAAAAATCAATTTAAAGTTTCGATCGGTCGTTTCGGAACGGCCGAAGACGGCAGGTATAAGTCCCGAAATTTCAAAAGAATTTTTTTTTTCAGAATGAAACCTTTTGTATTATATTCTAAAAGGTTCAAAGTATATTTTAAGCCAATAAAAAAAAAATTGATTTTTTGAAATTTCTAGTGGTGTTACCCCTTAAACAGAAGCAAGTTCAAAGGTCAAAGAGCAAATCGAGTAGGGGATGGGGCTATCTGGTATTTAAGTTTAAAAATAGTTGCTTTACTTTCTTATCATTGTAACAATATCGTCAGAATTGTTTAACACGTTGAGGACGGCGTGTACCACCGATGGCTCACATCAGCTATAGTATAGTAAAAAGAAACTGCACTTTTGAATATAAAGTTTTGCTAAACAACATTTTGTGCAAGGCGCCGCCAGATAAAGCAAAGTACGATTTTTACTGCCGTCCGATGAAGCGACATAGAAAAAACTGCACCGTCCTCAACGTGCTAATCTTTACTAAGTATAATTTAAATTAATTCATTTTTTTAAAAAAAACAAATATCAAAAACTTATAAAAAGTTTAGAAATATATAAGAAAATAACTTACGATATTTTTTTATATAAAATAGTTTAAGGAAAAAAAGCTTTGATACAAAAACATCTAAAAGACAAATAATTACATTTTATAAAAACTTTAGACTACAACATCTGATAATTTTATTGTGTATGTCGCTATTCAGCGCATCCCCTATTCTATCGATTAATTGAAAAATATGTTGCTACACATTGTCATCATCTCATAGACTATTATGGATAATATTTTCCAACAAACTTTCTCATTCAGAGTTGATAATCAATTCAATCATCTTTGAAAATAAATTAATTTTCATTTTCAATGAAGTACAGTCTATAAAAGTATAGCATGTAAGTGAATAATACTTTCAAAAAATTTTACTGTCTATTAAAACAGTATTATATTAATTTGTTTCAGTAGCGAAAAAATAATAAAAATCCATTCAGTTTTATAATTAAATTCGAATCGAGATTTCTTTACGCTACTTGTAACTTCATTAGACACGCCAGTTTTAATATAATGTCTGAGTAAGAGTCGAACGAATAAACGGACAGATACGGGACGAAAATCGCTCGGAACTCATAATTAAAACACAAAGTGATGACTTATCGCTTTTTGCTGTAATTAGGCGGAACGTGAGTAAGTGTTGTCAGCAATAAAGTGGGTGGTCGGTCGGTCGGGTCGTTCGTCGTCGGGGTACGAGCGAATGAGTACAGGCAGGCGTGCGAACCTCCGGCTTCCGCTAATAATTCGATCGGCCCTGTTGCCGCACCGGTCCAAGCATAACATTTGCGGTATTACAATCGATTAGTGTTGACCCGGCCACTTCATTATGATATCGGAGGTTCACAAACAACGCCTAAAGGTTACTGCTAAATGTCCGCCGTTCCGATTTCATTTAATGAAGTTCAATTAAAGGTGTACGCACTCGAATGTGCCGCCGCATGTATGAACATAGGTCTTGATATATTTTTCAATTACGTACGACTTTTGAGTAAGGTACAGTACGTGTCCATTCGACTGTTTATCAATTTACAAAGGTATTTCGACAACAACATATTTACACATGAAGTTATCAAATTATTTACTTTGACGTATTAACTAAACTTTATTCTCCATTGCGTGATTTTTTTCGTTCTCTTTCTCGTTAAATAAATACACGTATTGAATTATAAACACATATATGAAATTTCATCCACCTCGATGTTATACACAAACAAACAAATCAACATACCGATACGAGGGAGAATCGACAAATAATCAACTTTTCATTTTTCACACATAGATTGTACCAATTACGTTATTTTAATTAAATAATAATTATAAAAATACAAACACCTATTTTCGTTAATTTATAACAATAAAATGCTACTTATTAAATGGAAAGTTAAATGGAATTAAATAACATTTCTCGCGAAATTTCGAGTACTGATCATTAAAAGAATGTAAATTGTTGAAAAATATTTTTATAAGGATATCAAGTTTAAATCCATATTTTCGTTATCATCTAAAAATTTATAAATGTTGTTTTACTAATATTTACAACAGAATTTCTATATATGGAATTTAGATAAAACCATTAAAAACGCGTTTGGTTCAATGACTAATTTTCCATATTTTCAAATTTAAAAGATTAATTTATAAACGCGACAAATAAATATTTTATCTCTTAAACTGATTAAAATAAATACATTAAATACACACATACATACATATATGTATAAATATATTAAAAAAAAAAAAAAACAATAAAAAAATTAAATTATCAGAGATTTTCATTTCGTGACATGAAAAATAAATGATATTTTAAATGTAATCTAAAATTATCTAGCGAGTAAATTTTTGATAAATATTCAAAAATTATATACACATACAGATAAGACCATACTCAATATTAATTAAGTTATTGGAATAAAGTATAAAAAGAATTATGATTTTTGTGAAATAAAATTTTCCAAAAATAAACATAATAATAATAAACGATTTAATAATCATCATTATAAGAATCTACATCAGCCCATTGCTAGGCGAAAGCCTCATCAGATATTTTTAGATCCTTTTGATTGTTTCCCCAAGATTTTTCAAGAGCTTGAAGTATTAGTATTTTTTTTTTTTAAATAACAATATTTCTTACTATAACTTCAGACAGTAACACAAATGATCTGTCATCCTAACATCACAAGACGTTGAAAAAGTGTTCATTAATTATTATTTTTTTTTGTTTATAAGTTGATGTGCATTTCGATGGCAATACCATTATCATCCGAGCGCTGTGTTACAAAATCTAGAATATTAAATTTTATAACGTAATGCTTTAATGATTGACTGGCATTACCGCCAAAATGCGCACCAGCATATAAACAAACACAATATATAATTACTGAACACTTTTTTAATATATTGAGGTGATGAAGTGATGAGGTAATAGTCCATTTATGTAAAAATAAATTTACCACATTTCTGAATAAATAATAATAACAATTAAATTTTGTATGAAAATTACTTATTGACTTTACACAAATGAATTTTAACCCCAACACCACAATAATTTAAAACGTTCAATAATCACTTATTGTTCACTTATTATTTATAATTATATAATCTATAATTATATCGGCTGATGCATTTCGATGGCGACGCCATCATCGCCAGAGCCTTACTCCAAAAATTGAATGCTTTAAATTATTGTGGTGTTGGGGTTAAAATTCATTTGTGTAAAGTGAATCAGCCACAGTTCCAAAACAACAAATAAAATACTTATTGACTGAAGCACATTTCAATGATTGTACTGGCATCTTTAAATCGCTGCATTGTAATTTTTTAATATTGAGTGCTATTAAAATTTGAAACGTGCGTTTTAATTAGATTTCATAATACAAAGTTTTATGATGCTAAAATGACCATATGTGCATCGACGAATAAAATAAATAAGTAACTATGAAACACATAAAATCTTGCAATGCCAAAGTGAATATTTCATTTATGCTAAAACATTTTTTTGTTACTAAATCTCATACAATATATGTGCGTTACTGTCTGTAAAGAAAGTTTATGTGCTTAATTTATCAAATAGATTTAAATGTTAACAGTTTTATATAAATATTTTTTATATAAATTATATTTAAAATTAATCAAGAATCTACAAACTGAAGTTCAAAACACTACAGACACAAAATAAAAATATTAAAATTTAAAATAAATTCTGTTACATTTTTTTCACAAACAAATATTTTTTATCCAATTTGATAAATTACTAAAATAAATAGAATAGAAGATGACTACACTGAAAAACAATTTACTCTCTTCTTTTTGCACCAAACTGTAATAATGTTATATTTACATTGACTGTATTTATTTATTCACCCTAGTGTATATCTCTCTATATGTGTATATGTGAGTTAATTCGGAAGGATGAAAATTTAAAGTTCACACAAGATAATGTAAAACAGTGACACAAATAAATGAAAGGTCTAAACAGAAAGACCTTTATCCAGCTGTGGATTGACAGAGACTGGCTTTACTTATATATGTATATTTCAATTCATATGTGATTTATTCAATGTAATTTAATAATAATTTACTCTGCAGTCATTAAACTCATTCAAATTTATATCAGATTTATATACACTTCATTATATATATATATATATATATATATATATATATATATATATATATATATATATTTCAAATATAATCATACAACCAACAATCGTAAACCATAAACATTAAATAAGTATGAAAATAAAGTACATAAGTTAAAAAAATTAATTTCAACTAAGTTTTATTTCGACTTGTATCAAATAAACTCTACTGAATATTTAATAATTGATGAATATTGTAAAATAACAAAATAGATAGAATAACCAAATAAACATCGTGCTTAAAAATAGTACGACAGTATAAATGTTCATCTAGGGACTCATTAAATTAATTGCTTATCCAGTTTCATATATGCTAGCTATCCCATGGCAATAAAAAAGGTTAATACTTACGATAACGTTTAAAATTTATTATCCTTTTAATATTTTCTTATACCTTTTTTATGCGCAGTCATTAAATATATTTTTTTTATATAGACACAAATATTTTCTAGATAAATTTTAAAAAGACAATGTCATGTACTTTTAATAATTAAGTAATTAAAAACTAATCGAGTAAATTGAGAGAAATTAGGTATCTAGAAACATTAATAACAGTTATATATTTTTCTATTAAATTTTTACTAAATGTTTATATATATATATATATATATATATATATATATAATTTTACTTAAACATTTCCGCTTTGTTTTATCAACATTTTGCGCTCCATTTCCAAGCGAATCAAATTTTAAACCCGAAATATTCCCTAATAAACATAAACGAGGCTATCACCTAAATCCTTAAACTTGAGAATATGCATAAACTTTGAACGAAGCGAACAAAAATGTCTGCCGAAAATTTCAAATCGTAAACATAAGCGTTTTTCTTTTTGGCTGTAATGAAACGATATATCCAAAAGAGCCAATTGTTCATATACATAAAATATATGTATCTACATATAAAATATATATATATATACATGTGTGTGTGTGTGTGTTACATGTATGCTTATATATTATGAACGTGGACATAAAAACGAGAAAAAACAACTTAAAGCACTCTGTGCGAAACGCGCGGGCTGTACAAAGTAGCGTCCTCTGTTGCCGTCGGAATTGCGTTCATGTTTCCTCCAGTCATCGTCGCAGACACATCTTCTTTTTGATGAAACTATTAAGTTCGAGTGTACACACTCCACGTCGTAAAAGTGGAAAATGGTGGCAGCGGCGAGAAGAGATTGAAGGGTGCCACTCATAAAGAATCGATTTTACATTACGCATCTCGTTTGATCATGTACAGACAGACAAAAGGACGTACGTACGAGACGAACTTACGATACGAAAGTACGAGAAAATAACGCTGCAAATTGGAAATTTTCGGCGAAAAATTTATAATGAATTCATATATATATATATATATATATATATATATATATATATATATATATATATATATAAACAATATTTAAAAACAATACAAAAATTAATTGTTGTAAAAATCAACTTAAACCAAAAATGATAAATTAAAACTCGAGTTCTAAGTATTAAAAATTTTATTTCGTCTCAAACTGAATTAAAGTAAAAAGTAATTAAAGTGAAAGTAAAAAGTCTAAAGAGTGATTTTTATAATATTATATAAGTATTAAAATATAATCAATTTAATATTTTTGAAAAGTGACAATTATAAATGATTATAAAATAAGATAATAATTTCATTATGTGTTTAGTAATTCTTTATAATTTTTTTATTATATTTAAAACTTATAACAACAACCAATGTAATAATAAAAATTATTTTATAAGAATGTCAATTAATGTAATGGTTTATATTAACAGTTAAATTTTTCATCTCTCCTGTTTTAACAGATATTTATTTTTTTAATAAAAATATTTACAAATACTCTTAATATGTAATACAAAAATACTAGTCATTTTTTTTAATCAATGAACATTTTTTTTCCAAAAAAAACAAACATATAAATTAATCAAATCCTGTTTATATTTTTAATAAGAATTAAGATATGTCCTTCAAAAAAAACATACATACATATAGAATAACTGTCAAAAAATGAAAAACATAAATAACTCAAAAGTATATAAAATTCATATAAATGAAAAAAAATCTTTTTAATCATTGCATTTGTAATTATTATGAAAATAAAAAATCTCCAAATCAAAATTAAAAACATATATATATATATATATATATAATTACATTTTCAAGTGTTTAAATATGTATTTACAATTTGGTACCTTTTACATTTGTTTAAATCCAACAAACATAATTCAATCGTTTCCATACGATAAATTATTAGAACGGTGACATACGATGTGTGGGTGTCACATAGTCAACATTGGAACGAGATTATAAATTTAATTCATTCTGATTCAATCGTTTCTAACGATCCACTACGAGTCACAAAATAATAAACGATCGTATAAAGAGACACTCGTAGTATACTTACGAGTACATCTTTCATTTATTTATACAGAAATATATTTAAATAAATATGAAATATATGTAAATGTATACGCTAAGCCCGGAAGAATTTCAAATACATCGAACAAGACAAAACGAACCCGTACGTGATTCATCGTTGAACAACATACTGCTAAACAGAAAAAAACTTCATCATAACTTCATCCTCGTCGATTATATTTTACCATTCGATGTTGATATAGTAATTTAAAATGAGGGTGAAGAAATTGGTAGAGATAGGGATTGTAATTTTATCAGATCTATACGAGGGCGTTAACAGGGTAAATAAATTTTTTTTCGAAATAAATTTAAGTAATTCGAGAAATACGATATAGCTGATCAAATTTTCTTGTAAAAAACATTTATCGTCTACCTGCACTTTTTCGTACGTTAAACAGTTTTTTTATGTATTTTAAACCGTTTTAGATTTCCATCAATATCAATTTCTCAT
Organism: Neoneuromus ignobilis; assembly: GCA_029203775.1. Classification (NCBI taxonomy): domain Eukaryota; kingdom Metazoa; phylum Arthropoda; class Insecta; order Megaloptera; family Corydalidae; genus Neoneuromus; species Neoneuromus ignobilis. Next base: position 51,782,013 of record CP092088.1, read on the forward strand.
AGTGATTTTGTAATACCATTAAATATATTGAATTTCGTATTGTTTATAATCTTTCTTATAGATTTTTAAAACAAGCTAAGAAAATTAAAATTAATATAGAAAAATTGAAATTATAATCCATAACCATCATTATTTTTTCCAATATAATAATTCAACGCTGTGACATGATTCACTTTTATTGAGATTATATAACTACCCCAAACATAAGTTTTTTTTAAAAAAAGTGTTCAATAGTAATTCATTCTAAGCTTCCAATTTATTTTGCAATTTCTATAAAATTCCATCCTCGTCAAAACATAGACGTATTATTTTTTTTTCAAATTTTACGTCTCTATTTTAAGGATGATAATACTATTAATAAGGGGCTTAACATTAAAATTGAATACTATATCATTATAAAATCCTCTAATTAAGAATTTGTTTTGTGAATAATTACTTCGATCAAAATTAATTCAGCCACAGTACTTTTTTTACAAGAAAATATTTTATTAAAATATATTTTAATTTCTCATACTCATAAATATTTGTTATTTGCGTCCAAAATGTTTCAATAAAAGTAATCATAGTCTACATAATTCCCCAGTAAAAAAATCTTATCTTTTTGTGGTGAGATCATTATTAAGAGAAAAATTAATTATGCAAGAGAATAATAAATCCACATTATGCTATAAAACGAGAAATATTGAATGAATTGGCAAAAAGTTTGTTTGTTTTATCTAAAATAAATATTTAAAACTCAGGAATCTAAATGAGATAATGAGAAAAATTGGATTATTTTTTTTAAAAAAAAGATTGAAACTCAAAGAGTAGTACTACCAATAATGCATTTGAATTTAATTTAAATCAATGTTAATTATTGATTGTATTTTACAAGAAACCTATTTAAAATTCATTTTCAATTTTGATTTTTGTACTGTCACTAAAAAAAATTATTATATATCTAATTCAAAAACTATATAGTAAAAATACAATTATTTAAAAGTAACCAAAAATGGTTCCAATAAAGACAATCATAGTCGTTTGTTATTGTAATATGTACAAAGTGGTACAAATAAGAATGAAGAATGTAACCAGAGACTAAAAATTAGATCCTTTAGTTTTATATGAACCTCTCTCTCTCTCTCGCTATATATATATATATATATATATATATATATATGTAATGAAAGAATACATGTAACACACGACCTATTATTATTATACAAATATCTATTTATAATTAATTAATTGGCTATTATCCTGTACACACAGTCTGTTTGAAAAATCAATATTTATATCAAACAACATAATTAAATTTAATGAATATATACTACACATATTCATATTTTTTTCTGAAAATATTATTTATAGAGAAATCATTTTTTAACTTTTTTCTTGTTATTACACTCCTGCACATATTAACCCAAAGCGATTGGCAGATAAAAGGACAATATTTTTTAGAATAAATTACCATAATTCTCGTTTAAAGAAGTATATTTGTTAGAACAAAAAAATATATTAATAAAAAATTTTTTTAGTGATATCGAATTTCACATTGTATCAAAAATCAAATGGTAAATACATTTATTTATATATATATATATATATATATATATATATAAATAATTAAAAATCAATACTTCTTATTTATTCTTACTTATGACAGTAAAACATAAGTCTTAAATTCCAGAATAATTCAGCAGTTACAGACAACACAACAACATATGACAAGATGCATGTTAGAAATAAAACATATAAACAGAAAAAAAGTTACAGATATTATACAATAGCTAAAAAAAGTTTAAAATGTAAATGGCCGAATATATTTATAATAAGAGAAAATACCAATAATGAATAAGATAAATTATTAATTGAATACTCAAAGATATAGAAAAGTTCAGAAAAGACCAATTCATGAATAAAATAGAGATATAAAAAATAGTGGGTGTAGAATGGAATAAAAAGGTAGTGGGTCACTCTAGATAGAAAGTTTTAGGAGAAACTTTCATGTCATAATAGATACAAAAGTTGAAGTTAATAATTTTATATATATATATATATAATATGTGTGTGTGATTGAATAGTTACATAAAATAAGTCAAAAATAGGACACCAATCAAAGAATAAAATATTATTCGATGCATTTATTTTACTAAAAATACGATAAGAGGAACAGAAAATAAAAAAGTTCCTATACAGAGATTAATATCAAGAATGAATAATTCATAAATAAGCATGAATAAAAAAATACGATCAAAATTAAATCTGCTTGGACAAAATATATTAATATTTATAACAAAAAAATTTTTTTTTAAATATTCAAGAGATATAATCGTCTTCTGCCAGTATATCACATTAAATCTTAATTGCAACAGTACAACAAGACCTAAACCCTAAAATATTACAATTTAAATAACCCAGAATATCGCGATGGAATGTAAAACATCTGAAATAAGAATAGGCAAGACATATTCCAAGAAAAGAAAACAACAATGATAATTATTTATTGAATAGAAAAAAATATAAAAAGACCAAAAAAATTTCTGTAAAATATAAAATAGTAAAGGTAATTTTTCTAAAAAAATCTAAGATCTATTTCAAAAATATTATTAGAATACTGTATTTAGCGCAGTAAAATTCAAACATTGATTAATTTTATATATTCAAATTATAGCAGATAAATACATAAATATACAAATATATAATATTTGTTTAATTATTGTAATTTATTTTCGTGTCTTAATTTGAATATTATGACATCAGTATGAATAACATGTATAATTTCCATTAATAATGAGCGCAGTACATTTAAGTGTAAAAGTCATATTCTGCGAGAATGAAAACTGATAAATACACGTTTATTTATAGTTCTGCGAGCAAACATGGTTTTGTATGAAATATGTCAGTAGTGATACGCTACTGATGGAACTGGCGTCGCGAGGACGCCGTCAGGCGCCGTCATGTCGGTTGTCATGGCGTCGCAACGACGCGTTCTACTGACGTTGGATCAGCATCCCCTGCTGACGCAGCATCGGCGCATTTTACAGCCAGACCAGTAGCTAGAGCAAGTAACGAACGAACCGTCGTCATCAAACAGCCAGTCAGGCAAGCGAACGAGCGTTCATATGAGAAGAATGAAACGCTACTCATCATCTCATGCCGTTCGTACGCCGACCGCCTAGTCTCTACTATTACAATCGACAGAGGTAGACATCTGTACCATCGTTTTGTCGATGTCTGCGATGAAAAACCCTCTGACAGGTGAACGATTTTTCAAAGTTTTGATTGAGTAAAAACTTCGACTGATTATTCGCTTTTGTTCTTTGGCGTTTTTATGATTTGTTTTAACGCGAACATTTCGATTTATAAAGAAGTTTATAGTAAATGCGTGTCTAAATGGAAATTCAGCATTTTCTTGGAAGATATCGACAACTTAAATAACTATATAACTCCACTCATTCATCATATACAATGTCAATGTAATAGATCAATAATGTTACGTTTTAAACCCCCATAATACTATATAATATATATATATATATATATATATATATATATATATATATATATATATATATATATATATATATATAAACAAAATAGTAATAACTGATTACTCTCATTTAACCCCTAACAATAGACACTTTTTTATAATATATATAGGACAAAAAAATATTGATTAAATTTAGAGAAAAATATTTAGAAAAAATATTCATGATAATAAAAACATAAACAATACTTATAAAAGTGATTTATGTGTAAACTTTTTATATAGTATGATGGGCCACTGCCTCTCGACCTTTAAAGGTTAATACCCATCCACTAACTGTAATTAATAAATATCAACTGATAGTTATTAATTAATAATATTCTATGGACTGTTGCTAATCAACCCGTTATTAACTGTTGTAGACAAATTAATTTCTTAACTATTATCAAAAAAAAAACTAAAGACAGCTACCTGTTTCGAACATCCTATTGATTGTCACTAATTAATAATAATCTATTGGTTATTAGTAATAAATAATATTGTATTAGCACAATATGAATTAATAATATTATATAAGCTATTATTACTTAAAAAGTATTCACTGTTACAAATAAAAAATAAACTGATATTAATTAGTGATAACTTATTGGCTGTAATCGGTTCATTAAATGTACTGACTATTACCGATTAACAATACAGTCAATTCTCAATTTACGACCATTCGCACTTACGGCGAAAAAAAATGTAAAAAAAATTCGTTGTTTTCAGTTATTGTCGAATATTGCCTTCGTGTGCCTTAAATAAGATGATACAATCAATTGCGTTATTTTTAATTTGTAAACAACGTGCAGTTAGTCACCCTTCACGTGCGCTTGTGGACGGTTGATTACTCGCAGTTTATATTTGGAGTTCTACTTTGATTTTTTAATCCCAAAATGTCTAATAAGAGTGATACAAATAAAAGAAAAAGAATAGATTTAGAGATAAAAAAAATAAATCAGCTTGAGTCAGTCAGTCAAACTTGTTACGAGAACTCAAATCGTCCAATTCAACCGTTTCAACTATAATAAAGGACAAAGAAAAAAATCGTGAGGTAGTAAAAAAATCGGTATCAGTAAAATCGAAAAAACGAAATGGTCCCATACTTGAAATGGAAAAATGTTTGAAGACTTGGATGGAAGATTTATTACAAAAGAATGTTCTACATAATTTCATGACCATCCGAACTAAAGCACGCAGTCTTTCCGAAGATTTGAAGAAGAGGAAAAATGCAACCAAAATTTTAATGCAAGCTCTGGATGGATTGAAAGATTCAAAAAACGTAAAAGCTCCCATAATTAGAAGAAACAACAAACTATACAAACAAATCTGGATATGTTTATAAGAAAAAAAATCACTATCACTTCAATCACTGAAAAATCTCAGGAGTAACCAATGGATATTCGTAGCACAGATAATGAAAATACTCCAGAACAATTGTTGTAAATATATTATGTATGTAATTATTTACTTATATGTAGTTAACAATTAGCAATCAGGAATAAAAAATATTAATGTACTACACACCTTTTATGCTTATTATTTCTATTTATTTTTTGTATGAAATTCGATTTACGACCATTTCGACTTACGTTCAAGGTGGAGAAACGGAACTCCGTCGTAAGTCGAGAACTGACTGAATATTGGTTTTTATTAAGTCAGTTATTAAATTTCAACTTACAATCTATTGATTGTTCTCAATAAAAACTATCGATTTTTATCAATTTTTTAGCTGTTATTAGTTAATGATATTCTATTTGCTTATCATTTGAAAACTATTAGAATCTACAGGTTGTTTTCAATAAAAATAATCAATTTATTAGATGTTATCAGTTACAAATTATGTTTTAACTGCTAATGATAATAATATTGATTATTATTAATTAATAACAAGATAGTGGTTATTACCAATAAAAAATATTCTATTGACTGTTATTCTTTAGTAATGATTGGTTATTTTTAACTGAAATAATTTTTTGACTGTTATTAATCAAAAATTATTATATTAGGTTGGCAAATATCTCCCTTCCGTCTTCTGGTCTTTTGAATTTCGCAGCTATGTACAAAAAAAAGCGGAAGGGAGATACTTGCCAACCTAATATAATATAAAAAAAACATATAAGTACAATAATAAATGAAAACTAGAATCCGTTCAAGATGCTCAACAATGTACTACTGTTCATAATTAATTTTATTTTCATGACTGTGTAAATATAAAAAAGCTGCGCTTTAAATCGAAATCATAAACGGATTGTGTATCATACACATACATAATGAAAAAGTCGACCGGAGCGAATAACGAAGTTGACAGAATCGTCAACTCCGGCGGGTATGAGTGAACGGCTGGTGTTACGAATCGATTGTAATGAGCGAAGTTTTACGAAACTGTTGATAATTTCTAAGCTTCGGTAAAACAAAAGCGTCTCTCGATTGAAGTTGGTAGCGTTTGCTTCAAAAGATGATACAATTGTTCCTAATTAACTCTGTCTCAAAAGATTTCAAATGAAACTTGATGATGTCACGCGACATCGTCGACTCTTGTTTGTATGCCTACTCACTATCTACCTACGTATCTACTTACCTGGTAGCCGTTAATGAAACGCGTCGAGTTGTCGGTCGTGTTTTTAACAGTTACTTGTACCGTTTGAGTTTAATTTGACTTTTTGTCTTGTCATTTAATTTGGTCCATGCACATATATTTCATTTCGTTAATAGTCGACGAGTATATAAAACGACAATATTAGTTCATCTCACCAGTTATTAAATTTATAACTTAAAGAAAATGTCGAGAATATTTTAATAGAAAAATTAACATTTTGGCACAAAAGATACCAAAAAAAAATTATAATTAATTAATGAATATAAAGTGTATTTTCTCAATAATTTATTATCTCAATTAATCAAAATATATTAATTTAAAGCAATAATAATTTTCATTTACATATCCCATAAAATTCATATTTGTCTAGGCATAATAAATTAGCTGTTATCAATTGACAATCATTGACTTTTATCAATAAATAATAAAGTGTGTATTATCAGTCGAAAAATGTTAATGGATATTAGTAGATAGTATTTCATTTTTCTATTTTTATAAAATTGATTTATATATTAGAAATTGATACAAAGTGCACTCATGTTTCATGAACTAATTTCGACGTGCAACAAAGGTGCTAGAAGCGAATTTATACAGTAATGCGCTTGAAGCGATCGTCAAGAAATATCAGAGAATATCTATTGGCTTCTATCAACTGAACTATAAACCGTTGTTAACTGATAATAATCTATTGGTTGTTATTAATCGAATTCTATTGATGGATATTAATTAATAATAATATATTAGACGTTTATCAATCGATGACTAACGGTTGTTATCATTCAATAATAAGCTACTAGCTGTTATCAATCAATAACCATTAACTATTGTTATCTGATAATAACTTATTCGTGTAATAGATCAAAAATTGTTATAGAATAGCCAATAGTTGCATACACACACACATATACATACATATATATATATATATATATATATATATATATATATATATATATATATACGAGGGTCGTTTGATAAGTATGGTAAATTTACTTATTATTGATTTTAATTAATTAATTAATTTAATTAAATTTTTAAATTTAGTTTTTCTTACATTTTTACCATACTTATCAAACAACCCTCGTGTATATATATAATATATATATATATATATATATATATATATATATATATATATATATATACCTACACATATATACATACATTTATTCACTTGCTTATTATATTCTATAATGATGTACAAATTTCAAAATTACCACAGTAGAACAAAATGTGTCGTACAAGATAAAAGTATTGGGTAAATTCGTGGGGATTTTCAAGAAATGGTATTAAAACTCGCGTAGGCATGTTACACTTATTAATGTGAGCTTATGATTGTGTGTTTATGTATATAAATATATGTATATATATATATATATATATATATATATATATATATATATATATATATGTATTAAAACATGACAGAAAGTGTGACGTAAGCGAAAGTACCATACAAAAATAGTTTGGTAAATTTAAATATGAAGACCAGGAACGTTTCAGTAAAAGTTCAGCTTTCACACAAATGAACTAACATCCCAAAACCATAAAATGTAGGAAAAATTTTCAATAATTATTTAATGCTTTTTTTCGAATTCTATAACTCAATATTTTAATAATGATGACATTGTTATTGAAATTCGCATCAGGTTATAAACTAGGAAAGTTAACAATAAATAATTATTGAACACTTTTTCAATATTTTTTGGTGTTGGGGTGATAGTTTGTGTCAAAGTGAATTTGTTATAGTTATAGAAGTTCGGATATTGACTACATTCAAATCAAAATGTTGATTGATAATAATTAACGTTACACCATGTGGAAAATAATAAACATTTTGAAAATATCGAATAGTACTGTATTTTGTAATTTTTAGAAATTTAATCACGTGAATTATCTGCAAACCTGGAAAAAATGGTTATTACTTGGATAGAATGTCTTAATCCATGGATAGTATTCATTTGACATATTTATTTTCCTTCTTACAATTGACTTATTTGTGAAAATTCCAACTTTTTAAAACGCCACGAAAATTAAATTAAGTTTTTAAACAATAAACCCAAGAATTTATAAATGGATGGAGTCATGAAGCTATCGAAAATATAAAATTTTTAAAATATTACAAAAATTATATTGACTTTTTAAAAGAGAAACACTGGATTTTCTGAACAAATAAACTTATGAAGCTATTGGAAAGATGGAAAAGGAATATCCAAAAAACGATCAGTACATTTCTGAATAAATGTCAATTAAAATTTTAAAAAATCGTGTTTTAATTTTCTTTTAAAATTTAACAATGCAATATGTTGAAAATTTAATATTTTATTTGAATAATATACTAATATATATTTTTTAAAAAAAATCATATAAATACATAAAAGTTTAATATTTATTTCGATAATTGAATTAAATTCAGAACTTTTACACAAAAAAAGGGAAACCTTTTAAACAAACCCCAAACAGATGTAATTAATAAATCAGAACATAAATTCGTTCAACAAAAAAGTCAACTTGCATGAAACGAAAATATAAATATCATTATGAATAACGTATACAGACATATTAGAGCCAAAGTTTTTATCAATTTAAAATATCGTGTAAGCAACTTTTTTAGATACACAATTTAAAGCTCGCGAGCAAAAAAAGAGAAAAACAACAGCAACCAGATACTTTATGTAAACAAATGTAACTTTGCCGTCTGAGTTGTACGCGTCGTATAAAAAATGTACAATCTACTATCGTACAATTTGTGCGCATGTGTGTTTCTATATCTATATTTTTTCTTTGCTCTGAGAGAAGATGCTCTAAGACATCATTAAATAGGGATTACGGTTTTGTTTCTGCAAATGGGTTTCCCGCTAATGAACCTTTACGGAGCGTAGGCAGGAAATAGTCGCGTTGGTAAGCAATAGATTACGTTACTCGTATATAAACGAACAAATTCTCTTCGGAGATACTGTGTTTTTAAAATTAATACTCACACTTTTATATATATATATATATATATATATATATATATATATATATATATTGCATGAGACTATTCAGTAGTATAGACTACAAGTTCCAAAATAATTATTTTCTTAACGAAAAGTGACAACGCTAGAATTTAGTTAGATTAACTATCCATTGGTCACAAGTCAACTGTGCTAATCTCTGAGTTTCCAACAAATCTCATGTATATATCTATATATAAATTAGATCTACTGAAAAGTTCTATTCGCTATGCGTGCAATTTTTGAAGCACATAATAAAGTTTTTTAATGAAAAATATATGACTCATTCTTTTAATAGTTTATTATTGGTTAACTTCAATATAAACTAACAAAAATGTTTTATCCTCAATATTAATCAAGAAATAGTAAAGAAAATATGTTTGTCGATAAGATTTATTTACAGTACTGTATATCTTACGAATATCAACAAGGAAAAAATACTGGAAAATCATATAGAAAATTATTGAAAGTTTTTAGAATGAACGCAATATCTGAAAGAACAAGCAGAAGGTGGTTTGAAAAATTTAATAATGGATATTTTAAACTTAAAAACGAATCATGTTATGGAAAACCTTCTGTGAATAATGGCGATATTCCTAGCAATATTTAAAAAAAAATATTTTAGATTCGTGTAAAAATATGCAAAAATACCACGTAAATTGGCTGCTAGGAACAAACAGAATTGTGTAACCGTTTGCACGTCCCTATTTTCATACAATAAGAATGAATCATGTTTGGAAAATCTTGTAACTGGAGATGAAAAGTAGATTGCATATAAAAATGTAATGAGGAAACTATTATTTTTTTAATAATCACTTTTTATAAATTTCAAAATAAACAGTTTAATTTTTTCAAACAAATTAATATTATTTGTATAATAAATTCATAATTTAAAATGTTCATATATATTTCTAATTTATTATATTTTTTTAATTTCTAAAAGATCTCAACTGAGTATGATAAAAGTTCCAATAAAATAAAAAGCATTACAAACTCAAACATTATTATAAATGATGAAATATCCAAATATTTTATTCATCGTTGTCTTTAATAATTCAATAACATGGATTTAATTGTAATTATACGATAACTGATAGAAAAATATATAATTTTCCTATATTAAAAACTGGAATAATTCATTTAATTAACCAATTCAAATTCCAATTTAATTTTTTTTTTATACGAAAATAGTATAATTAAACATATCGAACTATCGAACTTTTGAAATAATTCAAACGAAAATATAAAAGGAGACATTGTCAATTAATTCTATTTAAAGTTCAGAAACGATAACAGAAATTTTATTCAAACATACAATTTTAATTACTAAGGTGTTATCTCTATTTATATTTTACTCTTGAAAACAAATCGATGACAATGTCTGATATTTGAAATTATCAAACTTTTATAAATAATTTAATTAAATATACATTCATTAATTTTCGTTTACATATCATAAATAAAATACATGAGTAACAGATTTTTTTAAAAAAAAAAGTTCGAACAGTTTTATAAATATCATTTTTTGTAATTTTTTAACCCTTTTCAAGACACTTAATAAATAAAATGAATTTTATAATATATCTTTTTTTTTACGAAAAAAATACTTTCTTTTTTTATCTTTTTGTGATTGATTAACATATAGGCATCCTGGTTTTTACATTTTTTATTTAATCTATTGTAAAAAATATTCTAACCCAAACATTTAATTCTTTTAATTTTATCGAAAGAGATTCAATTACTTTTCGTAATTTCTTCAAAAAAAAATTGATTGAAAATACTTACGAATTATTCAAAAATTCATATAAACTTTATACATTTGAATCAAAAATTTACACCACCAGTGAATTATTGGTCATAAAATTGATATTTTTAAAGATAATAGATATGACATGTTAAATTAAACACGTACGAAAAAATGATTAAAAAAAGTTTTAGATAGGACTGTTTAAAAGTTACTAAGACAATTTTAATTTAATACTAAGAAATAATTATATAATTAATATTTTACTTCACTGAAATCATAACAGGAGAAAAAATTTTAATGAGTAAAAGTAAGTTTTACCAAGTGATATAATCTAAAATGTATTTGTAAGATTTTTTAAAAAGAAAAAAAAATTAAATTAATAATAAAATACTGCTAATAAGAATTCTTATTAATTTCAATTCTTCAGTGAATAAAATAAAAATATTTTAAAGTAAATTCAACTCTTTTGAATTTATATATATATATATATATATATATATATATATATAATGGATATCTGTATGTATTTATTTCTAATTAAAGAACTTACTGACAATTGAACAATTAAGAAAATTCAATAAAAACTCTTATACAAAGTAACATGTCTGGAGCAAAATGAATTAAATGTTCATTAAAATCACACACCGTGCAATTACCTTTAGCTAATGTTTGTTCTGTAATAATTATGGGTAAATATCAGCAGTAGACATCTTCCGAAAGAGCTAATATTCGTCGAAATCATATTTACATGTAGTTATCGTCTATAACTAATGATTAAAATATCTTATTTTAAAACATTTTTTTTAAATACATGATTTTTAATCAAAGAATGATATGATTTTTAATATTCACTCAAACATTTTTTAAGATATTAAAAAATGTTACTCTAGAAATATCTCATATAGAGTGGCTTATATGAGATAATGTATATCTAAACCTTCAATCTTTTTTGGATCACTCTATATAAAATAAAAACTTCATGAAAAATTTTAATAAAAACATGTGTGATATTAAAAAAAATATTTGTTTTAAATATTATATTTGTTATTTTCAATATCACACCGTATAGTTGTTTGTGTTGATAAAACATAAATCAATATTGGAAAAAGATAATAAAATACAGAGTACTGTTATTTTTACGGATATTTTTTTCATGTAACACCAGAGAAAAGTTTATACTTTTTTCAACACTTTCTACAAGTGTATGAATAAATACAAGTCTGTTTTCCATATGAATTACTATAAGTTACATTTAAACTTGTTTGTGTGTATGAATAACTTAAGAAAGTAGTTACTATTATAGTATGGCAAACAGCGTATTTTTCCGTAGTATTCGAAGTCACGTCACTTGTTGAAAGGGCACGTTCTGAATACGTAAACCGCAAAGTAACAAAGGCACGCAAAAGTGAATAATAATACGCGCGTGTTAATGTAAAGTAAAGCAAATAACACTTAAAACTGTTAATTGTGCGCATACAGAGAGTCAAACATAAATAATAAGAAGTTTCGCATTGTTTACCTTAAACATATAATCTGATGTTGTACGCGAAATGTCTGGAATGTGTGCGAATTGTTTCATTCAGAATTTTAACCACTCTGGCCGCAGAACATGTGGCACGCGTAAATGTGGGGTGAAAAGGCGAATAACGAAACGAAAATTACAAAGCACTTTCAAGTAGTGCACGAAACAGATGTACTCGGTGCGTTATTTACGAGCGAAAAATAGATTTCCTACGCATACCACATAAGAATACCAATGGCGAATTGATATTTTTGCTCAGAGAAGCGTGCACGTTTCGCAAAGGAAAACAATACGTTTTCAATGTATTTTTAGGGGGAATAAATGTATCGGGAAATATATACAAACATCCACTAAACACTTGAATAACACTCAAAGTTAATCGATACTTCAATAAATAAGAATGTTATTTTTATTTCTCAAAAAAAAAATTCATTAGCATAGACGTTAAGTTTACTTTATCTTAAATGTTCAATACTTGTAAAAATTGAAAACAATTAGAAATGATGCCAAAAACTAGTGTGTATCTACAATTTACCATTTTCTAGTACAGCAATATTTTTGTAAACAATAATCACACTTTGTAAGTTTCTTTCAAAAGATGCAATTATTATATAAAAAAAGTTTAAGATTTATATTTTTAAAAAGAAAAATGATTTAATATTTAAAAATTACTGTTTCGAATACTATATAAATATTTATAAAATGTTTGATAAATACATATATTCTATTATTTCATTTTTTAAATTATCTGGATTAATAAAATAGATTAACTAAATTCAATTTTATTGATCTTTATTAAAATTTGCCAAGAAAAAATTGTAAATAGCTATTAAAATTTTCTTCATTATTTCTATTTATTTTAAAAATGGTCCTTCGTTTACAGCTTGGTGTGAAAATATTATTTATTTTCAGAAAATTACTGAAAAATTTGATGAAATAAATTAATGGTGCTCCGTACATTGCTAAACAGAATTAAGTTAGAAGACGGAGTCCCCTGACTATATTAAAAATGAAATAAACATCTATAAACATTTTTTTTTAAATTAGGCCTATACTGTTTTTTTCTAAAAAAATTCTGTTTTAAATTATTTTTTTCAGATAATTTGATTATTTGTTGTTTTGGAACTGTGGCTGATTCACTTTACAGAAATTAATTTTAACCTCAAAACCACAATAGCTTAAAGTGTTAAATAATCACTTATTCACTTATTATTTATAATTATATAGTATATAGTTATAAATGATAAGTGAATAATAAGTGATTATTGAACACTTTAAACTATCGTGGTGTTGGAGTTAAATTCATTTGTGTAAAGATAATTCGATATAATTTTTTAAGTGATATTTATTATTATATATGTACATATGTGTGTTATTAATTATAAAATACAAAATATATTTTTTTAAAAAAATGTGATAAATTTTTTAAAAAAGTCAAATCTTAAATTATATTAATAATTTAGTGAATATCATGAAAAGAAAATGAGACTAACGATGAAAGTTTTGATCAATGTCGAAAAACTTAAAAGCTTTACCCAAATATTATAAATTTACAATTCCGCACAGTACATTAGCGAACCCTATTATTTATAATTCATAATTATGAGCACATAATAATATAACGATACAGCCCCTCACTCGAACAACCATTAAATCAAGGGGAAACATGAAATAATCTCATGTGATCACTACGAATATTCAAGAAACATAATTTCATAAATTCACTTTACGAAAATTAAGACACAAAGCTTGTTAAGTACGGCGCTAGATTGTACATTTCGTAAAGAGATACGGTCGAGGCTCCAGGCTGCCTGTTTCGAAAGGGTTTTCCTTGATACGCCCATTGATCAAAAAGTCGGGTCCCGGGCACACGACGACGATGCGTATAAATCTCGTTGCCTAATGCGGCCCTGTCGCCATAATCGAGATTTACGAGCGAACGGCCGCACACAATACAACAGGCATAAACTGAACGAACAGCTGTTACGGCTCATACGCGTGTCTCTTTTTAACGTGTTTTATGCCCGTTCATTCAGCCAACGGCGCACTTATCAAACGAACTCCTATGAATTATAAATCAAACGAAAGTGAGATGGCAGTAATTCGTATATATTTTGTATTTATGTGTCGATGATGTTGAATGTCTCTGCAATAGGGGGATGATTAGTAAGTCGATTTTATTATTTATAACATGTTCGCGATGAAATACTAAGTGTTTACAACTTGAAAAAGATGCGTTACTGCCAATTTGAAACCATCCAATTATTTTCATTTATTTCACTACTGATTTATAATTTCTACAACATAAACACTTTTTTTTTAAATATTAACAATATTTTATGTCGATCAATTATTTAAATCAACGTTTCACTTAATAAAAACTTTTAAGCTTAAATTAAATACAAAAGACAAAAATTGGAAAAAAAAAACTCTTTTGCCGATTATTCAATCGTAAGCCGATGAATTTTCCTATGTTTCCAACTCATTCATCTATGGATCTCTTTCTGAGCCTTTCTAGATATATAGGTTCCCATTCAATAATTTTTCTTGGCCACTGATGGTCTTCTCTTCACACACACACATACATACATACATACAAACATATACATATATATATATATATATATATATATATATATATATACACATAGACACACACATACAATATATTGGGTGTCCCATCATGAACACACTCTCATCATCGCTCAAAAAAACATCGTTCACACAAAAAAGATGCATTTTATTTAAAAGTTAAGTTGTAGGCTCCTGATGGGACTATCCTCTCTCTCTCTCTCTCTCTCTCTCTCTCTATATATATATATATATATATATATATATATATATATATGAGACAATTATTTCCGAAAACAGCACCAAAAAGGTAAAATTGATTTGAATTCATAAATTAGAAAAATATGATAGGAGTTAGGCTAATTAAATAATACGACTCAATATAAATCACAAAAAATTAAATTCTGGTTATTACACTTAATTACTCAGATCAAATAAAATAGTCATGCAAAATTAAACAAGTTAGTATATAAATTTATATAAGTTAGATAATTAGTAAGGTTAAATTATTTATCGAAAAAATGAAAACAAGAGTAAAAATAAAATGGAATATATTTTTTACGAATTACCTCAATATTTAAATCAAAAATCCTATTAATTTAACACAAATGAATCACTTAAAAGAGTTTAATAATCATTTATTATTTACTTTATTTGCTAAGAAACTGATATGAATTTCGATGGTCAAGCCATCATCAACCGTTCTAATATAAAATCTTGAAAATCTCACTCAAGACTTTAAACACTACAAGAGTTTATACGAGGGTCGTTTGATAAGTATGGTAAAAAAATAAGAAAAACTTAACTGAAAAATTTAAATAAATAAATTAATTAATTAAATTAAACAATAAATAAATTTACCATACTTATTAAACGACCCTTGTAACAGTGTTCAATAATCAATGAATGTTCAATTTATTTGCTAATACACATTTCGATAGCCATTTCATCAGTTTTCTAGTAAAATTGATTATATATAACATCATGACAATCAAAAATCTCATTAAAATCTAATAAAACTGAATACAATAACAAAACTAATTAAATATACATTAGTAAAAAATATACTATTGATTTTTTATAACATTATAAAGTATCAGTATGAATTAGAAATTAATATAAAAATTTATTATATATAATACTCAACGAATAGAGAATAGAAATATTACAAAATAAATAATTACAACGGTTTTTAAAAACAATCTTGATTATTTTACCTAATTTTCATTTTAATCGTTTTTATTTGGGTCTAATATAATAAAAATTAATATCCGTTTCTAAATCTATCAATTATATAAGAAAATTTTAAAAAATTACTTTTGTATATTGAATAAACGTACTAATTAAAATATTTTTGAATCGATTCATATTATATCAAATTAATTTCAAATTTTTCGTACTTAGATAAATAGAAGATTTCCATTTTAACTGTTTTATTAATATATAAAAAATATATTCAAAACACATGTAAAAAAAGAATATGAAAATCTTACAAATAATAAAACATTATCTTCAAAAAAGAAGATATAAAAGTCTCTTTAATAAATTACAAAAAAAATACTCTAAAAAATTGAAAGAACATATTTATATCTGAATATGAAAACTACCTTGCGTAAATATATATTAAAAATAAGCTGTATATTTCTAACCGACCAAATGGATTCGTATGCAAAAGATAAATATTTAACGCTATTCATTCAATTTTCACTGTGAAATATATTAAGGTACAACGTATATCATATAGGATATTATATAATGATGATGAATTTTTAATGATAGTCATTTTCATACATTTATTCATTCCATGTTTCAAAACGATTATTCTCATTGGGCACACGTTCATGTGTGTATGATCGATACTGGTATATAAAAACGACGGTCATAAAAAATATGCCACTTTATTGATTACTTTTTAAAGATATTCTCTTAAATTGTTATCAACTTTTATAACATATATGTATTTATTCTACAGATTTTTTTTGAAGAAAAAAACTTCAATCCGTGCTTAACACTCGTTCGAAAACATTTTCAGAAATATGACCAATTCCATCCAACATAAAATTAAAAGAAAAAAAGAAGATATTAAATTATTTAGTTTCATTGAAATCGTAATAAGTACACAAACTTGATAAAACGTAGTCCCTCAACTCGATATTACAAAACTGTCTTATTTTTTTTTTCATCGTAATTTTCAACTTAATTAAAAACTCTTTATGATACACATTACGCGTTTCACGGAACCAAATGGCATAATGAAATCTCATTTAAAACTTAAAAACAAAAGTCCTTTACGCGGCCTCTCTCAAACATAATATGAGAATAATGCGCTTAAGACTATATTCAGACCGAACCTCTATTTGAGATAAGCGGATTAAATCTCTACGAATATAAATGTTAATTTTTCATCACAAAACTTTCAGCTCGAATTCTATTCGCCCTTTTTTTCTTAGCCTATAATTTTATTGACATAGTTACTTATTTAATTACAAATGTAGGACTTTATATATATATATATATATATATATATATATATATATATATATATATATATATATATATATATATATATATAAACCGTATAATAAAACCGTTTGGATGGATTACAAACTTGATTATCTAATAAAACATTTAAAACGTTTCAAAAGATAAAAAAACACAATATGCATTTTCACATTTTTCTAACTTTACTGCAAATTCAATTTAACGTTAATAAATATCACTTACCATCCATATCACAGGATTTTTTAAAAGTATATAATAAAAACTTATTACTCATTTCATGTGCTTAAAATATAATGTGCATTTCGATAATCACGTCGTCATCTTTAGAATTCTTGATGTAGATTTATTTTATTAAAATATGTAAATATTTCGTTTTTTGACAGCAATTAAAAATGTTAATTTTTAGTTTAGTTGATTCAATTTCATTTTTGATTTTATAATACTTGTTTAATAATTTTGGCTAGAAAACCATTTAGTAATATTTATTTTGATAAAATTGTAAATTAAATATGTTCTAATGATAACAGAATGGCTGTCGAAATGTGTATCGGTTTTGAAGCAAATAAAATGCCAAAAAATAATTACTATTTTTTATAAAATTTGTAATATTGAGAATAAGTGATTAATTCGTGTTAAGTGAATTTAACAGAGTACCAAAACAAATTAGAAATATGATTTTATGGTTTTTTTTTTTGAATTTGAAGTTGAAGAAAAATAATTTATTTATGCTAAATTCAATTTTTTCATCTAAAATATATTAATAGGTAATTAATTCGATCAATCAAATATTAGGTTGGCAAGTATCTCCCTTCCGCCTTCTGGTCTTTTGAATTTCGCAGCTATGTACAAAAAAAAATAATAATAAAAAAAAATAAATAAATAAAAAAAGCGGAAGGGAGATACTCGCCAACCTAATATCTAATAGAAAAAAATAATGCACATTATATAAAAATAATTAATAATGACTTAAATAATAAACTAATTAAGGTAAACTAAAATAAATTGTGTCTAATATTCGTTTGGTATTGTAATACATTTTCAAAAATAAGTTATTCAACTCAGAGTTGAGCAAAAATTGATTAAAATATTGTAATAATGGTTAGTCATAACTAAAATAGTTATTAGTTATGATTCTTTTTTTTCATTAGTCAGATTTATTAAATTGTTTTCAAACAACTAATTAATTCGTACTCTTAAAATAACTAATGATTTATTATTATTCATGACGATTAGTTATTCATCATGATTAATCATAAATCATTAGTCTCTATTTGTTGTAAATGACTAAATCTAAGAAGAAATATAAAATATAAATATTATTATCATCAATCTGTACTTATTGACCCTCACACGTATATTCTAATCTAAATTAATATTACACTTAAATTAATCCTAGATTCTATAGATCATTGATTTATTATCTATTACCTATTTTCAGAATTCTCTACTCAAGAATTTCTTTAAACAAAAGTTGCTAAAAACTTAAAAAATAAAATTGCCTGGCTAATGATTAACGATAAAAAACTAGTCAAACTAAAACGTAATTGACTAATTCAATCAATTTATATAAATGACTGATTTAGTCAATAGACATTAATCATATGATTAATTTTAGATTAATCGTTAATCACAAAAGATTTATGATTAAAACTAACGCTTTATTCGTTAGTCATTTTTAATGACTATATTTTAATCATAATCATTGGTCATATTTTTTGACTGAATTTTATTCAACTCTTCTACCAACACTACAGAGTTTTATAAAAAAAAATTAATAATTACTTGTTGGTCATTTTGTTGGCTTTTGTCATTTCTATAAACATTTTACTGCCTTTAAAGTACCACATTATAAAATATTTATTTTATAACGAATTATTTAAATTTAGGTCCTATGATGAAGATGACATATTCATTGAACTCAGTATCAATAAAAAATAGATTACAAATTATCATATAGTTTTATGAGTGACGAGAAGATTTTTTAAAAAAAAATTGTAAACATCTTGAATCATCAGTAAATAAAAGTGTAAGTTTCAAAATGATAATCTTAAGTTTTTTTTTTAAAAAAAGAAAAATTGTTCTCGATAAACTACATCTAGAATAGAATAGTCAAAGTTAATTTATACATACATTATATATACTCGTGTATATATATATATATATATATATATATATATATATATAAGTGTATGTTTATGTGTATAGGTTGAATGATGTCGACTGTAGCAATGAAAAATTATATCGTCATGCCGAATGGTACCGTCGAAAATTTCGATTCTGTTCATCTCATTACGCGTTTGAATTGAGTTGCTCAAAGTTTTAACACGGAAATCTTTTACACGCTTCAATTGGTGATTAAGTTTCAAACGCGATTCTGATATTCAAACGCGTTTGATCTGTTTAGATTACCCGGATGTTTTTAAGGCGCGCAACGTCAGCCATGTAACTCGATTACATTGATTACTGATAAAGAGAACGTAGCTATTTATCAAATTTTATTGATAAATCACTTATATTCGAACAATTTTTGTATCAAATATGTTTTCTCAAAAAAAATCTGATCTTATTACTGATATTGTGTTTGTATGTTTTTACAACATGGACTTGATTTACTTATACGTGTATGTGTGCATATATATATATATATATATATATATATATATATATATATATATATATATATATATATATATATATATATAAATGAAATATGTACGCCAACGCACGTACATAATTATTTGATTTAGGAACTTTCAAACTTACGAACACATCTATTACAAATTCGATTACGAATGCTTGTGAGTGGTAGTACCTAATATGACTTTGTAGAAGAGCTTTTGGTAGTTTACCACTTTGAGAATTTTGTGCAGTGAAATGGTTCTCTGAGAGTAAATTTGTATGAAAATTGGTACTTTACGAGAAAAAGTGTAAATGGATTTAATGCGTATGATGGAGCTGTAATTAATATACATTTGCATGAAACTACTTCAAGTTATTATTAAAACATGATGTATATATGTTTATTTGTAATAATCTGATTTTTTAAAAATATTTCTTTACTATTAATGACCTACAATATATATACTGACATATGTATTCTATACATAAACCTGTCTCTCTTTCTCTCTCAATAAATATATATATATATATGTATATATATATTTTTTTTTCCAAATTCATTATTTATTTCTATAAAATTGTATACTTTTTTATACTTATCAGAAAAATATTTTTCATACAAGGATTATTTTACCTTATTTAATTATTAAAAAAATATTATAAAGTTAACAAATTATTATTTTATTTAATTAATCTGTTTTCGAGTATGGAATTGTTTTTTTAATTGACAATTGATACTTGAATTGAAATTTGTAACTCTTTTAATTCTTTATTTTATACACTAATACACATTTTTATATTCATAACTTTATGCTTACAATACATTACAAAATTATAATTTCAAATTTTATATCATATTCTGAAAATGATAGAATAAAACCCAAAATGAAAATTAACAAAAAAAGTGAACAAGTGAGCATTTTTTACTTTTATAAAATCTAATAATGGTGGATGAGTAATTTATTTTTTTAATATATATATATATATATATATATATATATATATATATATATAATTATGTACAAAGAAATAATATAATGTTTTTGGACAAAAAATTATTTTTAAGAAAAATAGCAAAATACACAATGGTCAGAAGAAACAAAAATTGTACTTGTTTCTAAGGGTTAGTGACAGTTTGCAAGAAGAGGCTTGGATAATCAATACGACCCAAAGTACGTATTTAAAACTGTAAAACATAGTGGAACAACAATCAATGTTTGGGGTTGTTTTTCATACAATGGCACAAGGCCTATATTTTTCATTGAACGTAAAATGACAACCATTTCATATGTGAAAATATTAAAAAATACAATGCTCCCATAGCTCAAATGGATCATGCAATTGAAATGAGTATATCAATAGAACAATGACCATAAGCATACAAGTAGTAGACTAGAAAACCTGGTTTACCTACAATAAAATTAATTTTTTTGAGTGGCCAGTGGGAGTCTATTCTAGTGAAAGATATCAAAAATTAATTGATTCGATGTTGCGAATATGTGCTATAGTATTTGGCATAAAAAATATTGAACTAATTATAGGTTCTAAGACCTTCAATTAATTATTATTAATTTACTGTTATTTTTTGCATAATTCATAATATTATCTTTTGAAAATATACAATTTTCTTTGTCTTATAAAGGGATACATAAATTTTATTATTATAATCTCAAAGTGCATAACAAGTTATTAAATTCATAGTTAAAATAATTAGATTTTTTTGTAATTAAAAACAAAAAATGTAAATTACTGTTATTTTTTTGCACATAAGTGAATATATATATATAGTATATATATATATATATATATATATATATTAAGAAATCTATGTACAATATAATTTTATGAAATGTAAACTGACTCCAGTCTTAATTAGTGATCAGACAACTGCAATGAAATATAAACTTAGAGTTATATAATTACACGAACAATTTATATACTCAAGTTACAAAGTTATTTTAATGAATTATGATTTTAAAAATCGTTGAATTTAATATAGAACATTGTCGGCGATAATGTAAGAAATGAAAAAGTAAACTTACAAATTGAATAAATGTAATAGTATTTATAATTAAGAAGTTTTCATTCGATATCGATTCTGAACAGAGTTCGAGGGTACGAATTTACTAATTATAAAAGGCATTAAAATTTGTTTAATTCATCCGTAGTAAGTAAAATGTTGGTGTCAAATTAAAGTTTAATAAAGCAAACTTGTTCGATCAATAACTTGAATAGTATAAAATGATTGTAATAAATATAGAATAATGTGATTTTAGTAATTAGTGCATATTTTTTTTAGGTTTAAAAATAATAATATATTTTATATATTATTTAAAACAAAGAAAATGATAAACGGTTTTCTATCACCTAAAAATTTATCATTTATGGCCTGAGAAAAATTTCATTTGAAACTGTAATAAATTATTTGTCTAATATATGAATCCATTTATCACTATTCAGGATTCTTGTGAAAACTTAAGTAGTAGTAAAATAAATGATTTTACTAACATTTCGAAATTAAATTTAAGTAAAAACACGAACAGTTGTTTTTAAGAATCTATATAGTTAATGTTATTTTCTATTAAAAAAGGATGTAAAAATTTAACCTTAAATAGACAATCATTGTTTAGTGTAGTATACAAAAAAATAAAAATAATATTTAACATTCATTTTATAGATAAATAAAAAATTATTTTCAATTCTTGAAATATTTTTTTAATATCTATTCTAAATATACAAAAATGGAATTAAACTTCGAATTGTAAAATATTTAAAACTAAATAGCTTTATCCATTAATTCAAAGGAAAACTTTGTAAAAAAATAGATTAATTTTGAACATTTGTATTTTTATAACATATTAATATCCATCCATAAAAAAATCATACCAATTTTCTATACTATGAGTTAACAATTTACATCTTTTGAAATTGTTTAAATGTATGAAATATAAAAGACTATGAATCTACATTTTAACTAAATTAATTAGAGAAAATAAATAATTGCATATCTTTGTTTAAATATTTTTTATATATTTATTTATATATACTTACAGTTCTTTTGACTATTTTAGCATCAAAGTTCATATAATAATTTTTTTCTGTCTTTCTAAAATTAATTTTCATTTAAATTCACAGTTAACCACTTCTTTTAAGATTTTTTCGTACTCCAATCTACGTACTTGTTCTCTCTATTTAAAATAATTTAATACAAATAATTCATTTAAATATTTTCTGTCAAATTCTAATGAATAATTAACATTGCAAATAAAAGA
This sequence comes from Neoneuromus ignobilis, assembly GCA_029203775.1. NCBI lineage: Eukaryota > Metazoa > Arthropoda > Insecta > Megaloptera > Corydalidae > Neoneuromus > Neoneuromus ignobilis. The sequence continues at coordinate 51,805,349 of CP092088.1, forward strand.
ATAATCTAAATATATTATTTTCTTGTAGTTTTTTTTCAATGACATTTTAATTATTCTTATCTCAATAGTTTTCTCGATATTTTTTCAACAAAAATACAATGAAAGAAAATCATTTAAATTTTACGAATCTTTTATAAAACATTTTTTATTAATTTCCATTAGATAAAATACTTCTATAATAAAATACAAACAGTATATAAGAAAAAATAAGTATTATTTTATACATTTAATCATTCTAATTTTACTATATAATAAATATAATAAAAATAGGTACGAAATATGTTAGAAAATGTAATTTACACGTACAGCACCTCTCTTTCTCTTCTATACATATATGCATATATATATATATATATATATATATATATATATATATATATATGTGTGTGTGTGTGTGTGTGTACAAAAATCGTGCAAATTTTCCGTACGTGCTTTGAAACAATCCTATTAATTTTTATATAAAGAACAAATTTATACTCCTTGTATCATGTAAAGCTGCCGTACTGTACTATGTACCAAAATAACGTTAATTGGGTTTTGTTTATCTTGTTTCGCTGCAGTTGAGATACAATTGTGCTCTAGATACAAACCAATTCTCGCACATACACCCACATATATATATATATATATATATATATATATATATATATATATATATATATATATATATATATAAACACATACATGTACATATATATATATATATATATATATATATATATATATATATAAAACTAACTAGAGGCTCCGAGCTATTGTTTGCACGAAGAAGGAAGAACAGATAAACTAATTCATCATCCAGTGTGGCGCGCACGGTCGTGATTTAAAATACCTCGTTATGGCGTCGACGAGATTACTTCGTAATTGAAAATATCTGTGACTATGTTCACGTGATACTCGAGCACAAACATAGTAATGCG
>CP092088.1:51811268-51906268 GCA_029203775.1 Neoneuromus ignobilis
TTAACAACTAATTTTACACGAATAAAATTTTAGTCATTAGTCGTCAATCGGATATTTTTTGTCTCACTCTGGTTATAGAGATTTGTCATATGTGAAAATTGGTGTTTGTTGTTTTTATGTCATTTAGTATGCATAATTATAAAAATTAATATAATAAATATTCACAAAATATTTAACTTAAAATTATTAAATAAAAAATCTTAACACTTTCATAAATAAGAAAATTTATATATATATAAATACATATTTATTGATTAACGTACGCTACTGTTAAACCAATCGAATCGACCTTCGAGTAATAATCATACCCGCCCCTGCACGGAAAACTTTGCAATTATTATAAATTTATTGGGTAAGTTTGCGACTGGCGAACGGCTCATAATTTCTTACCTGAAACGTATCGACGAAGTCTTCGCTAAAGTCTCAGTTCGATTCAACGCAGAAAACTTTTATACAAAACGACGAGCGGATGGGCCAGACATGGAGTCGAGTTTTCTCGTTCGCGATAATATCGATCAAGTATTTATTCATTTGTAACCTGTTATAACTTATTGCAAACAATTTCAGAAAGAATTTATTCTATAACTATTTACAGAAATCGTTTCGGTCGATTTAAAAACAAAATCATATTTTTAATCTTTCATTCACTTATAAACATTACAATAATTTTATATTTAGTAAAAAATAAATTGAAATAAAATTAGAATTAAATATCATAAAATTAATGTACTGTATGTTTTACAAGGCATTAAATAACACTACAATCAACAAATCCTATTCGATATTTCACACTCGGGGCTGTATTGTGAAAAAAAAAACGTACATACAGGTTAGCTAAGAGCTATCAGATCTGCATATGACATTTATCTTTTTGTATACGTATTCATATAAAACGTATCAGTATACTAAATCAGCAATAACAAACAGTCACAGAGAAATGAAATGTATTGTTAATATGACTTTAAATCGTTTTATTTTCCTAACATAAATTAAAACATATTCTTTATGTATATATCATTTAACAAATACAGATGTAATATAAAAAGAAACTCTTTTTAAAAAATTAAAAAAATACTCAAAGTATTGTTAAAAAGTATAAAAACGTATATATGTATATTTTGATAATTCTGTATTCTCAAAATGTAAAATTAAAAATGGATCAATTACATTTGATTTGTAATTGATCCACTTTTCAATTTTACATGTTGGAGTTGCAGAACCATCAAAATGTACAATAACAAAAACAGAAAAGAAAAAATAAGTTTTACAAATATAATTATCTTATTTATCAATAATATATTTTTTTGAAATAAACAAATATTGTATTTTAGAAGTTTAATTATTCCTAAATATAAAAAAATTGTAAAAAAGGCAATAACTGTAACAATATGATACATAATCCTTAGAAAAACATATTTATTTTATTTTAGCTTAATTAATACTCCAAAAAAAGACCTTTATTTTTTTTGGTTATAATACAGATTTTTCCAAAAAAAAAACAGCTACATAAAATTTTATTAAAAATTTCATTAATTCCTAATATTCAATATTTTTTTGTTAATGGTTTTTGAATTATAATGCTATTATTATCAATAAACAAATTTTATGCTCCTAGATTCTTAAAATCACGATACTGTCACCGAAATTCATAAAAACAAAACGAATGAATAAAAATAATTACTGATTTTAATAAAATACAGTGGAACGTTGTTGTGATTCTTTTTAATCAAAAAATGACATTTAATGAGAATGAAATAAATTATCAGGACAAAAAACAAAAATATATTTTCTAAAAAAATATGTTATTAGTAATAAATTCCTTTTTTACTTCTCTAAATATGTTTGATTTCAGAACTAAATGATAATAAAGTAAATTTCTAAAGTGGAAAAAAATTAATTACAAAATTAAAACTAAATTAAATTATAGAAAATAATTAGTTTGAATTCTTTTGAGACAATATATAACAAATACAATTTCTTAGGACACGTTTAATCTACAAAAAAATCAAAACTGAAACAAATACGTTCCTACTGACCCATATAAAGTCTTTTTTATTATTACTCGACCTGACCACTACCGGTTCTTTCTAATTTTACTTAAAAACAATATATTACATTTCGACAATTATTCATTCCGCACGACTGGTCCGAACGCATTTTTCCACCATTTGTTCTTGATTCGAAGGCCGTACTCTGTTCCGTTAATAAATCTCCCATTTTTCACCGTATCTCTTCCGTTGAACGGCCGGAAGATTTATACCACGACCGAAACAAACTTTGTATATGTTGTTAGTATATAGTCGACATGCACACGTACATAACAAACCCAACATGAGAACTGTCTCCATATTTCTTACAGACCTTTCCTACCATCTAGTCACCGACCGAGACCAACGAACGTACGAACCAGGAGACCTCGACGCCATCACATTCACTTCGCTCGTCTCATCCTGTACGTGATACCGATACACGGGATACCACGTTCATTCCTTCGTCTTATTTCACCACGTTATAACGTTTAATTAACCCTGAACATATAATAAGTACTGTAACGTTCGTTGCCAACGTCTTATGATTCTCGACTCAATCCAAACTGAATTTATTTCATCCAATATGTGCGCGTACGAACATTCTATGTATTGTATTTGTTACTCTCTATAAGTCGGTTATTATTTTAACAGAAAGTTATTTTGGTTACACGAACACTATTAATTAAATGTTAGACGAAGTAGAAGTTGGAAATATCAATTTTCATTGTTAGGTGAAAGTTGAACAAAACTTAAGCCTTTCTTACAATTATAATATTATATATATATATATATATATATATATATATATATATATATATATATATAACAGATGACGTAGTAACATACATCATCATCTATCACGAGAAAAATTGTGTTCGATTCCTGGTTAAAGACACCCCACTAATTGATATTTGGATGTAAGAATGACGATGTCATTTCGTAAAATAAAATAAAAACAACCATTATGGAACTTTGGCAAAAAAATTCTATTGAGCTGACATTTCTAGAGAAATTATGGCCCTACAGGTGCTATGAAGTCGAGGTTGTTGGTGTTGATGACGATGATATATTTTTTTTCATATCAAATGAATTAATGATCATAATTTAATATTTATACTTTTAACAAATTTATGTACTATTTTTTATATTTTATTAACACACCTTATAAAAATCAATAAATGAATGATTTATTAAAATATATTTTATAACATAGTATCCCTCGAAAATCGATTAATATATTTTTCAATTATAACACAAACTGCCATTTTTAATGTGTATGCGATTAATAATACAAAGTGTTTAATTTATATATAGATTTTTTAAAATCTTCATAAAATCTACCTTGGAATAATTTTGGTGATGAATTTGTTATTATAACAATATACGAGGGTCGTTTGATAAGTATGGAAAATTTATTTATTGTTTAGTTTAATTAATTAATTAATTTTATTAAATTTTTCAATTTAGTTTTTCTTACTTTTTTACAATACTTATCAAACGACCCTCGTATATACACACACATAACCATTATATTAAAGATGGCATAAATTAGCCATAACTAACAGCTCACCATGAGGGAGCCTGAAAGAGACATAAAAAGATAAGAGAATTGAGAAAGAGGGAATAAACCAATTACGAAACTGATGGTTGGAAAATGAAAGCATATATTTATATATATATATATATATATATATATATAGAGAGAGAGAGAGAGAGAGAGAGAGAGAGAAATATACATACACACATTACAATAAATGATATTGATAATTATTTTTTAAATTTTCTTTTTACTGTATATTAGATTATTTTTAAATTATAGAATTATATAAATTTTAAAACAAATTCATCACTAAATGTAAAATAAAAAATGTTTGTAAAATAATACTAATTCACAAATAATAAATAGAATGAAAAATAAAGACAGTTATAAAAAAAATTAATATATCAAATAAATAAATAAAAAGTTATTCAATATTCTGTGTATTGAAAACAACTCACGTCACATAATAAACTATATACAGAGCTACGAACACAATTTAGAAATATTGTATTTATTTACTACTTCACGATAACTTTCAGAGGAATAAAAAAAATATTGATCCAATTACGAACAACAGAAAGAAAACAATACAGTGTGATGACAAGTACGAAAATAAATATTAATTTTAATAAAAAAATAATTCGAAATTACAGTATACACACATACACACAATTATATATATATGTATATATATTGATCCACCTGTATAATTGATATAAATTTAAAGTAATATTTCTATAATACTCTTAAGAACAAATTAAAATGTTATAATAATGTAATTCTATAACTGTATTAAACAATAAACAATATAATATAAAAAAGAATAAATAAAATATATTCAATGAGAAAAATTAACACGATTTTTTGGATTTTCAAGTAATAATAAACAAAATATTAGGTTAGCAAGTATCTCCCTTCCGCTTTTTTTTTTTTTTTGTACATAGCTGCGAAATTCAAAAGACCAGAAGGCGGAAGGGAGATATTTGCCAACCTAATATATACTGAATCCAAATTATATAATTATAAAATGAAAATATATCAAATATATCCACATTATGCAGCCATACAAATACCATACATGTTTTTTTTAATATCTTCTATTTTATATTTTATAAAATAGTACTATTTTGTTATAGATCAATAACAATTTAAGTAGTCTTAATAATAATAAAAATTATAAACTTTTTTTCATAAAATCATTCAAATAAAAAAAGAAACATATAGAAATATAATAATAAGTATAATTCATTTAACACTGACTAATCACATTATCAAAAATAAATCAAAACGTTAAATTTAGAAGACTACGAAAATTATTATTCTCCTTTTTTACGATTGTGCGTTTCAATCTAAATGCTGTTCTATGAAATACAAATTAAAAAAATAAAAAAGCAACACCAGGTTTACAATAAAAAAAAATAAAGTACAAATATGAAAAAGATTGAATTCTTTAAAAAGAATTTATTGTAAAATAATAACCCATCTGCTTCATTTTCGACAAAATAAATCCCTTTCTACTCTATACAATTACGTATACAATTTCATCACCCTACTGACATTATCTTCAATGTCTTCTTTTTTTATTGCTATTACAAACTCATATCTTTTGCCTTTATATTTTTAATATACGGAAAATACGCGTTTATTAATCTAATTTATATTTTATTTACATTTAGATAATAATATGAATATATATATATATATATATATATATATATATATATATATATATATATATATATATATATATAGTACAAGAGAACAAATAATTTATGATAAAACAAATATATAAATATATATTTTAAAAAATCATAATCTGGAAGTAAATAAACCGATATCTTATTTTGTAACTGAAACCAAAAAAAAATCATTTTTTTCATACGAACATCGTGCTTTACTTCTAAATCATAAAAAATACAATAAACACGAATCAATGCGAAGATGTATCAAAACCCATAAATATTCGTTACAACAGCAAAATAAAAAAATAATATGAATGAGTTATACCCCATCCAAAATCCATTTCTCGAAAAATATTATGTAGATAAATAACATTCACAATAAAACTGCAAATTTGGCATTATCAAAAGCATACACTATATATACGGTTCCATAAAAGCATAAACATACACATACGTACAACACAAGCTCGAAGAACTTGTGAATAGAAGTACAAGAGATAGAACGAACGTTAGACAGAGACGACGATCAGAAACGTATCAACTCTTTCCTAAATATTGACGTTACCATGACGTCACAGGGGCACGCAGCATCGTCAGATATATATAGTCGCGTGTGTGTGATGTAAAGGATCGATCGTTAAAAGCTCGCCGAGCTTTATTTCAACAGGCAACGCTAGCTTGTGACGAATATTCAAACTAACGGCGTTACGTCGGTGGCTCTCAACGAGAACTAACGACCGTTTCCTAACGACTCTCCTGAACGGTATGAATCTGAACTAGATGAAAGCTTTCGTTACGTTTGTGTACTCAGACGATAGATGGCAGAGCGAACGAACTGAGCTTTTCCGACAATGTTTTGTTTACATTTCCGTTTGGCTTCGTTCTTCACATGTTGACATTTTAACAATCGTTTTGTTTTTATCCTTTTTACATACTGGTATTTAAAATAAATTCTGTTTTACGTGACAATTTGATTTAACAGTGTTTATTTATTCCTCGTTTTGTTTATTTTACGACTTACGGCGAGATATCAATATATATATATAAATATATATATATATATATATATATATATATATATATATATATATATATATATAAATGTATAATTATATTATTGAAATGTTGACATGTTTATTTTATACAAAAAATAAACTGACAAAATACAATTGTAAATATTTAAAAAGAAAAATGTATTTATTTTTTAAAAAAATTAAACAAAAATTTATGTTTATTAAAAAATATATAAAGAAAAATTCTGGTGAAAAATATGAAGTTTATACAAAAAATTTATGAAAATAATTCTTACAATGTAATATTTTTCATATAAGATTTTATACTGTTCATATAAACATATAGTGTTAGTCATAATATTCTTCATATAGTTTTAAAATATTCATATATATTTTTTTATAATAATCGTAAAAGAAAACGTGTAGAACATTACAAAAATATGTTGTTTATTAAAAAAATTAGATAATAAATATCTTCTCAGATTATCGCAAAAAAACTGACCCAACATTATAAAATTTCATTTTTGTGTAGAACAATTATTCAGTCTTATGTATATTTTAATAAAAATAAAATCGATTTCCTAATTAGATAGATGAACTAATTTTGTCCATGTATATATATTATGTATGTATTTCTTTTTAATGATATTTATTTTATTTTTAAAATATTTAGTTCACTGATAACTTTTTATAAAATAAAGCAAATAAAAAATAAGAAAAAATATTAAATAAACATTCTTTAAAAATATTTCAAAATTGTAATATTTTGTTAAAAAATAATATATTTAATAAATAAAAAAATATATTGTTGATTTGAAATAAAATTTTCTTTACTAAATTCTACTTAAAAATTCTTATTAAGAACTGAATTTATTATTAGGTTTCTACTATTATTGAAATAGATATAGATTTTAAAAAAATACGAAAAATCAATAAAAAATTAAAAATAATTTAATTTTTCTAAAATGTTTCTCTACGAAAATTGAAAAAATGTCTAGTAATAGAAATCTTGATAAAACAATTATCTTTGAATAAAATACATATTCTTTAATAAAACATGTATATTAATTTAATTAAATTTTTCAATTTAGTTTTTCTTACTTTTTTATCATACTTATCGAACGACCCTCATAATTATTTTTTTTAATAATTAAAACAATCTCTAGAGATTTTCATAAATACAAAACATATTCTTTAAATATTTTTTATACAATTCGTTTTTAGGAATCTTAACAAAAAACATTTTAAATTAAACAAATACCTTCGAGAAATGATTAACATTTTTCTAGAAATTTTACAATGAATATATTAAAATACCTTTTCGAATAATTCAATGAAAGATAATCCTGAAGTATATATACATACACACTTTTCATTTTTTAAAAAATATATCACACACAGGCATAAAAAATATTAAACTCTCATATAAAAAAGTAATATTCTTTTTAATTTTCTAGAATATGTTATTATATTTTTTGTACGTTATTCATGTTAGTTAATATTTAAAATGTGTTTAAATTACGAAAATAATTCAAATTGACTTATAACAAATTAATTAATTTGACGTCAATAACAATTTTGTAGCTTACCATAAAAATACCACGATACATAGAATGATAAAGAAACTCACCTGGAAAAAAAAAGAAATATGATTTAAAATATTAATTAACTAAATTTTATATTTATACATATATATATATATATATATATATATATATATATATATATAAAGCTATGTCCATATGTATTAAATCCTCACTGTATTTATTTATTTATTAATTATTTATTAATTACCCAATAAAATCTCATTACTAAACCTAAACTTAAATGTATCAGACATCAGTTTTCTTAAAAATTCAATAATAACATTAATACTGTGTTTTCCCAGGGGTTTTTAATATATATGAGCATAGCTGTATATAATAAAAATATAAGTATTTTCTAATTTTTCTTATAGATATTATCAAATATTATTAAATATTTTTAAACACAATTTACCAGTATTCTTCTGATACTGTAATGTTAATTCATTTCTAGATAAATGAATTATTGCCAACACTAAGAAATTATACAAGACATCAAAAAAAAAATTTTCAGTAAACTTTTATAATGTAGTTTAATACAAATAAATTTTTACCATCAAGACCATAATATGTTTTAAAATGTTCAATAATCACTTATTGTTCATATTTTTATTTATAACAATTGTCTTATGCACATTTCGATAGCGATACCATTATCGTCAGGGAACATAGTGAATTAGAATTAAAATTGTGTTAAAGTGAATTTAGCACATTTTTACAACAGTTAAGAAAACACAAAAATAAGATCAGACAGAAGACAAAATTCACAGATATTATAAAAAAAAATAAAGAGAAAAAAATGGAAGTTTGTTGACAGTTTCTAAGTCTCCCAGTGTATTCTCAAAATATAGCACCTTCCGACTATCATTTATTTTAGACTTGATAAAAATTTTTAAATGGGAAAAAACGAAATGAAGATGGAGATGTGAAAAATGCCTGGATGAGTTGCCAGCTTCCACGAGTCATTTTATTGGATAGAAATTCACAAGTTTCTATAAAGATGGAAAGATGTTAACATTAATAAAAATTATATTGTTATTTAAATAATAATGAAGAGTATAAATATTTCTGATTTTCTTTCAATTAAAAAAGGAAAGAACTTCTCAACAGACGTAATTAATAAAATATTAATTAATCTTAATAAATAAACAATACATTATTTTTATATTTATTTATAAAAAAATATTTAAGGTAAATTCATAAATTCTAAAACATCTCGAATTTTAGAGATTAATTTTTTATAGTAAATTTAACATTTTTTAAATATAATAGAAGATAATGTTTTATGCTTTAACTACCGATAAATATAAAATATCAAAAGAGTCTTTTATGAAATTCTATACATAGAAGCATAAAAAGCATATATAAATTAATAAATTGATTTTTATTATAGAATGTACACATACATAAAGTAGTATTTCATTACATTCATAAATAGAACTAAAAAGCTTACATACGTCATTAATTTTCATCATATCAATTTAGCGAGATATCGTAAACGTTATTTTTCTGCGAATCGGGAACGGAAAATAATTATTATGTATGAGTAAAGTTGTGGCGTAGAGTTTACATGTAGGTTCAACTTCATCGACCACTTGTTTAATCCATACACATATATTTCTTTGTCCGTACGTACATTGTGCGTGCTCACATACATATTATCTGTTATTTAAGCTGATTGACGTAATTATATTACGATTTTGTTTCGTACGTTGGTTAAAAAAAGTAACAACAACAAATATTAATTTAAGCGGATCGACGTATAATCTAATAAAATATGCATATAAAAAAGTAATAAAAAATTATACCGGTTTACGAATTCGTTCAGAAACATCAGAGCCGTTGAGTAGGCGTTTATGTACGGAATTGCATTCACCGAAAACGATATGATTTTCGAGGGACGGCTTTACGAAAGAAAATCATTTTAATATCCTTCATCCATTTTTATCAAACGCTCATACATCACCGAAAAATCTGTCAGACATTTTTATTGGCATCAAATGAGATTTTCGCCGTGGGAGTCTTCCATTACCGAAAGCCATGTATACGCCGATGTATAAACATTATACTCGGCTTCCGGGGCATTGCATTTACTGGCGTTATATATTACATAATATCGCATATCGAAAATATATGTTCCTTCTTCGACTTTCGTATAAATGTTGGCGTAAGTTTATGTTCCTCAATTGTGACATATATATATATATATATATATATACTTCTTTTTTTGAAATATCATAGAGCAATAAAATTGACAAAGTGTGTTTATTGTGGTTATTTTAGTACCACATCTTTCAAAAACTCACAAATATTGCCCATATTTCTTTACCGATTCTTTTACAAATTTATTTGTCTCATAAAAAGATATTGATATAAGTATATTATTTGAAATTATAATCTCATGTCAAATTGATTTCAATGAATAATCAAATATATTTCAATACTTAAACATGTGAGAACTTATTTTATTAATTACTTTAAAAAATATATATAAATAATAACATTGGCATGCTAAAATACTGTTACATTTGACCTGACAATAGATAATTATTTTTTTATATTTTTAATGGAAGTCGTCATGATGAGTTTTAGTAGAAAAAAGTAAATAATGAATGATTAATCAACATTTCTAGAAAACTATGTAATATTTATGTAAACACCTACATAAAATGTATTAAAAATATAACAAAATATAGCTTTCTAACATTTTTTTATAAATATATATTAATTTTTAAATTAATGAAATTTCGAATAAATCATATTTTTAATAATAAAAGAAATATAATTTACAATAACACTTTTAAAAATCAATACAAAATTTGTAAATTTATCAAACTGACTAAAATTTCCAGCAATTCAGATAATCACATTGTATTAATAGATTACGATTTGTTAAAACTTATCACTTAACAATATTTATAAACATATATATAAATAGGAGGAGAAAGGGATGAACGAACAGAATAAATAATAATTATTTTACAGAAGAGACGCTATAAAAGTATTTTAAAGTATATAAAACATTTTTAAATTGTATTAAAAAATTAAAAAAATCCCTATTTAGAAAAATACTGAAAGAATAATATTTTTAATAATAAAAAATAATTAATTATTTTTTTTTTTTGTAAATTGAAAAAAGGATAACTCAAATGGGACTGAAGGGTTTATATATACATTTATGTGGTTTCTATCATTTACTATTCGTTTTTATCCTTCATCTCATTTGGGCCACCTTATAAATAAGTCTATCTAATTGACAACAACGTTTAATTATTGTAAGCATTATAAATAATTTATACACACTCTATTATATATTGAATTATATTAAATATATGGAAACATTGAATTATTAGGAAACTGTTATTAAAATTAAAATATGAAATTTTCTTTACAATCAGCTACAAAATCTCCCTGTGATATCAAATAATGTTGAATATTCAAAGCATTCATAAACTAAATAACAACTCTTGCAATTCAAGCACAAAATTCTGAGAATTTAATAAATAACATGTAATTCTATCCACTTTTCTATATTATATAACCACAAATATCATAAACAAAATATATATATATATATATATATATATTATATTATATTGGAAACTTAGGATTAGCTGACAACGTTATAATTTTTTCAATACGCCTAGAAGAATTCGAAAATAGAACAGAAGAATTAAATAAAGCAAGTAAAAAATTGATCTTATGATGAATCTTAGTAAGAAAAAAATAATGTTTAATTATTTTTGAGATCACAGAAGAAAAAAATCTAAAATATTTTTGAGATCATAGAAAAAAATATAATTAATAGAAATAGAAGTTGAAAACTATGTAACAACTCTTTAACACTAAAGGAACATTTATAGACAAAGTACACAGATAATTAAAAATAGGATGATGTCAAGTTAAAAGAAATTTCCATATTCGAAGTTGAATTTTTTATCTGTTATTAAAGAAAAATTTTTTTTGAATAATACATTCTATTTATTTTTATTTATAATAGAAAAAATAAGTCTTGAATGCCAAAATAATCTAATTATTTTAGCCAACATAGAAAAAACTTTAAAAGTTGCAAGTTGAGAATAGTATATAGAATTGCAAGTTGAGAATAGTATAGAGTCAAAAAGAATAAAGCACAAGTGGATCAGAAAGAAAACAAAAATTACGAACTTTATAGCAACAATAAAGAGTTAGGAATTCAAATCTGTCGTTCATATAGCAAAAATAACCCATAGATGGACAAGAGAAATTATTAATTGGAAAATGTAAATATGCACAAAGGCTCAGAAAGAAATCCATGGATAGATGGAACAGGAATATACGAAAAATAAAAGAAAAAGAAACTGGATTGGTCAAAATGGATTTTAAAAAAGGCCTTAATCCAGAAGGAAGATAATGATTATAATGATGTGTACAATATATATACATCATTTAATAAATTACTTAATATTAGAAGTTATTATTATGGATATTGTATACAAACATCTGTACAAAATTATATATATATATATATATATATAATATAATCGTCCATATTTATAATTTTATAAAACATTATATATTTATATTTTCGAAATATTAATTAAAACACTTGATAAATTTCATCAACTATCTAGACAATATTTATAATAACGAAATATTGTATCGAAAATTAAAATTATGCGAATTATTCTTGTACAGAAATTAATTTCCAGATCACATATACCATTAATGTTCCTCTGAAAATGTATAAGAATATACAAACTGTATTCTTAATGTAAACGATTTATTATGAAGTTTCATAGATTAAACTTCGGCGTGCTTAATTAACAGTTAATTAAAAATGACATAGCTCATAATCCCCGAATTGAAATTCATGTTTTATAAGACGCTAGACTATTGTAATCACCACTTGGTACGACAGCGTGACAACATCTTCACAAATATTCTTAAAGAATATATTCACAAATCACCTCGACACATTTCATCCGTTTGGCAGAGAAGAGGTACTTTTTTTCTGTTCTGAGAATTTTCATCAGTGACAGGTTTAGTGTTCCGGACGTAACCGTCGAGATAAAACGAGGGTATTCATTTTAGGCCATTGTGGAATATATTTAAACCATAAAATTAAACGACATCCTATGAGCTGCGATGCAGCTACAATCCACACCTCTTTTTTTATTTTTATGATATCTAAGGTTGTTATCTTACTGATATTTAAACGAAGTTAGAAAATGTAGTTTAAGTTATATTTATAATAAATCAATAATAATTTTACATTTTAGAAATAAAAAAATAATTAATTCCTAGTCAAGAGACTTCACTTTATTAAATTATATTGCTTACTAAGTTTTATTTAAAATTATATTTTGTACTAAATTTATAACCGTAGAAACAATAAATAATTCATTTACTTTAAAATTTATGAATTTTACCAGTATGACTTGATAAAAGTAATTTTTAAATTTATGAAATATTAACATTTTATATTTAAAAAAGGGGAAAAATGTCATTCAATAAATTTTAAATGACTAACTCTTCTTCGAAATTACTCTTAATTAAATATTATACTCGTACATACTCTTAATTAAAACTTTTTGATCACTCAATGTTGTACATCGCTGCAACTAGTTTTGCATAGATGTCATTTTCAGATAAACTTGATAATATTCTCCTGTATATCTGAAGATTACAAACATGTCAAAACTAATTATACTAAGATACAACACATAGTAACTCAAAAGTTTTAATTAATAAGAAATTCAATACAAAAAAAGAATACAAAATAATAAAAACGAATGATCTTAATTGAAGAATTCTAGTAACTTAAAAAATTATAAAAAGAAATATTAATGTAGTTTATAAATATCTGAAATTCCAATAGTTCACAAATTTTAATATATAGTAAGCTAACTATTTTATTATTTACAAAATTATGGAGAAATAATATAAGCAAAGAGCGTATAGTCAGTTGTCCTAGTTAAATAATCCTTATTTACATAGAAATCGGAAGAACCTCAACGCAATAAAATTTTATTAAAATGTTCAATAAGTATTTATTACCCAGACCTTCCTGCTAATGTGAATTTCAATAACGATATCAAAATGTTCGAATCATAGACAGATAAAATCAGAGTTATTTACATTGTTAAGTTATATTATACATTTTTGTCTTTGTATTATAAATTAAAACTAGTGTCTTTACTAAATATCATAAACTATTTCTTATAATAAAAATTGATTTTTAAAAAAACGACGTATAAATGAAGGCGTTTAAAAAATCTATATTTATTATTTAAAAATCGTCTGATGGAGAAAATAATAAAAAGTGTCTTGATAGTTAGTATTCTTTTAATTTTATCAAAGTTGTAATTAAAATTGTACCTGTTATAACAAATATTTTATCAAAACATTGTCAACTCTAAATAATAATAAAGTAATAATTTTTTTTCATAATATTTTCAAGTCTTTGTATACAGATATATTATATATATATATATATATATATATATATATATATCTGTTTTTTTTGAAAAGAAATCAAACTATTTTTTATAGTAGAACATTCTGACGTTGATAATAAGACCATATATAAAAATTTGTATCAGTTAAAAAATCAACAATAGTTAATTACAAAATAAATTTAAATAATATTGTGGGATTAAGAGAAGTGATTAATTTTTATTCAATTTTAAAAAGTTATAAAATGTACTTTATTGAAATTTTTTATTTTATATTGAATATTTTTTAGGTCTTTTTTAAAAAATAAATTAGATGTTATTTGCTTTTTTAAGAAAAAAACATGGTTTTGTTATTTATTTTCATATATTCGAATAACATTTTGTAACCTTAGAAAAATCAATTTACAACAAATGACTCATTTTTTTAAAAAAAAATTATTCAAACACATACATATACAACTATACATATATATATATATATATATATATATATATATATATATATATATATATATATATTCATCTGGACCAGTCATATAGCAAGAAAAAAAATCACTAATAAACAAGAGAAATTATCGATTGAGAATTCAAAAATATAAAAAGACTCAAGATGAGATCCATGAATAGATGGAAAAAAGATATGCGAAAATTTTTTGAAGTGGCATGGAAGAGAAACGCATTGTATGAATTTAAGTGGAAAATTTTGGGAGAATGCATTAGGTAGAAAGAGGATAATGATGACAGTGATATATATATATATATATATATATATATATATATATATATATATATATATATATAAATTTAATATTTTGTAAGAATTTTTCACTAGTGTACATAATTTTCAACTTTCTAGACATTATTGAAATACTGTAACTTCAACGAAATAAATATAAAAAAATTATAAATTATCAATAAACTCATCTTATTATACATGAAGAATAATATATATTTTTCATTTTTATTTTTGCAACAGAGAACATTAGACCAACAAAAGTAAACTCGTATAAAGTGAAAAAAGTATGATCAACGTTAAAAAAATTAATTGAAAATCAACTACAACTTCTTATCACATAAAAACTAGATAATCATATCGCATCGAGTAAGGAATATATCGAAAGAGAATTTTCAATTTCGTTAACTCGACGAGATAATTTCAACATTCATCAACAATGTTTACTTATGTGCTAATATGATATTTGACTAAACGCGCCTCAGCTATATTGACTTGGGAGCCTGTCAAACGGCGGAAGACATCACACACTGTACACTCAATGATCGAGTGGATGTGTTCAAAAGATGTTAACATTTTTGTTTTCTCTCTCACTCGTACTCTTTTGTTGTACTGTCGCACAGAAAATTTATTAATGACTTAGTTCATAACAATATTTTATATGGGAGGTCTTTCGATATCGAATTAAATTATCATAAGTTTGCCATCGAGAACGATTGAAAGTAATTGTTTATTAAAGAGTTATTTTTAATGAAAATAAAATTATATTGTTTTTTATAAAAAATAATTCAAACGTCAGATTTTATAATACAGCGTTCTGATGATGATGGAATTTCCATCGAAATGAGCATAAAGTGAACTGTAAATAATTATCGAACACTTTTTCTATATCTTACTGTGTATGAATGATAGCTCATTTGTGTGAAAATGAATTTGTCATAGTTCCAAAACAAATTGTGAAATAAAACGTTTTTATTACTATTTAAAAATTAAACAATAATCGACGATTAATTTCTTTTTTCACAAATAAAATACGCAGCACGTTTTTTAAAAAAAATATTCAATAATCGAATATTTTATTAACAATTTTTAAAACATTTAATTTTATATTTCTCGAAAAAAGTGATTTGAATGTAAATTAATTCGAAACTAATAATCAGTTCGTTGAAAAAAATTAATTACAACTAATTCATAAAAATGAAATATAAAAATAAATATATACAGAATAATCCAAATGAGACTGAAATATGTTTGTAACCTTTAGTCCCCTGGTTTATATCATTCAGTGTCACTTGAACCACTCTATAGTTTCATTGAGTAATCACAGATTATTCATTTTTTCTTCACCTTGTATTTTGATAGAGATGTTAATTTATTCATGCACTCTAAAAATAACGTCCCAATTATCAGAATACTTATTGCTAAAAAAATGAGCAATATATGATAATTAAATACTTTTACAATTTTTTATAAAACTGAATTTCGAATGAAATTGGCATCGAAATAAACATTAGTGAAAGAATAAAAAAAATAACTGATCACTGAACATTTTTATAAAATACAATAGTTGAGATTTAATTCATTTGTAAAGAAATAAATGGCCCTCAGTGCCAAATTAAAGGATTTTATAAAGCTGAACATTCAAGTTTACATGGAACTAAAATGTGTACTGATGAAAAAAGTGGCCATGCAATGATTATTAAATATTTCTCTAAAATCTTATATTAAAAATTGATTCATTTTTTTTACTAAAATTCAGTATTTTATAGTTATTATTAAACGAAAAATCACAAATTATTCAAAATATTTCATTCATTTTCAATTGAGAAATATACATATTATGTATAAACTTTTTGATATTTTTATTTAAAATGATTGAAAATAAATTCTTATCAATTTTAATAGACATGCCAAAAATATCTGACAATACAAACTAGAAATATGAATACGTTCAGTGTTTATATTCGTAGTTGATGATTACAATTAGCAAAACAACAAAAATATTTCAACAATGTGTGTAAATAAATATATTTACATACAAAATGTCTTGCATATACAGAAACATACATTTATTTTCATATAAAAATGTACATAAACAAACAAAAAAATTAAATCTGTTGATTTTACAAAAAAGTACTTCAAACTGGTTTTATTCTGTACCTAAATATATATATATATATATATATATATATATATATATATATATATATATATATATATACATGTATGTATATGTATAAATATATATCAATAAATCACAGGCAAAATAAAAAAAAAACACACACACAAAGATGTTATTTAAATATTCCGAAATGATATACAATAAAGCAACACAAAAACAAAAACGGGAAAAAATGGGTCGAGCACTATCGCATGAATTTGTTTTCGCACCCCACGAAGATAGGGGTGCATACATGCTTACTGTTTGCTGGAGCGTTTGGGCGAGGCACAGTGTTTTATTTTCGACATTTTTAAGGGGTGGCCGTCGGTGTGACGATGACCAACACTGACCCTTCAATCAGACACGACTACAAAACACATACACAAACATTTACAGACAAAATATATACAGACATACACGTCGTTGTGTATAAATATATATGTATGGAAGAGTAGGAAATCATGTAAACACACACACATGTATAGATATACAAACAGATACATAAATGTATGGATTATGTAGATAGAGAAGATCAGAAAGTCATATTATTTCGGATGTGACTTTTTTAATGTTAGGAATATAACAGAAAGTTGAAGTACAAAAATGTTCATGTCTGAAATCGTAGTAGAAGATGAAAAATCAATTAAATTTTACTTGTTTTATAGAGATATAAAACTAATAATAAATATTGGTTATCAAAATTATACAATAATATTTTTGATGCTCTCTGCATTGCGGTATAGCAATAAATGTAATTTATTACTATAAAAAAATCTCTTATTTTGACACAAATGAATCAATCGCTTCAACATCACAAAATTTAATAAATGTTTAAAAATCACTAATTGTTCACAAAATATTTTTAAAAACATTGAAAAATTCTCAATTCATAAAATTTAAAAATCTCTAGATTTCATATTCAGTACTAAAAATAATAACATGACCATTAGAATGTTTATTTGAAAATTAAATGAACAACAGATGTTCATTAAACACTTTTATTAAAATTTGTGGCATTGAATTACATGATTTATTTTTATAAAACTTAAAATTCCATACATATAACAATAAATCAATATTGAATTTTACAATATTTTAATTTTTTTCAAAATCTTTTTTAAACAATCTTTAACACTAACAAAAATATCAAAATATAGTAGTCAGTAATATAAACTATTTGTTGATTCATTTTTATAAAAGTTTAAAATTGTTATAAGGTTCTGTTATGTTCATTTTCAATTGGATAAGCAATTTCAAAGAAAGAAAAAAATCTTTTTAGAATTAAAAAATATATTCTATCATAAAGATATAGTTTGAAAAAAATTAATTCGAAAAATCAACAACTTTTGAATATTAACCCTGAAATTTTTGATATAAGAATAATGATTTATTTTTTATAAAAATTACTTTAACACAAATGACTTATCATTCTCCAACATTACAAAATGTTATAAAGTGTACAATAATCACTTATTGTTCTCTTTGTTATTTATATCAACAATGGAATTTAATAAGCATTTATTGCTTTTTACAATTTTTTTTATAAACCACAAAGTGAACAATAAGTGATTATTGAACACTTTATAACATATTGTTGTATTATTGTGATTATTGTTGTAAGTGATAATTCACTTGTGTTAAAGTGAATTTGTCACAGTTTTGAAACAAATCTAATAAAAAATACTATTGATTTTAAAGTGGCAAATTCACATTTGCAAAAATAAATTAATCACTCACAGATTTTATATCGCAGTGATCTAACAATAATGCACATCAGCAAATAAAGTGAACAATGTAAATATTGAATACATTTACACAATCTTATGATATTTGGGATAAGTGAATTATTTAAAATATAAAAATTATTTTCTGATAAAAAAATAAATTCAAAATTTCATATCAATATACAATAATATCTATGAGTGGATGATAATCATAGATTCAAAAAAGGAATACATTAATTATATACAGAAAAAAAAATTAAATTAAAAATTATATATAAGTAACAACTTATCTCAAAATCTAATAATATATTTTTATTTTTATGATTAAGCACTGTTACTAGGTTACTTTGACAAATGGTTCATTGATTCCATTACCAAAAAATGTTTTAAAGATGACAGCATTGTCATTAAAATGTATATTAGTAATTAAACACTAAATAATTACTGAACATGTCTATAACAGTTTCTAATGCCGAATCGAAAACTTTGTGAAAATTACATTATCATATTTATCTAAAATTTGGTACCAACAAACAATTTTTTTTTGATATCAAATACAAAAGTTTATAACAGTTCATTAATAGGTGTACTGTAAAATTTTTAAATTTGTACGTTGTTAATGACATAAATAAACAGATGTTAAAATTTATTCATAATAAATACATAGTTACATAAAATATACAAAAAATAACAATTACTTATAGAGAATATACATTCATATAAAACTATATAATAATCTCTATGTAAAATCTGATTAAAATAGAACCACAAGAGATAACTGAGAACTCGAATCAACGATAAAACTTTATCAAACGCAAATAATTTTAGTAATAGTTATTATAAAATGTTACAGTTTCAAACTTGTAATTATCATTGAAATGAAAGGACTTATTTGCGAAATATACGGTTTTACTGAACAAATCAAAGAACGATTATTTCAAATACTATATTAATTTTTATGGAAGAAAGATCAATGAATAAAAATAATATTTGTAGGTCAAATTCATTTCAAATATGTTTACATATAAAAAGTATTTACGAGGAACGTAAATAAATGTTCGTTACTTTTTTATTCTAAGCAATATCTATTTATCAACATATTTTCTATGTACGTCCATACAACACATCAATCGATCAGGTAACTTTGTTGCCCTTTTCAAAGAAAATTAATGGTTGTTCGTCTAGCCATCATTGCACAAAAAAATTTATTCGTTGTCAGGTTTAAATTTTTTTATAATACATTATTGCATTCAACAGTCACGTGTGATGAGACATAGATATATTGTTTCACAGAAAATATCGATCTAGAATTTTTTTCAGGAAAGTGAAAATATATTTTACAATATAAAAGTTGTTTAATTTTAGTTACGCATACAGATAATAAAATATATAAAAAAGTGTATTAAAAAATACAAATAAAACAATCTACAATCATTTATAAAATAATACATATTTTTTACTTTTTTTAAACAAGGCCATTTTTTCAATCTATATGATACATATTTGCCACCACTATTTCTTTAACATTGTAAATAATTGACTTTTACAAAAAATAAACCGCTTACTTCAATAACACCACATTTTATAAAAAAAACTTTTAAAAAAAGTAATCAGATGTATACTTTATTTGCTAATCAGAATTTTTATGGTCAGAATAACGTGTTATAAAGATTTTATAATGATGGTAATTATATAACTACCGTAGTGTTTGAGTAAATGAGCCATATTTTCAATATTCTTGTCAGTAATATTTTGTAATCTAATATTTTACAACTGACTGTTTCTAGACAATATCAAAAATATTTTCTTCATAATCGAAATAAACTTATAACTCATATTATTTTTTAAATCTCAAACTCGACAATTCTGACAATATTTATTGACTTCCAATCGAATACTACATTTAATAAATAAAAATAATCATGTTAATAAGTCATTAGAGATTCAAAAAAAAAATATTTTCTGTATGATGCCCAAATTAAAATAAAAATGAGAAATGGATGAAATATTATAAATATAAACACACTAAACAAAATATGGCAGTCAAAATAGAAACCTAAATAATTAGAGAATTTTGAATTCACAATTTTTCGCTTAAAAAAATACAAAAAAAGACTTCATCCAAATAAAAACCATTAAAAAACAATTTTTATAGAATATAAATAGAGAAACAACACATAGAACTTGAAAGAATTTCCTTTTTCTATTCAAACTTTAAAATTCAGAAATGTTTGAAGCGATGATGGCATTTCCATCAAAATAGCCATTAGCCCATTGTTGTTACAAACAATAAAGTGAACAACAAATGATTATTAAACACTTTATAACATAATATGTTGTTGGGAATGAAAATTCATATGTGTTAATTAACCAACTAATATATTTATTGAATTTATGTGTGATATATAAAATTTTAACTATTATATAATATTTAGCTTATTAACATTTAAACATTTCTTATTCTCAATATTAGAATGTAAATATAACTTTTTATTCTACTTTTAGATAATTTTTTTAAACATAAGTAATATTGTAATGGTTAACTACTAGACCCTTTTGCTTTACTAATTGTTATTCACTTTATTAGTGATGTGCATTTCGATGAACACACCATTATTGTTTTAGTGCTGCGTTATAAAATCAATAGAAGTAGATTTTAGAATACAACATTTTTACAATGATAATAAATTATTCAATCAGCTATCAATACTGAAAATATTAATGGAAATAAGTTGCCAATCTACTCTAATTCTTATTCTCTCTCTCTCTATGTGTATATATATACATATATATATATATATATATATATATATATATATATATTGAAAGAATAATTACTTTATATACCATTTAAAATAATTTACTAAAATAATCTTGTTATTCTTCTGACATACTTTATATACAAAATCAATAAAGTTTATACACCGCATAAATTGTTATTAATTAATCAATTTCAAAGCGAAAACACATTAAAAACACACATATAAGCGTAACTGATCTACAAAGAAGAGTTAAAAAGAGAAAATAACAAAAATAAATTATATACTGTTTGTTTCAAATATGATATTTGTATAATTCACTGATTAATTCTTTATACATGAATAAGTGATAAAGATTTTCACACGTGAATTAACACTTCACACAATACAGAGTGTTATTATATAAAATGGGAATTATTTTATTATAACATATTTCGAAACGTATCTAACTCAATGATTGGATATTTAAATAAATTATTTTCGGGTTGTTTGTACGTTTCGACCCACTTTCGAATACTAATTTAATATTGATGAAAACAAGTTTATAAAAAATAATCGTATGAAAAACGAAAAATTGAAAACTGAATGAATTTTTATACGCGATGTATATAATTCATTGCTAAATAATTCATATGATATTAAAAAAAATGTTCGGCCAGGGCGTACCCTTAAATATAACCCATAACAGTGTTCAACGTTACATTTTACTCGAAACGGACTATAATTTTCCAATTTAGTCGGCTCGCTTAAAAGGCACCCCCGATGTAAACACATACATACACGCTCGTCTAGCGGAATAGGTGATTCCAGTAAGATATTTACGAGCCACAGTCTGATGATTGTTGGAATGGTAGTGTTTTATGTTTAGCAAACATTACGCCACTCCTCGTTGTACAGCACGAACGAGTCGACGAGGTCGCAACTATATTTGGATAACGTTCGTAAATCCCATTTTGCACCTTTATCTTTCACGTCCAGGTAATACGATTAGGGAATAACAAAAGTACATGGGTATGACGTCTCTTTCGGAACATACATCCTCGTGTCACAATTATTGCATATTATAAATGCGGAATTATTTTACATTTTGTAAATGATGCACGAACGCTTAATACAATAAACTGTATTAAGTAATTTATCAAATGGATATTTTTGCTGTCGTCTAGACGCGGAAACAATAATGAATATATGCTGTTATTATATTATTCTACTAAAATATAATATTACGAACAATATACACGATGAAAATATTAACGTGATAACAACATCATTGAATCTTATTATTTATATTTCGTTTTGTGTACTTAATACAATGCAACGATCTAAAACTACCACGACCTAGTTTTAAACAATAATAAAATACACATTCGATGCCAAATATATCAAACGACTGCTTTTAAATTATACTATATATCTGAGAAGAACAAATAATGATTATATTTGTTATTTTTTTACATCAGTGAACTCTGCCCCCTACTCGATTTACTCGTCAACCCTCCTCACTTGCTTCTATTTAACAATGTAAATAAGTTATGAAAAATAAAACGTTTAGAAAGTTATATTAATATTTCTGTATAAACGTATTACAGATTGATGGTCTAATGTGCATTCAAAACTAATACCAATACAATTAAAATTGATTTAGTCCAAAAAATCTACCAGAAACTCTTTTTTCAATTTTTTGTAATTAATAATATTTGCACTTCAGTAATTCTCAGAAAATATCAGAAAATTCAAAAACGAAATTTTCACAACACACCTGAGGGAAACACCATTCTTTTTTAAATAGAAAGATTATATTTTATAACATATATCGATATTAAGAAAAGTAACAAACAAACATTAAATTATGTAACCCAAAAAATTCTATCGTTTTTGCATGTATTATAATTCCAAGAATTGTTTCTGCATCGTATGACTAATTGCGCCAAACACATTAACTGAGTAATAAAGTACACTTCGTTTACTGTATCTCGATGTATTCGCTTAAATTTAAAATAGAATTTCAACTCTTAAAAATGTCTGCACGAAATAATGTAATACATGCATGTTTACAAATTTAATCTTTGTTCTAACGTTACTGAAGTTGTAAGAAAAATTTGTATCGCATTTGAAAAATATGCAGTTATATCACAAATAGTTCAGAGGTGGTTTAGGAAAATTGCTTCAGGGGATGAACCATTGAAAGAGAATGTCAGAAAACAAGTACAAAGAATTAAAACAAAATCAACCAGTACTGGTAAATCGTCAAAAAAAATATTTTCATAAGAAAACCCATGGTCAAATTTTTCGACAATGACAAGAGAAAAGATAAAATAATGAATATAGGATGGAAAAATCTTCCGTATCTTCCATATTCACCAGATATATCAGAATCAGATTTCCACTAGTTTTTATATCTAGATAATCGCATACGTTGTAAAAAATTTAATAGTGGCACAACATTAAAAGAAAACGTTTGTTGAGATGCCATTTTGTCATTATCATAATACCATATTAAAATATTCTGCTAATATTTAGCTAATAAAAAAATCCACAATAAAGATTTTGGTGTGGAGAGTTTCATTTATTTATATTAAAATCAAGATATTATTAATTTTTTATTTGCTGTGAAATTAATTTGTGAAATATGGAAATCGGTTGGATATTTTTGTGATTGATTGTATAAACAAGTATAAATCAAAATTATTTAATTAATTTTTCAGTAAACATTCATTATATTTTTAAAATTCATAAAAAATATAACAATACAGAAGTATAGTTTAATATTTTCATATAAAAACCGTAGAGTCAAAAAAATATTTAAGAAAATCTATTTAATAAAAAAACCTGTATCAAATTTATCTACATAGATGTAACTATCGACTTTTAATAAAAAGTTTTTTTCGAAATTTACATTCCCCATATGACGAATAAAATTTATTATTCACCCCGAAACAGATAACGTATATTGAAAAATCGCGTACTCTTTATCTTAAACATTTTTTATCAGCAAAGTCTATGAAGTTTCTATTTTATGAAAGCGTTCCTCCGTACTTGTACTGTTTTTTAAATTACTTGGAAAACTTTTACATTTCCCATTTTTATATCTTATCCATTTATCAATAAAAATATCCAAAACATCAATCGAATACAATTTTACCATTTTTTTTCATATTACCATTTTTTTATTAGACTAGATTTTTTTATCGATTTTCAATAAAAATTCGTTTTATAAAAAAAAGACTGTATAATTTGTTCCATTTTTTATTTCAAAGAAAAATTGCACAATTGAAAATTTATCTAACATACTTTATATTTTTCTTATTTTATCAAATCATGGATTTTTTAGTAAAATCAATATATATTTGATTTTTAAAAATTAATATAAGAAATATTGACAAAAAATATAATTTATTTGCTTTAAAATACATTTTAATTTTTTATTATTTATCCATTTTATTAATCGTATTATAATGACAGTATGTACTTAAAATAACAAAATAAAACTTCAAAAGACCTAATTTATAAAATAAAATGAATTAAGAATAGATTCCAAAATTTCTTCAATAAAAATAAACAAATATTAAACTTGACTCTTCAGCCATTTTTTCAACTCAAATTGAATTTATTATTAAAAAAGTATTTTTTAATAAAAAAAAAGGATATGTGTACTCATATACACATGCCAGAAGTGAAACTTCTTTTCAATAAAGTAATCAAAAGGTACATATGCCTTCGTAGATGAACAAATTTTTAAAGCAAGTAACAAAATTAATATACACGGGATAAAAATTTAAGTAAAAATGAACAATATTTATGCGGACAACGCGTCTTGATGTCTTTCACGCTGTAGTAATTATAAAAGACGTCGAGACGTTGTCCGTACACAATGTGTTAAGTAAGATTAATATTCATTTTCAAATTAAAACTTTTAAAATTATGAATTATGAAAATTTATTCGTTTTCGTTTGGAATTTCTTCGATTTCCACTGCTTTATTACTGAGTAGGTATAAATAATACAATTGGTTTTTGATAAGTAAAGTTTTTGCGCAATAATTTTATAATTTTTAATTAAAATATATAATATACAAGATATTTTAAAAATTTAAAGAAATACTCACAAATACTTATATACTAATTAAATACTTTAATATAACTGCAATAAATAGAATTTGAGAATAGATTCCAAATTTTACAAATAAAACAACAGATAATCTCAGAACTGTTATAGGTTTCGATAATTTTTTTAATTTTTAATATTATTTCTTTTATTTGATAAATAAAATCAAATAATTTAAAAATACTACATACTACTGTATATATTGTGTACGTGCCAATTCCCTCAATTTCGTGTTTTGCTAAATTTTTAAATACCGCGTGGATTTAATTGACTGTTATTTTTATGATTATTGAGGTTAATATTATGATGACGTTATAAAAATTAATATACTTATCAAAAATATCAATTTTATTGAATTTTATTTAAAAAAGTTGTATATTTTAATAATAATGAATAATAGTAAACACGAATTAAATACTAAAAGAGCGCGTTCGTGATGGACTTTTTCTCACTCCATTTACTACTTTTTCTCATCTTCGTATCATATTATACAATTGCGAATCACGAATTAAATACGCTTATACTTTTCATTTTTTGTATCATATTATACAATTGGAATACTTTACAAACTTTATACTTTTTCATAAAAGAGTAAAAAAATGATATACACATTTATAAATATATGTGAGACTCACGTAGTATAACATTATCACAAGTTGTTTTTTTAAAAAGAAGAAATAACTATGATAAAACTTTCTGTAAACACGTTTCTAACTTGAGATCATATTACATAAGAACTACTACAAGTTATTTTTAGTCGCAAACAATTTTATCAACATTTATTTTATTATCTTTGTAGCTTCAACATACGAGTATAACATTTTCTTTCGGAAACTTGCTAAAGTTTAATATCAATCAAGAATTTTTGCAAAATACAGATACTAGATTCTTGTTTTTGTCTGTTTTTACTTTAAATTTCTAAAATTGACTCTCATTTAACAGACAATATTTGTATTAATTTTAAAACACGTATTGTCATATTGTAATTTAATATAATTAAAAGAATGACTGAAATAAAATGGTAATATAATTAAAAGACTACATGAAAATATACTTCTATCGACATATATTGAATTTAAAAATGTATGATTTTATAAAACAAATCATTTCCATTTAAATTAATAGACGGTTTGTTCATCAACAATTTTTTCTATTGAAAACATACAAACATAATTATTTGTTTTTGAATTTAAATATAAAGTAACTAATAAACTTTTGCCACTTTTGCATGTAAATTGTTTTTACATGATAAGACTAATTACGCTAAGCATATTAACTGAATAATAAAATACATACCTTTTTTCATTTGTTCACTATACCTTGAAGTATTTACTTTAATTTAAATATAATTTCAACCCTTAAAATGAACAATAAATGATTAAGTAACATTCTGATAAAATTATATTAGATGATTGATCCATATGAATATTTTTTTAATTTTTTTTTACAAAATTCAGAAATCATTAAACACTTAATGTGATTGTATTTATTTGTCGATTTGTACACAGGGTAATATTTATCAGTAAATAAATTTACATATTCATTGATGGATTACTTGTACACAAAACAAGAGATAATAATTTTGCAAGTAATGCAAATTTTCGTGTAAATAAACGCAGTGAAATATCTGGTATAAAAATCAATATAAATTGTAGAATAAATATTCGGAATTGCCGATTTGTTAAATGTTTTATTCAATTTTATTTACAAAAAAAGAAAATTTTGTCATTACATTTCCATAATGATATTTATTTTTGGTATATATTTTGATAATTATATTTTTCTTATGATTTTCTAACCATACTACATTTTAATACAAAATATTTTATATCTGTTAATTATGTCATTTTTAAAAACGAAAATTATTTTATAATTATTTTGTTTAATAATTTTAATAATGCTTATCGTATATGTTTTGTAAATTATTATTTTCCTATATATTAATTTGTATCCACATAATTTTATATCCAATTTTAGGTATAGAACACTTCGAATAATTAAATACGATTTTTCCATTCTACAATGACAAATTTTCTTACATCTTTCTCCCATCTATCCATAAATTTTTTCTCAAGTCTTTTTATATATTGTGTTCTCAATCAAAAATTATTTTTATTCATCAATGGTATTCTCTTCTTTTTATAACAAATTCATTTACATTTTAAACTCTTCAACTCTACTACAACTCCTGCATCTTGGTTCTCTTTCGAACATATCCCTTTTTCTCATTCTCCACATGTTATTTTTAACATACATCTTTCAATTTTTCTTTTTTTGTGTGGAGCCTCTAAATTATTTTATCATTCAAGACCAATATTTAATTATCATAAATAAAAACAGATAGGATGCATTGACAATTTTTTTTCTACAAACATTCATAATACAAGATTTTTTTTAAATTCACATCATCCCATTTTTATTCCCACAATTTTTTATCAATCAGTGTTAATTTTTTTAATGAATGTCCTTAATACATATAATTTTTAACCTTTTCTATTCTATTTCTTTTAATTTATTTCCAAATGGTCTACCAATTTATTGACATTACTTTATCTCACTATGTTTTATAATAACTCCAATTTTTTGATCTGTTTTGTATAATTTTTCTATTATTTTTTCGACATTTATATATATATATATATATATATATATATATATATATATATATATATATATATAGTAACTGAATTGAAAGACTTTAATGCAGTTAGGTGTATTTAAGGGATCAATGTGTCGTGCAATTCAGTTTATCTGGTGGTTAGTCCAACACCTACACATATATTTTCTGTAATCTCTGACAGCTTATATGGCCGTGATTGATATAACGCCAGCGGTCAACATATATCCATGTCCCCCTATATAAACATTTACATGTGAAGTATTAAATACACGAGTGATCCTAGCAAACACTACTTTAACGAACAGCATCAATTATCCACATCAGTGCACTGTTGACAAAAAAAATCTCTTGAAACGTATATACGAAATTAACAATAAACAATATCAAAATTTCGAATACTAAAACACACGTACAGAAGGTCCACATTTACGCCCAGTACTATTGTACGTTTCAGAATTAGTTTGTACTGCGCAGCAGCATTCGTGAGAGATAAGTTTCGTCATAAATATAAACCTCTGCGGCAGTGGTTCATCACCGGTTATCAGTGTCGCTAATCAAGTGACAAGGGTGAACGTTTCGCGCCGTCGTGTGACGGGAATCTACTGGGCGGCGATACTCCGTATCCCTAGGGACGTGGTCGACGTGTCGCCAGAACAGGCAATGCACAAGGAATGCGAATATAATAGGGGATGTTGAGGGATATATCGAACTGGTTGATGGGTATAACAGTTTTCAGGATGAGTTCGAGGTCTGAATAGTGTCAATCTTTGCCATTCTTTAGGTATAAGAACGCTTCTGAATAATGAATGAGGCCGTATTGTGTATAAATATACAATGCGTTATATTTTACAATTATAATTTATAGTTTGAGGAAGATCTCAACAACTAATCTTGAAATATGCGTCTAGTAAATTATATTTCACAAAACGATGCTTTTGGAATCATAATTTTTTCAATACATTTCTTTTAAGTAGTCTTTAAGTAAAAAATAATTCTTACTATTAAAAATTTTAAATTATGAAATATTTTGTGTATAATAGAATATACTATGACATGGATAAATATTGATGCTATATAAATTAATACAACATTTAATATGACAATAATGTTGATATATAGTTGAACAGCCAATAAATATATATATATATATATATATATATAGAGAGAGAGAGAGAGAGAAATTTCACAATGAATATTACATATATATGGGATTACTCAAATAAACGTGAAAAATAGTAAAAAAATAGTAAAAGATAATATAAGTATGATAAAAAGGAGTTAAAAGTATGTCATGTATATTAAAAGTTTATATGTTAAAAGCAAAAGTTCCTTAATTTTTTAAAAATAAAAATTTTGAATGATTTAAAAAAAATCATAAATAACCTTCTTAATGGGATATGGTAATTCAATATAAAGATAGATGTTTAGTAAAAATATTATAATTAATACATTATATAAATAACATAAACCCTTCAGCCTCATTTGGGTCACATATATTATTATTTTAATAATTTGATTGTATAAAATTGTGGGAACAAATATTTATTTGGCTTTTTAAACTTATTTCATCACATGACATACTCTTTTTATAATTCGAATTACACACACACATACACGTATATATATATATAGGAAGTCCCATCAGGAGCACGTACTCATCATTGCTCACTCAAAAGATTCATTTTATTAAAAAATTAAGTTGTACAATATTGATGAGATACCTTATATATATTTATATGTACACATAAATATAATATCATCGTCTTAATTATCACCATAAAAACATATATCAGTTTACTGATAAACGAAGACAATCGAACGGTCATTAAGCCCTTTTATATGTTTTCACAAAATTATTTCTTGTCCGTGGCTAATCCAGCCAATCCTCACTTCCACAATACTTCACAAATTCATCCCTCCATCCTTTTATGGTAAATATATATATATATATATATATATATATATATATATATATATATATATATATATATATATATGAATATATAAAAAAAAAATAGAAAGAGACCCATGGATACTATATATTCTATAAGACAAGGATACAAAAAAATCATCGAAATTGACTAAAAAATAAAGGCATAAGATCGTTTAAAATGAAAATTTTTAAGAGATCTTCATCTTCATCCAGCAATAGATAGAAAAATATATATATATATATATATATATTATATATATATATATATATATATATATATATATATATATATATACACAAAAAGTGTTTTTCTTGTTTTATACCGATCATTAAAATAAATTGAAAAAATCAATATTAAGCTCAAAAACATCCTAAAAATGTACGAAAGCGTTACACAATACATTACACGTCAATCAGTTTAAATATACCTCAATAAAAGTAATGAGCTTGAAGCTTTGTTAGATATACCTTCAACGTTAATAGTCTCGATTGTATGGCAACGGTATAAACATTCTATTAGTATCTCGCTCGTCAAACCCAACACGTGAGATTACTTGTACGTGTGTTTTTTTTTTTTAATTATACTAAACCTGCACAACCTACATAATTCCGCCTTTCCTACATCATACACATGGGAAAAAAACACGTACATATTCCGATCAACGCCAATCAACTTCTATTGACAACACTCACACGTTTTCGAAAATTGTAACCATCCATTTTACAATAACATAATGTCACGATCGCATATAATAACAAGGGACTTGGTGTATTGTGTATTTTTTTACTGCGGGAATATATATATTAGTATTTGTAGATTTTGAATTTATAAAGAATAAACTATATATATTTCATATATATATATATATATATATATATATATATATATATATATATATATATATATATATATATTTATACAGTACTTTTATAAAAAAGGTTGATAACAATAATCAAATTTATTTTTTATACTCAAAAAATATTCCCAAATTGAATACTTAAATAATTAATTTACAACAGACAAATGTCATAAAAAGAAATTCTTCAATTTTAATAGAATAAATGTCCTTCCTGACATAAAAAACCTGAATCGTAAATTGTAATCAATTCAAATATTTGATTTTTATCTTCACTCAAGTGCCAGTCAATTACATCGAGCTCTGTATAACTATATATATTACAAAGTCATAAAAAGTCTACAATTCAATTAGAAATAAAAATGTACGGAATAAGAGAAGAATTAGAATGTCACGATAATCTAAATTAGTAGAATTTTATATTAAAAACATAAACTTAGTACGTACTTAAATAAAATGTTTTATATAAAGTCATCTAAATGTGACGCAGAGTATTGTGTTTTATTAAAAAGAAACATGTGTATAGGATGGTGTATAGGGAAATATGTGAATAGTTTCTTGTGCTTCTTTTTAATAAAACACAAATCTAGGCGTCACATTTGGATGATACTATATATAATATATATATATATATATATATATATATATATATATATATATATATATATATATATATATATATAATTTCAAAACACTAATAAATTACCATTGATAAGAAATGTGAGTCGATTAAAAAATATGAATTTCAAAATTCATTTAGTATTATTACTAATCACATTTTTCTTTAACATTATATTTTATAAAAAAATATTTAATAAAGAACTTTTAACATTCTTTTTCAATCAGAGCCATTTCGATACACCGGTCATTATTTTTACATCGCTAGTTATAAAATCGGAATACAGTATTTTAATACACAATTAATTTTTAAAAATGTTCATCACAAAAACTTTTTTATAGATGAAAACAGAAATTCAAAATGATTGTTTCTATTAGAACAAAAACTACTATTCTCAATTTTGTTAAAACATTTTTTTCATATACATTTATGAGATATCTTTTATAAAATTTACTTTATATATATATATATATATATATATATATATATATAAATTACAATTAAATATTTTATATTTAAAGTATCAAGTGTGATTAAATATAATTCCAAAAATAATTTTAAACCGTAACAATGATTTTAATGGTTCAATGATTTAATAATAAACTGATCAATTAATTAATAATTACAACATTACAAAATGTTTAATAATTAATTATATAAATGTTATGAACAAAACATATTTGTTCATTAATTATTAATTTATTAATGAATCCAGTCATTGTCAATTATTCATAAATTATAATTTTTGTTATACAATATTATTATAAAATTGACAAAATAATTATATTGTTAATGTGTTTGTAAATAATTTTAATACCAAAATAACATTCATCTATAGGGTAGTCCAAATGAGACTGAAGGATATATTTTTTAGTCTCAGTTTACATCATTCAGTATCATTTGGACCAAATTAGCATTAAATATCCCTTTAATACAAATAAATTTTCATCCCCAACACCACAATATGTTATAAAGTGTTTAATAATCATATATCGTTCAAAAAAAATTCAAATATACATTTATTATAGGAGTTGATATACATGTAGAGGTGCATATGTGTAATACAAAACTTAGCTTTCTAATTTATACTAATATAAGATGTGGGTGATTATAATGGTAGGAGTTTGTTTTTAATGTTAATGTGGGTGGACCAGAAAAAGTTTCAAAAAACCTGGTGTCAAAAACCTGGTGGAATATATCGTTTTTTTTTTTGTTTACAACATTAATTGACTAATGCGCATTTCGACTGCGATGCCATCATCGTCAAAGTCTTTTTGTTGTAAAAAATCCCTTTATTATTCTCTGAATGATACAAATAAAATAAAGATAAAAATATATTATTTTTCATTTTTAAAACGTTTTTGATATTTATGATTACTTTGGGTTACATATATATATATATATATATATATATATATATATATATATATATATATATATATATATATATATATATATATGTATGTATGTATATATATATATCCAGAAAACACAAAAAAGCATGGAAAGATTTTAGAAATAAAAAAAATAGAAACTGAATTGAATCGATCAAAACAAAAACAAAAGTTGTGGATGTTACAGCAAAAGTGAAAAGTTTGAAATGGAAATGAGTCGATGATATAGCAAGAAGAGAAGATCACTAATGGACAAAGGAAATTATTAATTGAGAACCTAAATATATAAGGACTCGGAAGGGATCACATGCGTGATAAAAAATTTAATAATGATCAAGCGTTAAAAGCAAAAGTTTCTTAATTTTTAAAAAATAAAAATTCGGAATTATTGAAAAAAAAGTATAAATTATCTTCTTGGTGGGAGAGGGTAGTACAATATAAAGATAGATATTTAAACGAATGAAGTTATATAACGTAAAGATATTATAATTAATACATGAGTTGTTATTTTATCTCAAAAATAGCACAACTTTTTAATAATATTTAAAATCTTACAGAAAATGCTTTTATTTCAACGTTAACATTACAATGTTAATAATTTTTTATTACAAACAATATGTGTAACATACATTTACTCAATTACAGTATTCACTAAAGTAACCTAATTTAGTTGCCACGTGGCTTGTTAGTAACTATACTTAATGACCTCAGTGGTTAGGTAAGACTACCGAACCGAAATAACTATTTTATACATA
This sequence comes from Neoneuromus ignobilis, assembly GCA_029203775.1. Taxonomy (NCBI): domain Eukaryota; kingdom Metazoa; phylum Arthropoda; class Insecta; order Megaloptera; family Corydalidae; genus Neoneuromus; species Neoneuromus ignobilis. The sequence continues at coordinate 51,845,212 of CP092088.1, forward strand.
TATATATATATATATATATATATAACATAAGACATGAAAAAGTGACATGTCATTTCAGACATGAAAAGTAAAAAAAGTACAAGTCATGAGGTCAGTTAACCTAACGTGCAATAAGAAAAGAAAATTCTAACTAGCATACTTCTTATCAAAACAAGGCGATAAACTTAACATGTTTTTTTTATAAGAGATTATTTTAATAATTAAAATATGAGTTTTTCGTGTGCATTTTTACAATATATCAAAATATTTTTACTTTGCTTTAAAGAATTTCAATAAATAAAAAGTATTGGAAAACGTCAAAAGATTTATTTGAAAAAGTTGAATTAAAATTTTAACTCAATGGTAAAATCATATGATGAAATTTTAAAAAAGATTATTTTAAGTAATAACTAGAATAATAAAAAGTAGTCAATTTAAATATTCATGTAAATGAATTTCAAAATATAATTACAATTGTTGAGTAAATGAAACTAAGTTGAATGAGTTTTTTTTTCATACGTATTTGCTTACAAACTATTATAATTATATTTTTAATACTAATAAGATATTAAAATAACTAGTTATAATATAAATATTTAAAAGTTGACATCAACTATTTTCGTAAAAACAAGAACACATTTTCCTACAGCAGAATATTTTATAAAAGTGTTACATAATTAACTATTATTCACTTTTGGGTTAACGAAATTTTTTATAGAATTATAAACAAAATTCTACAAAAAAATCCGTTAACCCAGAAGTGTGTTGATATGAGGGCAATCGAAATATATATCAGCTTATAGAAAATAATTATTTAATACTTAAAAATATCATATGGTGTCGAGATAATATTTTTTTAATATAAAAATAAATTTCATGAAAATAATTAAACAGTCATTGAGATTAAAACAGTTTTGTAAAAGTTTCTGTTGTTGAAAATGAATTCTTCCGACAAAAAATAAATTAACGAAAGTTTCAAACTAACTATAGATAGATCAATTTTTTTTCTCTTTAATATTCCGAACCAAAGTTATTATTTTTTAATTAACTTTAATCCAATTTTAGATTAACTACAATCTCATTACTTCTTATAAAAACACAATATAAATAAATAAAAATTAATTATTTATGATATTATTGTATTGGGTCATCCCATAAGTAACTCTGTATTTTTATATTGAACAAAATGAATAAAAAATATATTTTAACAATGGAAAAATAAACCAAGCAGCTCCAATCAATGGTCAATTGGTATCTAAAAACGATTGATAATATTTCTAAACTGAATCAGTGGGTTCTTCACAAAGCAACAAATAGACATCTGCACTTTTCACTTTGTAAATTGAAAAAGGAACCATTTCTAAATCGAATTGTTATAATAACAAAAATTTGACTGTTTATAACAAATTAAATGACAAAAAATAGGTTAACGAGACATCAACTCCACAATCGAAGAGACAATTCCATCTAAGGAAAATTACTATCGATTGAGTGAAATATATATGAAATTATCAATTGTAACCAATTTCTACCAGATAATCAATCAATCTTAAAAGCGTTGTATAATAAACAACTATCCGGTTAAAACCATCTATTGATGAAAAAATTCTAATAATAACAAACATAAAAGACGTAATTTTTTACCACGATAATTCTCAGCCTCACACGAAACAAGAAGCGTTATAAAAACTGAGTCACTTTGAATAAGAAATTATGACACGTCCGCCATATTCTCTAAAACCACATTAATAAATAGCTTATTACAAAAACTGATACTCCGGTCGAACTCAAATTATTTTCTAGCACAAAACCAAAAGTTTTATTGCCAGGATACTGAAGATTTAAGATAAAGATCGAAAAAAATTGTAATTAATAATGGAAAATATATTTTAGATTAAAATCAAAATGTCTTTTCTCATTCCAAAACTTTCTTTAAAAACCGTATAATTTAGAGGATAAACAAACATATATTAATTAAAGATTATTAGTTGTATATAAATATTGAATCCAATAGAATTTTTGGTGTGCAAGAAATGTAAATAAATAAAAATAAAGCCAATAAATAACCTTAATTTGTTTTCAATTCAATAATGTAACATCGATAGGATAATAAATTATTTATTACCTAGTCTACTTAAAATAAGTTTCATATAAATTAATTTACATTAATACAATCAACTCAAAGATTTATTCAAACCAAACATGCACAAGAAAAGTTCTGTGTAAATTAATTTATGCTAATAAAGTTTATTCACACACATCCATACGATAAAACACTCAATGTCTGGTCACATATTGTACACACAAAGATTAACAAAAGTTGTTTATGAATGAATCAAATAATTACAAGACTCAAATAAATAAATAATAACAATAGGATGTAACGAATAGAACATAAATAAATAAACAATGGATAATGGTATATAAATAGAAAGCACGTGGGCATGTGTATAAGCTACAAAATATATTCAAAATCATATTTAAATTTTATCAATTCGACTGCTAAGAAACATCAATGAACAAACGACTGTACAAATATTCACAACACAATTAATAATGGGATATATGAAATATAAATAAATACATACTTTTTAAACGAATCTAATTAATTAAAATTTTCCTCACAAATTTCAATAGTTCACAAATCTATTTTTTCACTTGATTATAAATTAAAAAAGAACTTCACTTTCCACGAATAAAAATGGTCGTATTTACTTGATTAAAATCTACACATGAGTGAATCGAATATGAGATATTCGTATCGATAAATAATATTTCACAAATGGACTGAAGGGTTTAGACATATATTTATTTGCTTATTATCATTTATTATTCTTTACTATCCTTCAATCTCACTTGGGCCACTCGACACTTACGACATTCGAATACAAAATACTGGTATAAAATTACATAAATATGTATTACTTTATTTACTATAATCTTAAAAATACATACAGTAAGTACTATGAAGTATATTCACTGAGAATAAAATATTTATTATATATCTAGAAATTATTTAGATGTAATGACTTGTTAAATTTTCCAAATATATTTTTAGTTCAGATTCGATTATTTTGTCTAAAAATGGATTAAATTGATGTTTGTTCGATAAAATATTAAATTTCAACAAGAGTAAACAAGGAGGATATGAAAATTATACACAGATAGTTATATAAGAAGCACGTAGAGAATTTTTGACTAATCGATTTTCAATTCTACATACGTCATCAAAGACGAGTTTAGATATGAAATATAATCGAAATTCGTTTAAGAAGTGATTAAACATTTTAAATAAAATATATAATTAAAATATTCTTTTTTTCTATTATACATATAAATCCTTATTTGACTGCTTTTCTTGTATCATATATTCATCTATTTCCTTTTATTTTTATTATTTTTGATTTTTTATTTCTCAATCAATAAATTTCATAATTCATAGTCTTTTATTGTTATACATTCTATATTATATCATTTTATAGATGATAAACTACATTTTGCAAAAATAGAATGTTTAATCTTTTAAAAAAATCAGGGAATTTTTAAATTCAAAATTATTCTAATTAATTATTCTAATTAAAAAACTTGTATTTATGTAGAAAAAAATTGTTATACTTGCTAAATTAATTTTTTCTTTAAAAAAAATACAATTTTAAAAAATGAAATATTTCGTGGACTTGGAATTGAAAAATCAAAGAAAATATTAATTTTTTCTAATGAATGTAATTATTTATATAAATAATTGATATATTCGTCAATGATACGTCATTATTTATGATTTTGGTGCAAAATAATGCACTTTTAAAACTTTCGATTTTTTGATGAAATTTCCATACTATAGGTCGTGGTTTTTTAGATCAAAAATTTCGATTTTTTAAAAAATTAAAATAATTCAATTCTTTGTCAATACATCGATTATTTACCATAAAAACATTGCGTTTTTAGTTGAAATTGTTGCTATTATTCGTTATATATCATTTTATAGACGATAAACCATATTTTAGAAAAATCATTTTTTAATCGTTTAGAAATTGGCGAGTTTTTATTTTTAAAATTATTTTAGTTATTTAAATATGTGCATACTAACATAGAAAAATATATATTTATGCAGTATAAACAATTTTATACATGTTTTATGAATTCTTTCTTCGATAACAATGAAATTATAAAAATAATATTTTTCGCAGGCTGAAATTGGAAAATCAAAAAAATGTTATTTTTTTCCAATGAATGTCATTATTTTTGCGAACAATTGATGTTTTCGTTAATGATATGTCATTATTTATGATTTTAGTGCAAAATAATTCTTTTTGGAAACTTTCGATTTTTTGACAAAATTTCCATACTATAGGTCGTGGTTTTTTTTGACCAAAAATATCGATTTTTTAAAAACTAAAAATAGTTCATTTTTTTCTTCATACAACGTTTATTTATGATAGAAATAATGTGTTTCCAATAAAAATTGTTGTTATTATTTATTATATATCATTTTATGGACGATAAAGCATATTTTAGAAAATTCAATTTTTTATCGATAGTAAAAATGAGCATATTTTCAGTTCAAAAATTATTTTAATAACTAATATATATGTATATTAAGTTAGAAAAACGTATATTTATATAGAACAAAATTTTTGTATGTGTTATACGATTTTTTTCTTCAACAGCCAAGAAATTATAAAAAATTACATTTATCGCAAAATGAAACTGGAAAAATCAGAAAACGTTAATTTTTCCAACAAATCTCATTATTTCTATAAACAATTCATGTTTTCGTCAACAATACACCATTATTTATTATTTTAGTGCAAAATAAATTTTTTTGGATACTTTCGATTTTTTGACAAAATTTCCATACTATAGGTCGTGGTATTTTTTGGTCAAAAATATCGATTTTTTAAAAACTAAAAATAGTTCATTTTTTTCTTCATATAACGATTATTTATGATAGAAATAATACGTTTTTAGTAAAAATTATTATTATTATTTATTATATATCATTTTATGGACGATAAACCATATTTTAGAAAAATCGTTTTTTTATAAAAAGTAAAAATTGGCATATTTTCATTTTAAAAATTGTTTTTATTAATTATATATGTGTACTTAGATAGATTATATATGTGCAATTTAGAAAAACATATATTTGTGTAGAAAGAAAAATTGGGCGACTGAAAAATATGTCAATGGATACGAGAACAGATAAAGGTAACTGATGTAACAGAACAAATAAAATCGATGAAATGGACATGAGTACGAAGTATAGCAAGGAGAGAACGTAACAGACGAACAAAAATCATTATAGAATGGTGACCAAAAAATAAAAAGAAATCCAGGGAGAAACCATTTCAGAGATACAGGGAGATATTGTGACGTATAGTGGAAATAAGAGGTAAATGAGATTAGCAGAGGACAAAAAACAACGGAAAAATCTTGGGAAAGCATTTAAGAGGACCTAATTCTATTTAATATATATATATATATATATATATATATATATATATATATATATATATATATAAGAGAAAGAGAATATAATTAGTACAAAACAATTAAAGAAATTAAATAAAATTCAAAAAACAGATATAATAAAAATGAAATCAAAGGAAAAAATATATTATTTCATTATTCGTGGAAAAAATTAGGAGAAATGTAATAAGATTTTATATTGGTATATTTTGATGGAATAAACATTTAAATACGTACAAGCAACAAATAAAATTACAATAATTGATTACTGAATAATTAAAAAATCAAATATTATTAATAAATAACCCACTTCCAGAAAAAATATGAAAATATATTCAGAATTATAATTATTATTAAATTGTATAATTCGGTGAAATCATTTACTTTCACAAAAACGGAACTGACGCAAAATGACAACATCCGCAAATAAATTATAAAAACACATAATTTATTTCTCACTTCATAAATTAAAAAAAGTAATCATTTATGTACAGGAATGTATTTATAAAATGAATTGAATATGATAGAAATATTCAAGGAATTTAAAATATCCGATATATAATTCGATACGAATAAAAATATTCCATTTATTTACATATGAAACGAATCTCTGACAGCTTATTTATAAAACATTTACATAAAATGTGACCTGTTTTATCAAGTCATCGAACGATATGTATGTATATATATCATATTTTTACATATTAGTACATCGTGTATAATTAATAAAAGAGATTACCATTTTTTTAAAAAAATACTTCTGTTACTGACATGAAATAGTGAAAAACTTGACAAATTTAATTAAGTATAAATAGAAATTTCTTTAATAATTATTAATTACGAACATAGCTAATTATCGTACAAAGTTCGTTTATAATTTTCATGTATAACGAACGAAATATTCGAATGAGTTGATAGAAAAGTTATTCAGTGAAGAGTATGGTACAGATTTAATTGAATAATCGTAACAGCGATGAAATAACATTATTTACCGAAGTAAAATTGAAATCAAGACGTCTACTATCAGTTCTATAACTTCACCATTACAATCATTAAAGTTTTGCGTGTTGATTTCGACTTGTCTCTCAATTTAATAAGAATTGAAGTGCTTGCGGCGTTTATTTGACTTTCGTATCACTTACAAACGATATTCGATTCGACGTGTAATTCTTTACAAGGCTTTCATCAAGACCATATTTTAATAAATATTTTCTTTCGATTCACAATTTTCATACAAGTGATTTAAATGTTTAATACTTTTTTTCCAAATTGTTGACCGATGTTATAAAAGAGACGACGACTGTTATGTTTCTTTTCAGTGAAGCTTTGTATGTCGACAAATTCGAGACACACGGCTGATGGTTTATGTTTTCATTCCGAGAAATTACTTTGTTCCAGAATAATTCGTACAACATTGCTATTGTTGACTGCTGTGTAACAAGCAGTTTCATTTTACTTCGACCACGACGTACAGTTTTGTCAATTTCAAGCTCTCATAAATGACGTTATGTCAATAATCGTTCTTGCTGTATTAAAAATAATAGCTGCTTTTATGAAGTTCACTTAATTGTTTTCATAACATTTTATTTTATGGAATGTCATTAGTTTACAATCGTTACAACATTATACGTTTATGTACTTATATATATATATATATATATATATATATATATATATATATATATATATATATATACAGAAACACACACACACATTGCTTTATTAATTTTAATTTAAAACATTGCATAACTTCTTTTATACATAAGTTTATAGCAAGCTTTACTCTTTATAATAGTTTCTACAATAAAAAAAGAGAATAATATTCCATACTACATATTAATTTAGAGCTGAATATAACCAACATTGATATATATATATATATATATATATATATATATATATATATATATATATAATATATAAAATTATTGATCCTACAAAATAAAAAACAGTAAAACTTTCAAAATCAAAATATATAAAACTCGATAATCATTAATTCTGAATTATTTCAAAAAATCAACACAAATGAATAATTCATCCCACAATACTACAAAATTTTATAAGTATTTAATAATCACTTATTCACTTTATGATGATGTACATTTCGATGATCATATCAATAAAATTAAAACACTGCATTATAAAAATTATATTTTAAATTTCAAAACAAATCATAGTTAAAAATAATCATTTACCATCTGTTAAATTTTTTTGGGGTTTATTTTAAATTTTATATCGTAAGACGTTATAAAATTGCTTTTGAATTTTTTTTTAATAAATACAAAAAAACGAGTGCAATAGATCGATTCTAAATTTACTTTAAAACGTGAAAAATAATTATTTATTACAAAAAACATTCTGCCTTATTCAGATATAGAAATATTAACATAATTTAAAATTATTAATATAGAGTGTTTGAAATGAGACTGAAGGATAGTTAATGATAGTAAATAAAGAAATATATGTGTAAACCCTTCAGTTTCATTTAAATCCGCTTATATAAAAAAAAATACCAAATGAAAATTATTACTCCTCTATCAAGATGTTTAAAAATATTCTTAAGATGTATGACAAAGTATATAAAAACAGACAAAAATATTTCTTTCTATACTTAAAGTACACAAACACACTAGCAATAAAACAAATCTATTAAAATATTTTTTTTCGTATCAAAATAATCTAAAAATAGAATAAAGTTATTATATTATCTGATAATATTACTATATTTATTACAATAAAATATTTTCCAATTTTTCTAAAAAAATAATAAAATTATATCATTTTCATTAATGTAAAAAAGTAGTCGCAGTAAATTACTACTTAATGAATCTTCTAGAATTATCTAGGATAACTCATTAACATAAATAAATCGAAAAATAAAAACAAGATATTCAGATATTAAAATAAATTTGTTTATATCAAAATAATCTAAAAATATAATAACGTTATTATATTTATCTGATAATATTACTATATTTATTACAATAATATATTTTGAAAATTTTCAAAAAAAAAAATAATAAAATTATATAATCTTCATTAATGTAAAAAAGTAGTGACAGTAAAATACTACTTACTGAATCTCCCCACACAAAAATTCATCTCAAACAACTCCAAATCAATAAACATAACATATATACTACTCTTAAATCAACTATTTGATAAAAATAAATTTCTAAAAGAAACTTGTCAATTGAAGAGGTCGACTGAAGATCGTTTATCCATCTTCTTCGAAAACATTCATTTTGAAACAAACATAATATATATTTTAATACTTGCCAAATATAGTTATATTAAATCGTTGAAATTCTTCTCGCGTATTTTTCCATGTAATATAGAATATTTTATATGTATGCATATATATATATATATATATATATATATATATATATATATATATATATATATATAGTTATATATGTATATAAACGAACTAATACAAGCAATAAATCAAAGAACACCACAGCAGAAGAAAAAAATAAAATACCTCTGGCTTTTATTGTTCCGTGCGTGTTGAAACTATATAAAAACATAACCGAACCGAATCAATATCCAATTCACTTAAATGTACAATCATTCACTTGTATGTTTTGCAACTCCACCCATTTAATTTGCCTAATATATTCTTTTATACTTCCATTCTATTCTTAATACCAAATTTTATGAAGCATCAAGTGTTATACACACATATATCCATATATATATATATATATATATATATATATATATATATATATATATATATATATATATATATATGTACATATATATATATATATATATATATATATATATATATATATATATGTACATATGTGTATATATTTAAAATGTATATAGATACAAATGTATAATTAAAGGTAACTTTAGAATGGGTTAAAACGTTAGGGTTGAATTACCTTTAATTTTACCCGACCGAACCGAACTAGAGATAAATAATTACATATTCATTAAAAGTAATAATTACTTAGTTGAAAATATTTTCAAAAAAGGTCACATTTCTATGTTTTTAAATATTTTTTATTAACTATATATTTATGTAGAATATAAAAGTGTATATTAATATAAAAAAATTAATTGAGTTCAGTAAAAAAAATATTCATTATATATATATATATATATATATATATATATATATATATATATATATATATATATATATATACAAGTATATGTGTATTATAAATAATATTTAAAATGCTTTTTTATTCACTAGTTTACTTTTTTACACTTGTAGCTAATCATTCTTTTTTTAATTTTCAACAAAAAATTTTTCTTATGAAATTATTTAAAAGTGATAGCATAATCATGAAAGAATAGATAAGAATAAAAAAAGAGTAAAAAATTATCAAGCACTTTTATTTTTACTAGCAAAGAAAAATTATTTTTTTATTAAAATATGTTCTTACATTTCTATTTTTTATATTACTTTCTTATGTATTAATTTCGTTTAAACATGTTTAATTTTAACATAACGTATTTAGTTTAAAACATAAATGATGAATTTATAAAGAATTCTTAATTTTTACCTTATGTCTAATATAGGTGACCCAAATGTCACTGAAGAATAAAAAAGATATTAAATGATATTAACCAAGTAAATGTACATCTACACCCCTCAGTCTCATTTGGTTCACTCTATATATCCACATAATTAGTTTTAAAAGAGTAAATAATGTATTTGAAAAATCGAAATTCATATTTGTTAATTAAAAAACTATCATTTTCAATTTTACTTTAATTAAAATATATAATACTACTTCTTTTTCCTCTATTCAAACCGTTCATTTCGAAGTACTCTAAGATTGCAATCAACGAAATGTTCATTATTCTTTATATCTTGCTACTAAATCACATTCCTTTTATTAATGTTTGGAAAGTTGAAAGTAGAAATAAACCAGCAGGTGGTATATGAATTAAATATAATGGTTGCAATACAATTGGTTATTTCATTTTTAATTGAAAATCCACGAATAATAATACCAATGTAATGAAATGAATTGTCATAGTGCAATATATTTGTTCTCATTCTACATTTTGTATTGTATTACTTACTTTTATTTTTTTTATTTATGATATCTTTTTCTTGAGCAAGAAGAAATGCAACAATCAATTATTTTCAATAAATATTTGTATATATAGGGTGTCCTAAATGAGACTATGTATATATATATATATATATATATATATATATATATATATTTATCTTAAAATATAATTATTATAAATAATATTTTTTGTTAAAGAAATAAATCGTAGGTGTCAAATTTAAAATAAAATTTATTCAATTATAAAACGATAAAATAACATTAAAAAATTGGATTTGTGATTCATATAAAATAGGAACAAACACATTTGTTTATGACATATTTCAAAACTTATTTCTCAATATCAAATATTTGTATATCCTTAGAATACGTGACTTTATATGACACAAAAAGACACAAGTTGACTCGACATGATAATAAAGTAAACCATCGTTCACACGGTACAACAAATTGCTAGCGATAAATTCTTTTTTTCGATATCAAACTTTGTAATATAAGCTACATCTCACTCTTCTTATACAGCACGTTTGAACTATACACAAATTGAGATGAAAATATAACAGCGGAATCTAATTTTGTACCAATAATAATAATGTCGCTAGTGACATTCACTTACTTGAAAGAACTTTGGTATGATGTGGAATAGCAATTTAATTTTATTAGATTTTCTTATTTAAAAAGTTTACTTTATTTTGTGATCAATTAAGGTACTGATGCGAAGTTTTATAATTAAAATAGAAAATAATCATAGATGAACAAAAAATATTTTTTTTACATTATTCTACTAAAATTGGCATACATTTCTTATAATTTAAAAAAATAAAAGAATTGTTCAATAAATGAATTTTTGGCAAAAATAAACACACCCTAAAACAAAAATATTGTACAAAACTGTTAATATCAACTTTCATGTCGACGTTTGTTATGCTAACTCATCATTACTAAATCGTTCATGAAGAAAATATATTAATTTTTAAAATTAAAACATTAAATTTTACATGAAAATACGATTATTTTTTTAAAATAATTTATCCTCATTAATGTAAAAATTTTGTTACAATTGTTATGCCATTTTCTGATTTAGATTATGTATTATTGAAATTCTGAAACAATTTCTACAATCTCAAATAATCTGATTGATTTAATAAATAAGTACTTTTGCCTTGTAACGCCCTTTTTACACAAATGTATTAACAAACAATTCAATCGATTCTCAAATTGTATTAAACAAAAATAGAAAGAGGAAGCTAAATTATTTCTACATATTTTACAAATCTAACTTTTAACATTTACTATATTTATCTAATTTATTTAAAAAAATATTTTATAAACCAAAAATTTCGAAAATACATAATTTAATAAAATAATTTTAAGTCAAATTTTAAAAATTATTCATTCTCAATGAGAATTTCGCTTTATAAAATCTTCAAAAAAATGAATTTAAATTTTTGCACATAATGATAAAAATATATTTTAGTTAATCATTGTATAAACTTTTGGAATCGTATATTAAATTGATATATTTTTAAACAACCCACTTCAGAAATAAAATATGTATTTTTAATATAACAAATGTAGATAACGACTGTATATATTATTTGTTATTATTTTAATATTTATATACATATTTGAAAATACTAAAATAAATTATAAATATTTAAATACGTTATGCTTAAATTTAAATAAATAAAACAGTTATTTTAATTTTTAAAACCATTCTCTGGAAAATATTTGTTAACATTTATAATTACTGAAACAAAATATTTTTTCGTAATTTCTTTTCATATTCATAAAAGTAAGTGAAAAAAAATTGACTGCATAGTTGAAAAAGTTCAAAGGGAAAAAAATTAATAAACACATTTCACTGTATGTACGTGTTGGAACTGTGGGCTTAATTAAAAAATTATAAACATTTTCATAAAAGTCTTGATACATATCAATACTCTAATTAGTTATATTTTCAATTCGTTTTCATTTTTATCAGCAATCATTCAGAACTGACCGAGTTATTACATAAGTTAGTTGATATAATCGAAACTGCTAATTACGTATATGACTTATTTATTTTTGGGGCACGTGAATAAAGAAACAATTTAAATTTATTATACATATATGAAATATTTATTTTTATACTGCAGCGAATTTAGTTTAATACATTTAAATCATTCAACTCAATATCACAAGATTTTATAAAAATTCAATAATCACTAATTGATTACTTTATTAGCTGATGTACATTTAGATAACCGTACCATAATAGAAAGTTGTATTAAAAAATCTAAACTAATATTTAATTGTATTTTCTTATTTTTGTTGTTTTTATTCAACTAATATTTTTTAATCCAACTAATATCTTTCAATTTCTGTCAAAAAATATATACATATATATTTGTTTATATCTAAATATCCTCTTAGTTTTATTGTAAATCAAAGAATATTATTTTTGTTTAATTTTATATTTTTTTTAAAAAAAATGTCATAATTAAGTCATGCTAACGAAAATTTATCAACATTAACATTGGATTAAAATTGTTTCGATTAAAAATCTTTTAAAATATTGTAAATTTGAAAATTAAAAACTAAATGATCCTGTAATATATTTAAAAGTATAGTTTCTTGAATGCTAATTGAAATGGTTTATTTCTGTTACAATTTATTATTATTTATTGATATTTTCTCGATTCTTGTAACGATTTCTTTGGTAAAACAATTATTGTAAGATTTATTGGGTCATCCCATAAGTAATGCAGTATTTTTTACGAACAATAGTAAAGTACAATTCTAGTTTAGCGATGGAAGAATTAGCTGATCAAGTCCAATCAACCCATTCAACGATCCATCAATATTTAGAAACAATTGATAAAATTTCTAAATTGAATTAATAGATTTTTTACGAATCATCTCAGATCATTTTTTACAGAATTCATCTGTGTAGATTGGAATAGGAATCATTCATGAGTCGAATTGTTACTAGTGAAGAAAAATGGATTGTTTATAACAATAATAAACATCTAAAACAATAAGTTAACTGCAACAAAACATCATCTCCGCAACAAAAGGAAAGACTCTATCCAAGAAAAATTATCTTGTCTATTTAATTGGATATGGATAGATTAAAAAAATATGAGCTACTACCAGACAATCAACTCATCACGAAAGCGTTGTATTGTGAACAACTATATCAGCTAAAAATAATCTACTGACGAAAAAAGGCCAGCACTATCCAACAGAAAAAGTGTAAAATTTCACCATGAAAACATCCAGCTTCACACAACTCGAGAAATATTTCAAACTGAATGACAAATTATAACATTTCCCTCGATCTGACATCATCTTGTTAACAATTCTGAAGTTTCCAAAACGAAATTAATGAGAAATTGTTTAATACACAGATTGATATCTGAAATGAGCTCGATTTCTTCTTTAATGCAAAATTAAAAAAGTTTTATCGACAGGGTTTTGAAAATTAAAAATTAAGATGGGAAGAAACTGTGAATAATAATGGAAAATATATTTTAGATTAAAATTAAAATGCCAATTTTTTGATACATTTCAAAACTCTCTCTAAAAAATGCATTATTTACAAAATAACTCAAGCTTTTAGGAAATTTTCTACCGACTTAAAAAACTAATTCAATCTTTAATGATTTAATATGATAATCCGAACTATAAAAAATCTATCGTCATACATTTATTTGATTAAGATAAAATATATTCTTTATCGTTATACCAGTATTTAATTTCATTTATTTTTTAATATATATATGTACATACGAGGATCGTTTGATAAGTATGGTAAAAAAGTAAGAAAAACTAAATTGACAAATTTAATTAAATTAATTAATTAATTAAATTAAACAATAAATAAATTTATCATACTTTTCAAACGATCCTCGTATATATATATATATATATATATATATATATATATATATATATATATATATATATATATATATATTTAATATAATTATATAACTCGTTAAAACCATAACTATCAAGCTCGGTTTTTATGTGTAATCACATGAAAAACTACTGAACATAAATGTAACATATTGTTCTTTTTACGTTAAACAGAGATTTAATTAACCTTCTTTCATAAAATAAATTTTCTGATGATGAAATAAAAAAATTACATTGTATACCATTTTTATAGCTGGTGTAACGTTTTAAAAATAAAAATTTATCGTTTTATTAATACAGTTAAAATATCAATTAAGAAAATTATTTCTTTATTAAAAAAAGAGTTTATATTTTTACAAAATACTTTATATAATAAAAAATTTCTAAAATATTAAACCACTAATTAAAAAAAATCCGAAAATAATTACAGTGTGTTTACAAATAAACAAAATACCCTTCATATTAATAATTTAAACGCTACAACAAGCCTACGACTAAATTAATTTACGATATTACAAACATCCTAACTTGCGAACAACAATTTAACTCACACGAATCGACATATCGTCGAAACACTTCCTACTTCCTGTTTTAATATTGTCTTAAGCAGTTTCCATTTAATACTACGAGTGTGCATGAGACGCGATAAAACAGAAATCGCAGACACACAAATCGTGTTAAGGATCGTCCGTGTACATTTTTATCTGACATGTCGTGTTTCATAACAGACATAATTCGTGCGATATTGTGTTATTCGACACAACGATATCTACTCTTCCACTCACCTTCGTATCTACACAGATCTACCGTGGTTGCACCGCATCTCCTACAATGTTATAGCGAGATGTTATCTTCTACATTTAAGTTACGAGTGAACGCCACCGGCGACGTAATATGTGGAAACTAGCGACGTTCGTGTCTTGAAAATATTTCATACATACATACATTTATGTACATATATATATATATATATATATATATATATATATATATATATATATATATATATGTACAAGTCTGGTGAAGAACTCGCGTAAAAAAGGACAATACAGTACTAAGCACCAGACGGTCGCGATATACTATTACATCAAAATATGTTGTTACGTTTCGACACGTTCTTCCTTCCAATAAGACCTTTGATTGATTTTATATATATATATATATATATATATATATATATATATATATATATATATATATATATATATATATATATATAGAAATACACGTATCAAAAAAATCGTTTTATTGTAAAATTTTATCTGTTCAGACGCGTGAATTTCATTGAGAGGAAATTCAATTTTGATAATTTTTTCAGGAAAATACACATTTTTCGATTCTGATAATTTAACATGTATTATTCATTAAATTCGTTTGGGGTTGTTAGTCCCCTATCGAACACCTTCCCAGGTGGCAAATAGAATAACGATTACCGGATATGACTGAGTACCAGGGAAATAAAATATCCGGATGGACAAAAATTAACCTGGTATTACAGATTTAAGTTTGAAATGATAGATTCGTACATCGTCGTGTATGAAAAAAATCTTAAATATTTGAGAAAAAAGATGTAAGTAACGGAAAAATGGTTAAAAAAAGTAATTTATATATATATATATATATATATGTGATGAACAAAAATTATTATGCAATGGTGAATAAAGGACAAAATAAAAAAAAAAAAAAAAAAAAAGAAATTTTATCAAAGATTGAGGGATAAAATTAATCAATGTAGTGGAAGTGAGGGATGAATAAAATTAGTTGCGGCAGAAAATAATAGAAAAATCTTCGAAAAATATTTAAGAATATCTAATGACATAAAGTTTTTGCCTAGTAATGGGTTTACTTATGATTTTATTATACATATATATATATATATATATATATATATATATATATATATATATATATATAAATTTGTTAAATTTAAAAAAAATATTAGATTGTACTACATAAAATGGTCAAATTTCGCAAATTAAGAACATAATTATCATTTTGATCATTTATGTACAAAATTCAATCTATTTTAATTAAAATCTATATAAAAGTGTGATTAAAAATATTAAATGCTGACTGATATCTATAAACAAGAATATAAGCATCCTTTATCATAAGTGGTTTAGTATGATTACTAATTTAAATTTTATAAAATCTAATTTTAAAGATAATCGAATTTTAAGTAAAAAAAAAATGATCAATATAAATCATTGTCATTTTCGACACTATATCTCTCGCAGGATCCCTCTCTGAGTTTAGTAAATCGTTTCTTGTCAAAATTCCTTGTCTGTCATGTTTTTAAAAAACAAGGGTATCAACCCCATGTGTAAATATCAACTTGGGAACTTTTCGAACATGGATCGAACACAATCTCCTAGAAAACAGACAGTGATACATGCTACTACAACATTGATTGGCTCGAAATTACTGAATACTTTTAAGAATTTATTGTAAGAATAAACTATTTTTTTAAAACTATGCTTATAAACATACCAAATAATCGTTTAGTCCTAATAAAAATTAATATTCACATTTACAATTTTTATATCAATATTTTTTTTGAAATTACGTTTTTAAAAGATTTTTTAGCACGAATAATTTATTTTACCAAGTAATAATTGATCAATCTGAATGTACTCTCAATTATCCTTTTTTAAAAAAAAAAATACCAACTTAACACACAAGCCACATTATGAAAACATGAAACTTTATGAGCGTTTTGAAACTGTAGCAAATTTACTTTTACACAAATGAATTTAGTACAAATAAATTAGCCCATTGTTGTTATAAACAACAAAGTGAACAATACGTGATTATTGAACACTTCATAACATATTGTAGTGTTGGAGTAGAATATTCATTTCTGTTAAATTAAATTATATCTCTTGACTTAAAAGTAATACTCGTAGAATATTTACATACGGACAAATATATTTGTATATATTTGTCTACAGAAAGAAAAGGTCGTTAATTCGAGAAACACTGAATAAAAACAACACAAATGGCAATATAATAAATAAATTAATCAAAAAACAGTCGAAATATTAAAATTGACCATTCTACAAAATCGTATCAACTAATAAAAAAAATCAATAAATGATTATTGAACACTTTTATATAATATTAAATTTATTTGATTTTATTATATTTATTTTTACAAAATATAAACTTGAGAATTATATCTAAAAAAATATATGTGTATGTTTCATGATACTTGATAAAACACGACTAACAACAAATAATTCATCGCCAGATGTTAATCTAATAAATTGATACAAATTTGTAATAACAGAAAATAAAAATACAACTTTTGAACCGAATTTATACAAGAATATTAATAATAAAACTTGAAATTGTATTCAGAGAACAAGTAATTATAAAACGACTACAAAATCAATATTTACAGTATTTGCTAGTTATAAACTTTACAATATTATTAGAAAATATATTGGTAATATAATGCAAAGTTCGTGAAATTATTAACCACATTACTGAAAAGCTTACCGCAGCAGAACTAACAATTTTCATTGAATGTAGTGAAGAAACTTACCTGTAAAAGAAAAATATTTATTATTAATGATCATCCTATATACTTATATGTATATATATATATATATATATATATATATATATATATATATGTTATTAAATAAATATAAATAAATCAATAATTTTTTTCAAAATAAATAAATATTTATTATTCCATTAATAACATTGGCTGTCGAGAACAAAGAAAACAAATACATTTATCAGAAATTTAAAACTTGTGTATAAATTAAAGTCATTTCATGATCAGAGAAAATTCGATAAAAACTAATTAAAAATCTGTAATTAAATTCCGACCCCTGAATACAAACGCGTTTCATTTATACGTTTTTATATTGTTTCTGTATATTTTTAACGTGAAAATATTCGCACTATTGTATCGTTAAGGATATTACTTTCGAAAACAATAGTTATTATTTTTTGCTCATCCCTGTTTTCAAAGTAGATATTAATGTAACGTACGAGTCGACCAACCCTGTTCTAATACATTAATCATGAAACGTTACAGACGATAGAAAGGGGTGAAGACGGTGGTGGTACGAGGAAAAAAAACGTTCTTTTGTACTAAAATCAACACTTGATCGAACATTATCAGACGCTAGGCCCAAAAAGAATAAATCGACTAGTTCGTTAGTGTTAAATTTCTTTCCGTTCCCTTTATTTCCGCACTGGAACGTGTAATTGGATTTTGAAACATGGACCCTGTCGATTCTGTGTTACAATAGCACCCGATGCTCTTTTACACGACACACGGCGGATCGATGAATGATTATGTGCGGTCATAAAAAGTTATAAATTTTTCCGACCTAGGTAAGCGTTCACCTATCGATTTCTCTTATAATTTATTAACGGTTGTACTTGAAATTTGGTAGCATTAATTTTCATCGGTGGTCATTTTTAAATGAGAACGTTGTTAAAAAAAAGCTGTCCGTACAGACAATCATAAAATACGAAAACGTTTTTTTTATTACCATGTTACATCGTATAGATAATTAAAATGTCGTTAAGCATTAAAACCTTTGTTCATTATTTATTATCATTCATTATTTTTTTATACAGAAAAGGTATTTATTTCGTAATATTTTAAAATAAACCGCAGGAAATTTTTATTTTTTTTTTCAATACATTTTTTAACATTGAATCGTTTTTACAAAAATGCACGGTTGTTTTATAAAAGGATCGTAATTTTTTATTAATTTTAATTTTATTACAATTACACGAAAATCTCTTGGAAATTCATTACATTTTTAATTTATTATATACAAAATGATTACAAATTCTTTAATATATGAATAGTTCACTGACTTGATATGTTTTAAAAAAAAATGCATTTTTTTTCTTTAACTCTTAAACACGTTTACAGTACAAAACTATTAAATTTTCCAGACTATTAAATAACCACTATACACATTTAAATAACTATAATAATCATCGAAATGGGACAATACAAAATCTTACAGAATTTTATACATCTATAAAAAGTATTTTATAGTTACACATTTTATAAATTTATAATATATTTAATTTTAAATCTCTTTCCTCTGATTATTAAGACCTTTTCTTACAAATAAAAAAAAGAAATAATGAAACAGAAATATACTTTTTAAATTCAATTTCATAATCGATTTTTTTCATTTTAATACATTTGAAAAAATATTTTCTCTATTTCTAAATTTAACTATAAAAAATTTCTAGAAGTTTTAATCAGTAAATAAAAAATATTCCAAAATGTGAACTCAATATCGTAAGTAAATATTAATTACATTATTATATTACAATATTTACTTCATATGAAATTTGAAAATGTTAAACTCTATACACAAAAAAATGTAGGTCAGTCTTTTGATAATCTTATTTAAAATTTGTGGTAAAATTATCGTTGTTGAATTTTTTATTAAAGTTATTTATATTTTATATAAATATCAAATAAAATTGTTTCACGAGCAAATATTTAAAAAACAAATTAAGTCAAAATTGAATAATTGTTAAAGTTTTAATTTATTTAAATTTTAATTAAAAAATTCGCACAGAACTTTATTTTCATAACAGAAAAATAGCATTAAGATAAAGTTAATTAATATATAAATACGATTTTATTTTAAATAAAATCAAAATAAACATATTACCAGAAACTAAAAATAAAATAATATATATGAATATTACTGACGTATAATTTTCTTACACAAAATTATATTTTGAGAATCAATATTACCTTATATATGATTAAAATGTATTAATTGCCCTCCAAATAAATATTTATTGAAAAAACATTCATTCAGAAACTATCAGACAAAGAACTGCTTAGTAAACGATGACAAGGACACAGAAAAGTGAAGATTATTACTCTATTTCTGCTAACACCGAAAGACGCTCTGACAATGGCAGCTGTTCACAAAGCACTTGTTCAACAGACAATGAAGAATGGTGGATATAAAGAAATTTATCATCCACTCTAGAAATCTGATTTGGCTTTCATAAAATGGGAATGCCGTCTGCAAGGTGTGCATTAAATAGAATTAAAAATGTTACGAAATTCAATAGATTTCAAATAATTCTTCTTTATTTTCTTGTCACTTATTTAACATGAAATCAAATA
Source organism: Neoneuromus ignobilis (assembly GCA_029203775.1). Taxonomy (NCBI): domain Eukaryota; kingdom Metazoa; phylum Arthropoda; class Insecta; order Megaloptera; family Corydalidae; genus Neoneuromus; species Neoneuromus ignobilis. Next base: position 51,865,750 of record CP092088.1, read on the forward strand.
TTTCTAATTAGTCAGTATTAATCTTCTGCTATAATAGATTTAATCGAAAATTTTGATCAGAAAACAAACCTCGAATGATTAACCACAGATTTAGTATTTTAATTTTGATTATTTAAAATATTAACTCATACTCACATTTGAAATCGATAAAATATTAAAAATATAATTATGAATAGCAAAATTATAACTATATAATTTTTCAAAAATTATGTATTTCATGGTTGTTAATAAAACTTAATTATCTAGAAATAAGTAACAGGTACCAAAAAATATGAACGTTTCAAAATAACATGATTTCATAATATGTTCATTCGTTTCAATTACTTTAAATACTTAACCATGTTTTCAAATACGTAAACAGAAATGTTTCCAAGCTGTTATTGTATAATTGAAAAATTAAATAATACGAAATTTCAACAGATTGCTGATTAGACAGAAAACAATTCATTAAAAAATGAAAAGTGAACTGCCGCTAAATGAATAAAAAGGTAATTAATTACTGTCGTTCCAAAAGTACATATTTATATATACATATATATATATATATATATATAACACAGCTAAAATAATAAAATATTTCTCATTTCATTTGAAATTCTTAATGAATAATTATTTTACACAACCGTTTAAAGTTCATCTAGCATAACGTCATTTTAGGTACTTTATCAAATGACATGACTGTTACCCTACTGCACACACTAGAAGTCTTTCTGAATTTTTGTAGAAAATAGAATTTATAAATAAGTGCATCATATTTTTCTTCAGTTGTAAGCATTAGGAATTTTTTATAAGAAATGTCATATATATTTTATTTTTATTAACAAATATTGTTTGGATATTCAATTATATATACACACACACATACATACATACATATATACATACATACATACATATATATATATATATATATATATATATATATATATATATATATATATATATATATATATATATATATATATATATATATATATATATATATATAGGGTGACCCAAATAAAATTAAAGGACAGTAAAAATAGTGCATGATAGTAAGCAAGTAAATGATGTCTAAAACCTTCAGTTTTATTTAAGTTACCCTATGTAAAGATAATAATTAAACTTACACCATGCTACGTTTATAAAATTATCTTTAAAATTTAATAGAAGTTTTAAGTCTTAAATTAGCTTTATATAATCTTATGTTTATTTAAAACTGAGTGTTAGCAAAAAAAATTTATATATATATATATATATATATATATATATATATATATATATATATAATCATCATTGCCACCAGATTCTTTCTATTCACTACTAAATGAAATTTTCTCACAAAATTTTCCATTTTGACCAATCCATTATTTTTCTCTTTCAATCTATTCAGACGAATTTTCTTATATCCTGTCTCATCTATGCACAGATTTTTTTTGGGCTTTCTTGTATATCAAGATTTCTAATTAATAACTTTCCTTACCAATCACACACACATTTGTGTGCTTAGTACTAACAAACTTGTCCCTAAGCATTGCAAGAACAAACACGACACCGTCTGCTTACACCACTGATAATTCCCGACGAATATTAGTAAAGCCAATACAACATCTAGTCAGTAAAAAGTCACCCCAATGATCAGCTTGAAACTCCATTGGTAGAACGACATAAATCAGTCCCACAGGAGAATTAGTGAATACTCCAAACCTTCGCGATTTTTATACCGAGCCAAGAAATATTTATTTAAAAATTTGTGAAGAAAAAGTTGTTCCCTTTCTCAAGAGGTACATACTTAAATACTACCATCCTTGCGTGAGGTTACTCTTCCTACCCATCAATAAGTTAATATTTTAAATAATAAATTGAATTTTACAAAATAATACATGGAATAGATAAAATTTACACCAGATATTAAAAAAGATAACGATTAAAAATATTATCAAAAAAATGAAATTTAAAAAGCATTCTTTTTTAAAAAAATACAAACTTAAAAACACATAAAAATCTTGTATTATTTTCTGATATGAGAGATTTTTTTTTAATTCTCGTTAAAATTACAACATGAAACAAAATAATACTTTTATGTACTTAAATTCCTCTTAACTAACTGAATTAAAAAATAATGTTATAAAAAAACTTCAAGCTCATGATTAAAAATGAGAAATAAATGTATTGAATAATAAACAAACATGGCACATTTAATCGAATCAAGCGGTAATTAAAAAAGAATTACATGTAAAGTGGTTAAGAGGTTGACTGTAAACCTAGTTATTTAAATCGATAATATAAAAATGTCTTTGTGTTGGTGACAAAAACAACAAATACTTTTTTGCGTTCACTCAACTAAAAACAAATTTAAAAATCGACCAACGTAATACACTTCTATATTCGAACAAACAAAACGAACATGCTGCTTGGAATAACAAAAAGTAAAAAATATACATACACACGTATATATATATATATATATATATATATATATATATATATATATATATATATAATATGAATATGCCCAAAGTAAAGCACGAACCACACATACCCACGTATAAAGAAAAATGGGAAAGACACATTCTGTAAACGACGATCCGTCGTGCCTTTTGGCCTAGGTACCACGAGGCAGCACAGAAATTACACCGACAGCCAGACGAAATGTTTTTTTTCGTAAAGGATAAGCTAACGCTCGAGTAGATTACTGCGGTGAGATTCGAAGCTAAGACTAACATAGTACTAGTCCCCGTTTAAATAACCATCACGTACAATGTATGATACGAACTATGGACTTAGTTTCAGACTGAACGTTCATCAAAAGGTATAAGTATACTTGAAACGAATCGTTTATTTATGCTTCGCTGTCATTTAATGAATATAAGTGGTCTGTTTAATGTCTTTTTCAAATATATGTACTGGAAATATAAACTTAATTAAATATACGAATTCATCTTCAATGTTCAACAGTTGAACAAGTACATTTCGTAGTTAGGAGATTAAATTAAAAGTAAACTATAAAAGGTATCAATTTAAATATTCTGAAGTGGTGTACGAAAATAACAAAAGGAAATTAAAAACAAGTATTAAACGTTATAAAATATTAAATAAAAAATATACGTTTTTAATTTCTAATTTAAGTTTTTAATTAACAAGTAAAAATATGTTAAGAAATAAACACAGAACTGGAATTATTAATTAGAACAACATGAAACTACGTGACTTTCAATTAGTTTTTCAATTACCAAACTGACTCATTTAAAGTTTGGTGTTCATTGTGGTAGGTTATACAATATATAGTAAAATATATATCGTTTACAATTGACAAAAAAAATTATTAGTAGTTTTTTTTTAATCGATTTAAAAATATTTTTCAACATTTTCATAGACTTTTATACAAATAATTATTCTAAGAAAAATCTTTTGACTGCAAGACAATTAAAAACAAAATAAATCTTATTTTTATCCCAAAATGTTGTATAAAACAAAATATCATTAAATAAAAAAATTATAAGTCGATAACATTACACAAAGAAGTACTGAGTCATTCCATAAATAAAGAAATATTTTCGTGTTGGTTAGAATAATCCTCAGTAGAACAAAATTCTAATTTAACACATCCAATGCTACCATAAGAGAAAAAAAAATATTCTCAAGCACCAGAAATGAAAAAAATGGATTATTTGATAACATAATCTTTATTTCGACACATTACAACTAACATGTATAATTTTTATAATTTTTTTAACAACTATTCCTTTCTGATATTCAGTAGTTACCTCAATAATGTTTTAGTGCTTAAACATTAAATTGTTATATTAAACTCAGTGTAAACTGATATCAACGATGATGCTCGTGACACACAAGTTATTGGGCCTTCCCACACTAATCAACATGCATACAGTATTCAGGCCCATTACCACTCGTTTCACACGATTTTTAGGTAGGGGAATTTGAAAGTAAGAGGGTGTGAGACGAGAGGTAATGGGCGTGAATACTGTATGCATGTTGACTAGTGTGAGAAGGTTCATTTTCATCAAGTATCACCTGTGATACTCATTGTATTTAACGTGTTAATAATGAAAGAATTAACCAAGCAGCTCGAATCAATCCATTTAAGTCCTTCGATATTTGAAAACTATCAGTGAAATTTCTAAGCTGGATTAGTGGATTCATTAAAAATGATCAGGACTTAATATGAAGCAACAAATGGACATTTACACTTTTCATCTCTATAAATTGGAAAATAAATTATTCGTAAATCAAATCGTAACTGAAGATTAAAAATGGATTATTTATAACAAAATTAAACACTGAAAATAATGAGTTGGTCACAACGAGACACCATTTCCATAGTCGAAAAGAGAATGTAAATAACTATTTATTTATTGAATTATTTTCAAATTAAATCTTCAAAAATTTAATATAAAATAAATAAAAATAAAAATCGTCCATTACGATAAAACATAAAATCATATAAAAACGAAAATGTATAAGAAAATACGTGTCAGATGCTATTAAATTTTCAGCTCGTGTCATTTATAAAAACACGACGAAATGATCAAATCATTACCAAAAATAAGAAAAAAATTTAATAATTTTAAATTTTTTCCACACATTCTTATGACAGTAAAATTAATACAGTAAATTTATTACAGTGTCAAAACAATATTTAAAATTTGTCACAAAGGAAATAACGACAAAAAATATTATATTTGCATGAGCATAAAGTCAGAAATTCTGAACAATCATGTTACATGTTTAATGTTTCTACTATACGAACAAAAGGAATGACACGATATACCAAAATATACCGAACAAATATATAAATATATATATATATATATATATATATATATATATATATATATATATAATATAGCTTAAACTTCATTTAAATATGTCGGAATTCACAATATTTGAGTGTACATCAAACAAAAATAAAACTCATGTATTATACACACTCTCGTATGTACAACACTACAAAACGTATCGTCGAAAAAGTTCCTCATGTATCATAAAGCAAATAAAAAAGAAAGAAATAAGTACATTTCCGTGGGAGATCAGCAGGCCGCAGCTAGTTTTCAAATAAAATATTCAACCGGAGCAGACGCGTACTCACACACTTACACACATATGTGCATATGCAAACATTTATACAAATATAAATATGCATACATACATATATATATATATATATATATATATATATATATATATATATATATATGAAGAGGGAAAGAGAGAGAAAGAAAGGTAACGCGCGTGTACACAATCAGTTTTATTCATATCAGAACCCATTATTATGTCCACGTTCATGAATATCAATTTATGAAAAGCAGACTGAACATACGCCCCTCGTACAATACGAGTGAATTTTCTCTCTCGGATGAAATTTTTCTCGGATAAATGATAAAGAGGCAAACGTATAGGTAGAGGTGGGTAGTTTTTACTCGCAACCACGCCACTACAGTAACGTATGAAGCGCATGTACATCACCGTGTACATACGTGATATATGCAATATTATCAGTTTATATAATGTCGATATAGAGATGAAGACGAGACTAGCACACACATATTCATAGAACTATATCATATATATAAATGTATGTGTCTGTGTGAATAGAGAAGAGAGAGAGAGAAAGACACGTAAAAATCGAAGAGATAATACTACCGCAAAACCAAAACGGCTGAATAAAACATTCAACGTTGCAGCACATGGATCATTTACTGAATTCTATTGATAGCAGTTTGATCCAACAAGCGATGTCGAAACAGATACGCAGAATTTCAACGAACACACCACAACTGGTGTAACTCATAAATATCATATATAGAATTAATCGTGGAAATTACACAAGTGCTGTTGATAAAATAAGAATCAATTATTTTACGAGATCATTTATAAAATCTGAAGAAAATATTTTGAATGTAGATAAAATATCGGATAATTAATACAGATTTCAGGTTATATTTTAAAACAGATTGGTATTTTAAATTTAATTTATATACAATGCATTAAAAAATACTCTATCTCTTTAATAAGATCTTTATTCAAAAATATTAACTGAACAAAACAGAATTTTTCTTTGTTATCCTTAGTGATGATAGTGAGTGTTTTTTAAGTGTTGAAAAAACATATTGAATATGGTTTTCCAATAAGAATATCAAAACTTTAACAGCTGGTGGCAGCTATTTTTGATTTATTTAAAGCTCCTCTTGACATTTCAAATCAGTATAGCTTGGAAAATTATCATGGAATATATAACACTTCAACAACGCTTAGAATTGTAAAAATTTTAATAGACTTATTGAAACAAAAGTTAAATGAGTCCATTATTCCACGAAATGAATCCAGAAGCATTAAAAATAAACACTGAACGTATAATTCATGAAATTGGATCACAATTATGTAAAAGAATGAGTAATAATTGGACTAGACGCATGCACTATTTCAAGGGAAGTCGTGGTGGTCTTATGAGTAAATTGTGTTCAATTCTTAATTTCATAGAACATTTTTTTTTTAAATTAAGGTCTTTTAGAAAAATCAGAAACAAATTAAAATAACTTAGAAATGAAAACAAGTCATAATTTTACATATTCTAAGATGGTTTGATTTTAACTAGGAATGAAAAATAATTTTAAAAAAAATATTTAATTAGAAGTTTATTTTTCTACAGCACTAATAAACTTTTAATATTTTACAATACCATAAGTGACAAAAATTAATACAGCCTTTTAAACTCAACTTTCAACAAATAAAGTATCAAAGGGTTAAAAATATATCAATACTCGTACGTTTTTGATAATTTTGATATAATGAGATATTTCTGAACCTAATTGACTAAAAATAGAAATGAAATTTAAAAATATTTCAATAATTTGAATTAAAATATAATTGTTAATGCTAAAAAAATATTATAACATTTCATATCAATATTTTGAAAATATAGTCATCCAAATGTGACGCCTACATTTTTGTTTTATTAAAAAAAACATGTATATAGGGTGGTGAATAGGAAAAATATGTATAGTTTCTTTTTAATAAAACACAAATCTAGGCATCGCATTTGGATGACCCTATATAACTTTTTTCAAAATAAGTATTTTTAAAATTACTTATTCAAAGCACAAACTATAAAAAATATTTGTTTTTATAAATTATTTTTAATTATTTTTCTACAATATACTGTCTGATTTAACTATCTAATTTATAGTGAAACAACACATATTGTCATTAAAACCTAATTTTCTTACACAGGAATATGTTTAAAATTATAACACAAATTAATGATTTTTTTTATAAAAAAAGAGATTTATTTTCTTTTTCTTCACACACAATCTATATATATATATATATATATATATATTACACTAAAAATATAAACATTACATCAGATAAACAAATATTCCACCTCAACTTTTGCAAAAGTACAATACAACAATTTCAGTTAAGGTCAAAATAGCATTAAATGAATTATGTTCTGGTTCTATAGCCAGCATTCACTATGTATATAATTTCGTTTGTTCGGTCTCGCTAGTCTGTACATTTCCAGGTTTGGTCTAATTTACTACCCGTGTTATGTCCTATTTCGTACTGGATGTTGAACACGAAAACGCGAATACGACATAACAGAGACAATAAGTTACATTACAATGACACGTACAAAAAAAATCAGACTTAGAACGAAATGAAATATAAATAACGTAATATAATCGAATCAATCGTACAGTCGATACTTCATGATATTTATTACCAATTATATTTCTCTCGATAAATAAATACTCATACACACATATACACTTCTCTCTCTCTCTCTCTCTCTCTCTCTCTATATATATATATATATATATATATATATATAGTTGGTACTTCGTCCCCTTTGATATACCAAGCTCTTACACAAACAAGCGCAACGCTCTCGAAGCAAAGAACTCTCCATCAAAGACTTACCCATCCCCTCTAAACGGTCTTAAACGTAGGGTCATTTTTTCCGTTGTAGTACGCCAATACGGTAGCTCGTTAAACTATCCCATCGACAATTGTGCTGTTTTTCCGCACACGTGTGGTCCGCGCGTTCCGTTTGTTGTACAACGATAAGGTTTCAATACTGGAGTGAACCAATTTACACAAGTTACAAAGTGACCACTAAACAGCTTCGATAAACTCTAAGGGAGGGCGAACCACGACGTTCGATAAAATAGGTAAGTTGTTACCGCTGAATTGGCACTCCGTGCTAAATCCCAAATGGCTGTATAAATCTTTGAAAGGTATTTGAATAGAGGCTTTACAGTAACGAGCTACAAAATACACGGAAAGCAGATTGTGTTCTATTATTATATTAACAAGAAAATGTATACGTATGTCGGAGATGTATCGTAATTATGTATGTGTAAAATGTCGCGAAAAAAAGGATTAAATGGATTAAAAACGGTATTCTTTTTTATTTCGATATGTACTTTTTGTAATTTGTTTATTTTGTGTCGGTCAACATTATTATATCATTCTTGTACACTTGAAATGAATTTATTAACATGAAAACAAACACACTATTACATTTTACAATATTTGTCCAGTGGTTCCAGCAATCAAGTCGTTTAACTCAAATGAAATTTAAACACATTATTTATACAAATTGTTTTTAAATTGTTCAAGTATTTAAAAATCATTTACATATTTTTGTAATCACATTTTTAAACGATATATAAAAACAATTATACTTTTTTAATAGCCAGTACGAAATAAAAATATGACTCTTTTAATAATTAAATAATTGAAATTATGAAAACTAATCTATTACTTATTTATTTTTACGTAAATGAATCGTCCATTCCAACCCCATAGAATTTTATAAAAGTGTTTTTTAATCACTTTTTGTTCGCTTTATTAACTGAAAGCATTTTGAGGAAGATACCACCATTATTTAAACGTTATATTATGAAATCCTATATAATCATTTTATATCAATTAAATATTAAATAATAAAATTATTTAATAACTAAAACTGAAAATTGTTATTTCTAGACTGTTTTAAAGATAAAAAATAATAATTACAGATTAACAATTTAAATAAAAAGGAAAATGTTTTTAAGAGAAAAGAATAATTCGTTTTTAATTAATTTTAAATTAAATAATTGAAATAAAAATGAAAATATATATATATTTAATTTTATTTTACTTTTTAATAAAAACATTTTTTAAGGAAAGTAAACTTTTTTTGTCATAAATCTATTTTTATATAAAATAAATCATTTATCAAAACACAAAACAATCTATTAAAACTATGTAGGATTTTTAACAAATTATATGAATAATTTTGTCAAAAAATATTTTTTAATTTCTAATTTCAATTTAATTATTATTACTATTTATTTTGAAACTATGGAAAATTCACTTTTACATAAATTAATTATTATCCTTAACACTACAATATATAAGAAAGTAATTATTTAAAATTTTATGATGTTCGGATGATTAAATTATTTATGGATCAGTATTTTATTATATCATTATTTGTTATTATTTTCAATATACCAATATTTTATAGTCTGTTGATAAGAATTAAAACCCACAAATTCCAATAAAATGCAATTTATTTAAATAAAATATAAAAAATAACTATTGAATACTTTTATAAAAATAAACAATGTAATTTAATACTTTCTTTTTTGATATTGTTTTCTTATATTTTGTTTTATATATTTTGTCTTCCTTATATTCATATTCTCGTTTTTTAATATTCTTTTCAATGTAATAATCTGTTTATATATTTTATTTTTGTATGCCATTTACAGATTTTGTTAATTTTATGAATATATATATATAATTAAATATGAATAAAATTAAATGTCAAAGGATGTGAAATAAAAAGAAACAAGTATGAAACAACAAAATTAAACTGATTAGATAAGATTTTCAAAATATAATTGAATAATGATGGACCAAATGAAAGCAAATTTTTACTATGGATAAAAAGTAACGAAAGGATTATATTACATATAAAACTTTCTCTCTCCTATACATATATATATATATATATATATATATATATATATATATATATATATGTTTTTATTATTTATAAATTTTTTGTTTCAGATTTTTTTTAAGTATTAGCACCATTAAATTTTTTTTAAAACTATACATGAATTTGATTTATAGAAATACTAAGATAATATATAAATGAATATATGATTTATAATCAGATGAATATAAATTTATCAAGCAATATTCAGAATAAGTTTACTTCAAGGAATAAATATTAAAATTTGGACAATTGAGATAATTTTGGACTAAATACTTCTCAATGGAATAAATAATATATAAATTAAAAAAATCCAGGTGCTTGTCACAGGAATATTGGGTTAAAATTGTTGGGTGATCCAGGATATATTTTTTTTTTACTTTACTAACTTAGGATTTAGCTTTTTGTTTATTGCATTTACATACTTTTAGAATTAGTTTTGTTTTTAATTCAGTAATATTACTTATTTTTTTTAGGGCCTTCTACATGTCTGCAACCTCAACGTGGTGTAGAAGTGGCAACGTACATGAAATATCATTTATAAAAACAATGAAGGAAATAGAACTAATTCAGAGATTTTATTAAATTGAACAATTTAATAAAATCTCGTCATTTGAAAGTATATTTGCTTTAAAAGAAATTATATATTTATTTATTACTTTTTAAATTCAAGATTCTATCCTTAACATTAATATAAATATTTTATGTACGGCGAATGCAGACTTATTTACATATTTCTAGGTATATTATAAAGTTTGTTACACTAATATGCGTATTGAATTTATATTTTTGAGGTATCAAAGCCAAGCTGCAAAAGAAAATAACTATCAAAAATACTGAACTCTAATTCCACAAAAAATAAGAATCGAAGGTTTTTGTAATGTACATTTTTAATTGGTATGAATATAAAATAATAAAAAAATAATTGAAATTAGCTGTATAATGTCATTTGATATATAATTTAATTAATTTATTATAAAATGTAAAAGCTTATTATTTTATAATAAACTGATCTTTTTGAAATGATTTTTTTAGTTTTTTATACATCTATTCTAATTTCCTCGTACTTAATCATAAACACCAAATTTTATAATTCGTATATTCCACTGGAAGAACTCTTAAATTAATTCATTTCCATTATTTGTTTTGATACAGTGTCAAATTCACTTCATCAAAAATCAAGTCAATAAATACCCACAATATTTAATAAAAATGTTTGATAATTGCTGATTATGTACTTTATTTGCGAATATGCATTTCGTCAGCCAGTCATTATTATTAGAAAACTGCGTAAAATTTAATGTAAAATTTAATAAATCTTCACAATGACACCTAAGAAGAAAGAATTCATAATAAATATAATATAAATTTTTTTCATAGAAAACAGATAACCTCTAAATTGTATAAGTTTCGATAATTGTTAAATACCACGTGTTTTTAATAGTATTTCTTTTATTTGATAAATAGATTAAATGTATGTACGTAATGTTATAAAATACTATATACTGTATATATTGGTATACGTGCCAATTCCCTCAATTTCGTATTGTTTGCTAAATTTTTTAATACGGCATGGATTTAATTGACTTATTTTTATGATTTTTGAGGTTAATATTATAATGAGGTTATAAAAACTAATATACTTACCAAAAATATCAATTTTATCACATTGAATAACACTCTTATTTAAATACAATTAACAACAATAAATAATTGTATATAAAAATTACTAAACAGAATAATAAAAATCATTCAAATAGTAAAAATACAATGTATTGCTTCCATTAAATAGCTTAGTAGCTATCTGATCAAATGTTAAAAGAGTGCGCTTGCTGATGCGCATAAACTACATTTTTCTCTCTCTACTGTAAGCATTCAATACAAATTTAAATTCAAATAAAATTTTTAATCTAAATTATATATATATATATATATATATATATATATATATATATATATATATATATATATATATACATACATTTTACAGTAAATGAGATAATGAGTCGATGTGGTCTGTTATCTGTTAAGATATTTTACCAATATCCAGTGAAGGTAGGTGTTTGTGTTTTGATATAGACCAAGGAAATATTTTCAAAAAACGCGGCAATAACGTGATGCATGAAGGGTTCCGCATCCGAAAAAAGAGACAATAGAAGTTCCGCATCCGAAAAACGCCACAATAGAAGTTTCACTTCAAAAATTATATAAATGAAAATTTCATCATTCCTGAAATTACAAAATTTGGTTTGCATTTTTTGAAACTTTTTTTTAAATTTTATAATGAAAAAATTCAATTCGTAATTTAATTTATACATTTTTAAAACCTAACACTGAATTATTGTAACACTATTTTAAAAAATATGTTTGTATTTTCTCTATTTTGAAATAGAATGTTTCAAATTCGTTGTAAATGATTATATAATACATTACATATATATATATATATATATATATATATATATATTCTATGAGAATAAAAAAAATTCTTACACAGGAAAAATGTTCAAAACATTAGATCATTATTTACTATATATAGAAAACAAAATACATTCACGAGAAAAAAACTTACGAAAAATATTTAAATTCAATATATTCAAAAACATGACTAGGAAGAGCCAAAAAAAAATCAAAATTCAATTTAGAAAAAACTGATAATGTTATTCAAATACATCACATATATTTTCTAAAACTGCGTAAAGTTAACGACTCAAGTATATGTACGGTCGATGCTACGTATATTTTATAATAACGACCATCCGTTTAGAATCACAAATTCGATAGTGAGTACGGTTCCACCGTCATCCACCAACTGATACATAGATCGCATTAAATTTTATATTTAAGTAAATTCTGAAAGGTTTTTAAATATTCAATGAAAACTCCAATCCACTGAAAGTCCGCTTCAACTCAACTGCACGGATTCGAACTGAATGATCTTCTCCCACGAGAAACGTAATTTTAGATTTGCTGAGAGAATTTTTATTATATCTATTTTCTTTGTGAGCGCTGTGCAAGTAAACCACGATAAACTTAAACAGTAATCCTCAAGAAATATATAAAATCATAATAAATAACTAACATATTTCGTTTTACTTCTCTGCTATTTCATATTAATATTTTAAGAAATACATTTGGAGAATATAAAAATAAAGTAAGTTATGGAATTTTCAAGCACAATGTTGAATTGTTCGATTTTAATTCGTGAGAAATAAAAATTGTCACACATTATTTTTTAAATTTCAATTAATATTTTTCTTAAAAAATCAATTAATAATTTATTTATAAAAAAATACTCAACCTAATACCATAAGCTACTAGAAATATTAAATCAAATAATGTGTTTTTTTTTTATTATTCTCTTATCTAGAAAAATACCAAATAGTTTTATATGATTTTATTTTATTATTTAATTAATTTTATAAAACACAATACTCATTAAGTAAATCAAATGCAAAATATAATTATCATTATTTATAAAATATATAATTATATATTAAATATAAATTATTCTATGTAAAAATTTGTATAGATAATTTATTTCAATAATTTATTTTAATACAAATTGCAGAATATCTCCGTTTAACGAATACATTAAAATATTGTTGTATGCAAAGCTAAGCTGCATTGCATATATATTTCAAAAAAATTATATTCAATATAAATGGGAGTCACATCAACGAGTTTGGCCTGGAATACGATTGTTGGCTTGAAAATGTCGCATTGAAGTCGATTGCAATTGAAATCCAGATAAGAGCAGTGTCAGTGTGTCGTTACGTAACTTTGCAACGAGTGGACGATGCAAGTTAAAACCAGTTTACTGATAGATAGACAAGATATATGTGTCGTTTCAGTTAGTTGAATCGATTCTTCATGAGTTCAAGTTTTCAGAATGACTTCATTATTGAGACGTTAAAATAAAACGACTTCATAAAACAGATTGGTTATAAGGAATGGTATTGTTTGAAATCAGCGTAAATGTAATCTATATTATGATTTTCGACAGTTGCTTGCATTAAAATGTTTAAAACTTTTTTGTTATACTAATAAGATAAAAAAAGTTTGAGTTCATTAAGATAAATATTTGTTGACATTAGAATTTAAAATATATTCGGCGGTATTTAGGGTTTTTTTTGTATTTTTTAAATTATTTTTCATGATACAAAATAAGACTTAATTATTTTTAGTCCTTTTATGTTGTTATTTTTTTGACTGACTGCAAGTAAAATAAAAATCAAACATTTTTTTCATCATATCAATTTGTAACTTATACATATTTTTGTAAATATAAAATTTGATTAGTAATAAAAAATAACCAACCTATTATCTATATTTAATCGTTCTTTGTTTTTATTTTTTAGACTAAATTTGTAAGAAAAATAAAAATAAAACATTATTTTGATCAAAAACATTTGTAAATAATACATATTTTTCAAGTACACAATTTAACTAGTAATAAAAAAAATACCTACTAATTTATATCTATTTAACCTTATTTTCTCACAGAATTAAAATAATTGTTTGTGCTATACAAAACTTTAACATTTTTACTTATATAAGAATTTATGTAACTCGAATAAAACTTTTTGGAAGAAATAAGTTTTAATATCAATTCAAAAAATTAAAATATCGTTGAAGATAAATCATTTAAAAAGTCATTTTTAAGCTCTATTAATTTTCTGTTGACAAAATTTTTTTCTAGTTGTAATAATCCAACTTTTCTTAAATTGTACAATTTTTTGTATATTATAAAATGGAAAATGAGTGGATTAAAAAATTGTCAACATTAGAGAGAAAATGAGTAATTTAAAATATAAATAGGCCAGTTATATAGCAAAAAAAGACTATCGATTGACAAAAAAAATATTATTTGAAAACTCAGAAATATAAAAAGATCCATAGATATATGGGACAGAGACAAGAAAATTCGTCAGAATAGAATGCAAAAGAAAAATATTGGATGGCTCGAAATGAAAAGTTTTGGGAAAAAATTCCCATTCAGCAGTAAATAGAAAGATATTGATGAATATGATGTTATAAAAAAAATGATCAGTCAAATAGCAAAAGAAAACGACCATCGATGAACAAGGAAAACTATTATTGAAAAAATCTTATTTTGATTTTTTTTAAAGAAACTAAAATTCAGATATATTAGTAATTGGGTTTATGGAATATCTAATCATCTACACCCGATTGATTAATTCATCTCATCGTAAAAAATAAAGTCACGATTCATCGATTAACGAATCAACATTTTAACACCGAATCTCTTATTCATACATGAATAATTAATGACGTGTTACATCCTGACCTAAAATATTTAATCAATTATACACTTTTCATAATCGGAATAAATAGCATATTTGTACTCAACTGTCACCAAAAACGTAACCCCTATTTACCGTTTAATAATTTCGAAACGTGACAAATGAAATATTTCATTACAATCAAAATTCTATGCTGGTTTCTAATTTGAATGATTTTATGCATCGACCCTTTTTATAAACCCATAATCATCAATTAATAATCCATTTCGGAATTACCTTCTCTCTCTGTTAAACGTAATTTCAACGAGAGAATATTGATTTCCGTTAGAAATTTACTGTTCGAATGATGTATTTCGAAATTGTTCACTTTAAATTGTACTGTTCGAACAGTTCCTTTTTTATTTTCGTTTATTGGTATAATTGCTACAACTACATTTAATGGAATAAAATATCGTTCGAAAAACAACGTATCGCATCGGATTCAAGATGAAGTTCCCCATGAACGTATCGAATTTAACACAAAAGTCATACTTGATGCCATTTAATGAATAGACAGACACAACGACTATATTGGCATCGGTACAAGTCAATTTAATGCCACAAAGTAAATCATCGGCGTGTACGGAAACGGGAGCAAGGGTGCAGAAGATAAAGGCAGCGTTTGTTTTGCCCTCTGACAACAACGGCGGCAATCGCTTCATTGCCGACGGTGCGATCATGTCGCATGGGACAACGGGGTCGTCACAACTAGATGTCAGCCACTGTAGCATAGTGAACACAAAACGACACACAAACACACACACACAAATATATATATATATATATATATATATATATATATATATATATATATTAATGGTTGTGTGGGTGGATGTTTAGTGGGAAAGTACACGCACACACACACATATAACAGGCAATGGAAATTCAGTACATGTACGTAGGGGTGTGGATGGATGTGTGCTCTTGTATCCCTTTGTTCTTTTGATAATGATTCGCGTTTGTGTTGTTGCAATTTTATCTAGTTCGAAATGCGAGTTCGTTGTTTCTTCAAATAATGTTTAAAGTGTTGTGTATTGTTTGTGAACAGTTGTGTGGGTAATTTAATCAGGAATTTATAGAAAACACCGTCAAACTTGATATCGTATTATTTTCTATTGAATTATTCAACAATGCATATAAAATATATTGTGTAAATGGTACGAGTGCAATATAATCTCTAATACGATTATATATATATATATATATATATATATATATATATATATATATATATATATGTATATAATTCACATAATTGTAAAAAGATGCATATTAGAATTTCTAAGAAAAGACAAGAAGACAATAGAATGAATTCAAAAGAAAAAATAAATTACATTTGTGATGTACTTTATGAGTTTCAATAAAACGAGAGAAATAAACAATAGATGGGTAAAGAAAATTATGAAAGGAGAAATAAAATAATAATAATATAAATTTCGATAGAAATCGAGAAAAGATATCTTTGGAAATATAACATTTTTCAAGAAATCATTATTGATCAATGGATTAAAAATCTGAAAATAATGCTTATTATATAGGGTCATCCAAATAGGATAAATAGACAGACAGACATATAAATGGATAGAGAAATTTCGTGTCCGAACTTTCTCAATGTTTTCCAAGAATTACCAAAGTACAAATTGTAACATATTAAAATTAAAACAGTCAAATTTTTGGGCAAACACTTTCGAACAAAATTAATTAATTATATTAGCATTAAATTTGAATGCACATCAAACCATAAATTCTAATAAACATCGTCTACATAGAAACATTTACATAACTCTCGAAACGTTTTTTTTTTAAAAAAAAATATTTACATTATTACATACAAGAGAAAGTCGGAGGTCGACGATCAAAGCGAGTAGGGGGGTGGAACTCCCTAATGTATGTATGTATATATATATATATATATATATATATATATATATATATAATTCGTAAATATAATTCGAATGTTATATTTCATCACATGTAATAATTACTATTTAAACAATAAAAGCAGATTTATGAATTTATCACAATTTATCATGGAATAAAATAAATTATTTCTCTCTCCTATATTATAATTTATTAGCATGGAGACACAAAAACATTAAGGCGCTGACGTCACACTTACACCAGTCTACATTTCGACGTACTGTTTTGACATGATAACATTTTCGTAACATCGTCACCCTTTAGTACCCCTTTAAATACAGTAAATGGAACAACAGACATTTATGTCACTTACATGTATAAAGAAAAGAAAAAGAATTTCTTATTCTCATGTTAAATGAGTGAAAGAGAAAAAACAATCTTTTAAAAAATTAATTAAAAAATAAAATTTTTAAAAGTACTGAAGGAAATTCTGCTTTTAACACTACGTCGTTATTAAATTATTTACGACGCATATGGTTACCCAGAGACAAAAATAAATGGAAATTCGATGGTGAAACGTCTGGTATACAGGGAATAAGAGAGAATTTCATATCCTAAATCCATTTTCTTTTCTCTTGTGATTACCACAACATGTGTCCGAGTGTTATTTTGAAAAAATGAAACTCTGATGATTTATTAATGCTGCTTGTTTTTGTTGTAATGCATTATTTTGTAGCTATTCAGTGTAGATGTTTATTGTGAAATTTTAATCAACCTGTAGATACAATGAATAATTTCTCTTGAAATTTATTAAATACAGAAAAGATTTTTTTGGAGTCAATTTTGCTTTCGGTGTTTATAGTAAAGGATAATTTCATGATAGCCAGTGATAACTACGTTTATAATTGGATTAAAAAATCAATTTTTCCAAGAGGCCAAAATTTGATCCAAAAAATTTAATAATATTAATCCTGAAATAAAAAACGCACGAATGTTAAAACGCTATTATTTATTGTTGGAAGTTAAAGCGTGCGGTACCCATTTACTTAATTTCCATCTCTTCACTGTTTTATGCAAATAATTTCGTTTTGTTTCGTCACTTAGTTTGAACTCTTGAGTAAGCTGCTGGCACGTTAAATTGAAATTTGTTTCAAACATTGAGTGTAATTCATCAATATTTAGATTTAATGCTCTGCATGATCTAATTTTCTCTTCTAATAATTCATCCCCTAAAGCAAATTTTTAAAACACCTTTGAACCATTTTTGATATAACTAACGCTTTCCCAAATCCGATTCAAATTTTTCTTACAAATTCAGCAGCGTTAGAACCAAGTTGAATTTGGAAAGTAAACATTCTCATATTACACTATTTCACAAAGGATTGAAATTTTAATTTAAAATGAACACACATCGAAATACAGGGAATAAATAATACGAAGTATACACTTTGTTACTCAGTTAATATTTGATATAATAAGTCATACGATGTATTAATGATTCTTGAAATTATTGTACATACAAAAACGACAGAATTTTCTTAGTGGCCTAATATATCCCTGTAAATAAACATGTTTTGTTAAAAAAAAATATATATAGTATTTTTTTCAAAAAAAATTCTTGTGAAAATACAAATTATATTTTTACAAAGTAGTAGTCATTTCATTTTCATAAAAAAATAACACAAATAACAATAAATAGAATTTTTGTTTGTAAAACTTATATTTAGTTCTAAAACACCTTTATATACAGAATGTTCCATTAGAAGCCCTCAGTCATCATTGCTCAAAAAAACATCATCACTCATTCAAAAAAAGATGCATTTTATTTAAAAATTAAATTTTGCGTTCCTGATGAAACACCCTATATATATATACATGTACACCTGGGTGTTTTTATGCGGTAGATACGTTCCGCAGAAAACCACATTAAAAAAAATCGCACAAAAGAAGACTTAAATTACATTAAAAAATTAGGGATACGTTCTGTAATTTTCAAAAATCGTATAAAGCCAAAGCAACAAAGTGAAATTAATCTAAAATTCACATAAAAAGTCAGGAAATAAAGAATGTCTAAAAAAAATTTCAAATATCTGAATAAAATTAATACAAAACATAATTTTTTTACTTTATTTTTTTATGAACTATTTAATTTCATTCAAAGCAATATGTACATATGTGTAATTTATTTTACATTTTTTCATACATATTTGAAAATATATATGTATTTTTTTCCAAAATAGTCGTTTCATCAGCATTAAATACTTGCTGTGAACAATATCC
The DNA here is from genome assembly GCA_029203775.1 of Neoneuromus ignobilis. Taxonomy (NCBI): domain Eukaryota; kingdom Metazoa; phylum Arthropoda; class Insecta; order Megaloptera; family Corydalidae; genus Neoneuromus; species Neoneuromus ignobilis. The sequence goes on from CP092088.1 coordinate 51,885,190, forward strand.
ATTATCTTCAATAATTTTGGCTAACTCTTGTGGAAAATTTTTGGTAGCTTCTTCATCTGTCGATGCAACCGCCCACGTAATCTTCACGTTATGCACTGCATTCAATTTTAAAAACCCGGTTAACCATCCTTTGCTAGCCAAAAATTCCTTATCAGTTTGAGAAGTGGAAGTAAATGGCTCTGATTCCTTCATTTGTTCATAAAACTGAAGAGCTTTTCGTTGAATCACATAACCGTTTAAAGAAATTCTTAAAAAAATTCGCATAAAAAGATATTAAGAACAAATATGAATCGCATAGCTTCAAAATCGCATTAAAATAATCCGCACAAAAACAGACACAGCTGTATATAGAAAAATTAATATAAAACCGATAAAATAGTGATCAATTACACTAACTCATTAGGTACTTCAAATATTCTACCTTCGAATCCCAAACCATACATTCCTACCATATCTTATCAACTACCTTCAAATATTCGAGAACAGTAAAGAGGGTTGTACCAATAGAAATAGTTTAATATACAATAAAATCATTACACGTTTCTATAATTTTCCATTACATAAAATAAACATTTCAACAACTATCTATTATATAAAATCGCTCTTATTTGCTCAAATAATAAATACATGAAAACAAAATTGTATATTTTTTTTGTATTTAAAACATAGTAAAATTTAATTTGAGATAAAAATATATAATCATTTAATATAAAGAATTTTAAAATATTGTTATTTAAATCTTGAAAATTTTGTCAAAGATTTTTAAACAGTTTATATGAAACTTAAACGACACGATAAATTTAGGAGTAAATTACAAAATAAACACAATTATAACGAATTTTTCAAAACCTATCTCATACATATCACTAATTTTTACAGTATAATAAAAATCCACTGATGTACAATAATTAATTCCAATATAAAATAAAAACGATAGTTCTGAAAAATAGAAACAATGTTTATTTTATATATTTATATACATGTATGTATGCATGTGTAATATCATATATATATATATATATATATATATATATATATATATATATATATATATATATATATAAGATAATACACATATCAGAGAATTTTTTTAATGAAAACTCTAATTTAAACATATAACGGAAATGTGTTTTTCACGTAACGAGTTCTTTTATAAATAACGAAAACAAAAATAATATACATATTTATGAATAATACCTGAATAGCAAAAAGAGATATATTCATAAAATAAAAATGTTATGTTTGTCCGGTATAAAATATTCCATACGCCGCCATGCATAGAACTGGATGGTCAACGGCCATAACAATTAATCATCATAACAAACAATGGAGAACGAGGGCCACAAAAAGTACTGTAAAAATTTCTACAGCTTAATTAAAAGCTCAAAACAAATGATTTCATAATTAAGCGGATCAACAGTTGTACAGTAAAATGAAATATTAATTCCATTTTTTTTTGTCATCGCACCGTTGTGTCGATGCCTATCGTCGTCGATGCCATATTCGATTTGGGGTTAAAAGCGTTATTGGAAATACGAATTGCACGTATATATCTGATTAGTAGTACATATCCAATTATGGTTTCCCAATGATATGCAGAGCTGATAGATCTGTTTTGGATTTTGTGAAAGTATTACGTTGAGAGTGTTTTTTCCTTGACAGATTAAAATATCCATACGAATGTTTCACAGTTCACAAAAATTAATTTATTCAAAGATTAAAGACAACAAAGAGATAAAAACTGTATAATCAATTCATCTATTTTTCAATTATTTATATTAAATGTATCTTTAAATAATATATACAATAACTTGAAAATCAAAACGAAAAAATTGAATGAATAATATTTTTATTACCATAAATTATATTTTTTGTAATTTAATTTATTGTAAAATTGTTCAATCCGTACCTGATTTTATGTGGAAATTCATATATTATTTCTCAATAAAATCAAATAAATGTATTTTTATTGACCATTAAAAACAATGCTCTGTATAAAATCATTTTTGTATATTATCATTAAGAAATATTATTTCCATCTCGAAATTTTTATTTCCTAGAACAAAGTTGTTCTCTCTATAAAACCATATAAATTATATTCTTTTACAAGTCTTCATAATATCTCACCGCTCGATACAATGCAGCATTCACGTTCAGTAATGCATTTTATATCTGCAGAATAAAAAAAATAATACTCCTTGCCAATTTTCCTGCTACGTGATTTTTCTTAGGATTAGTTTTTCTTAGTTTTGTTTTCTTTTAACAATATTACAATATGCCATCAAACATTCATTTTAATAAACATAACTACTAATAGAAGATTTATTTTTTATTGCAGAATTATTTTCTACTTTTTTGTAATGCAATGTACGATTTTTCAAACTGAAAATAATTAGTGCAAAAATTACTTTTTTATTTTTTTTCGTATCTTATAAAAAGATTTTTTAAATACACATATATACATACATACATATGTATATATAGGATGTTCCATCAAAAGCACACAATTTTTTTTTTAAATAAATTGCATATTTTTTTACGTGAGCGAATTTTTTTACGTATAGGTTTTTGATGGAATACCCTATATATAAATATATACACTAAGAAGATCACCAATGAACAAAAAAAGTTATTGATTAGAAATGAAATATATAGACATGACTATGAGGAAGCCCATAGATAAATAGAAGAAAAACATAAGAAAAATTGTTAGAATGGATTGGAATAGAAAGACACTGAATTGGTTGGAGTGGCAAGTTTTGAGAGAAGTTTTTTCATTCAGCAATGGATAAAAAGAGGATGATATATATATATATATATATATATATATATATATATATATATATATATATATATATATATATATATGGAGGGAAAGGGAGAGAGAGAGAATATCTTTTTAATAAATGATATATTTTATATTTTTTATTTATGATATACAAATTATTAAAAAATGAAGGATATTCTATTATATAAAAAATATACATAAAAAATTTATATTGCATTTTCCATTTTAATAAAATAACCAGTTTTTACAACATATTTTTTAATAATATTAAAACTAAACAAATATCTGCAAATAACTGCAAGTTATATATAAATATAAGCATTTATGTGTAAAAATAATCATTCTACAAGAGATATTTTCCAAAAGTTATATTTTTAAAGCATTTATTTTAATAATGAAAAGAAAAAAAGAACCAGGCTAATCTGTCTTGTCTGGATCACTGCTGATCTATCCAATCACCAAATAGCAGTTTTGCATTTTTCTAGTATTAAAAAAATGAACTGAATGAACAAATAACCACCAAGTGTTTGTCTGAGATTTTTTTATCAAACATCTTTCTAGATTTTTATGTCCAGAATACTAATTAAATCACCAAATAAATTATAACAAGTCATCAATAATATTGATAAATAGATCATAGAGTAGAAATAATTATAACAATTTTTAAAATCAATTTGTGCAAAAATCGAATATTATTTAAATTTCTCTTTCTCTCTTTCTCTCTCTCTCTCTCTATATATATATATACATAAATTCATTTCAAAAATAACCTATTTAGACAATCACGCTATCTATAATTATTAAAACATGCAAAAAACAAGTATAAATCATAAAACAGTTACATATAAAATTACAAAAACTATATTCAGTACTAATCTCTTGAAAAATCGCATAATTCTCTCCCGAAATATATCACAAACGATACGAATAGATAGACTACGTGTACGTGTAACTGATTCGATCCAACAAAGCTTCATTAGCGATTCGTTTAAGCTTAAATCCCGATACAATCTCCATTTTAATCCCAGCGATTCGTTTTTATGTCCCGGGGACTACAATATCTATGCGAGCAACGCGACTTTATACGACCAATGAATAAAAAGTAAAATTTCAAACTATCGTAAAGAAGTTTAATATGCGAAAATTATCTGATAATATCCATATTTTTATACCTTCTTATAGTAATAAATATTATATAAATATATATATATATATATATATATATATATATATACACACATTTACAGAGCATGAGAAAATTCTATTGAATAATTACAACCAATTACTTAAACCGAATTAAAATGGAAAATGATAGAAACTGAAAAATTCAGATTAAAAATACGTACAATCGTTAAAATATTAAGTGATAAAAAACGTATATTCGTTACAATAATATTTTTATAATCAAATTTATTGGAGTACTGTGATATCTCAAAATTTATTTCAGTTAATATAATAAGACATTATGCATTAATATCACTTAATAAATTCCAAAAATGAATTAGTGCTTTTTGAGATAAAAGAATCATATTTTATTTTATTTCAATAAAATAAAATATCACAAGAACACCTTTTTTAAGTTCATTTTTGAAAAAATAATGATAACATTGATTTCAATGAGAAAATAATTACATTTATTTTGTACTTTTACTAATTCTTTTTTATATAAAGAAATCAGTCTCTAATACCGGACGACTTTATAAAATTGTATAAAATATATTTCTAATTCAGTTTTTTTTACTCATATAATATTTCTATTTCATCACCTTTAGAACATGAAAATGGAAAATATATTTTTTTATTTTATATTTTGATCATATTTTATAGTTCCATGTTAAATGAATAATACAAAAAGAGCTTATAAAGATCTATTCAGATATATAGTACACAATTTTCAAAAATTACTTGTGCTCTAATTAAATTTCTTATTTCGCTTTAAAAGCAGAAAAATCTGTTAGAATTTCATACTGCATTATTTCAATAGCTCTAATTAAATTTATCACAACTAGAACATTTTCAACAACTTATATATATATATATATATATATATATATATATATATATATATATATATATATATATATATATAAAGTATGTGTACACTTCTTTCTAAACTCGTTCGAAGCATAAAAGTTTAAGTCTCGCATTTAATATTGCAGTAGCGTCATAAAATAGGTCAACTGCTTACAGCCCTAATGGATAAATTTGAACTTGCGCTTAATGTCTCCTAACAGGCGGGGCAAGTTGTGATCGTTTCACCTACAGTTTAGATAAGTGCGAAAGGAAAACTGAAATTATCTAAAATCTTTAAACGCGGAGCGAGACTTTAAATATACGTAATAGAACGCAAGAGGATAGCAACGTATAAGCAAATTTATGACGTCTCTTGACTTAAAGAACGAACTGTGGTTCACAAATACTCACATACATATATATGAAACATTTATAACTGAAGCATATTTTATGTTAGTGAGTCGGAATGTCATACTTTCAAACTTAATGAATGAATAAGAATCGTAAATTTTTAAAAAGTATAAAAAAGAAACAGGTACTTAAATTGACACTGACATGGCATTTATTACACTTTTAATGTATAATTTGTTATTTTTTATTTGATTGTGTTGTCTTAATTTTATTATATTCGTGCTGTTTATTTATTTATTACCTTGTTAGTTTTTTAATGACTTTTGTATTAAAAATATTTTATATCAACAACTATTAAAAAGTTTAATCAAATTTTGCATCTTTAAATTTAATTCATTTTTTATATAAACACACATATTTTTTTAATAAATCTTTAATAGTAAATATATTATGCAATTAATATAAAATTATAACTTTTATATAGGGTTTTCAAAAAGAATGTTAGAACTTTGACAGATGATGGTAGGCATGTTTTAATTTTTTTTAAACTCATTTTGACATTTACACTTAGTATAGTTTGACAATTTACCATAGAATGTTTAATACTTCAACAATACTTAAAAATTCTAAAAACTTTAATAGACTTATTGAAACAAGAATTTAATGAGTCCATTATTTCAAGGAATGGACCCATCGATTAATCACCAAGATCATGTGATCTAACTCCATTGAATTATTTTCTGTGGGTTTATGTGAAATCATTGGTTTATGATAATAAACCACAAACAACAAAAGTATTACAAATGAACATTAAACATGAAATTCATGACATTTGACTAAAATTATGTGAAAAAGTGGCTGAAATTCGTGGTGGTCACATGAGTTAAATTGTGTTCCATCATTAATACCACAGAATATGCTTAAAAATAATTAAAAAAAACGAATTAGTTAAATACTTTTTTTAATTTCCATTTAAACTTCCAAACCGCTTATTGTAAAACCCTATATTTACTATTTTTTAATATCCTTCAATCTCACTTGAATCACCTTATATAAACGAATCAATCTTTTCAAAACTAGAAGATTTTATAAAAGTGATCAATAATCACTTACTATTTCATTTTTCCTTTATACGAAATTCTGTTATATTAAAAACACGAAACTTATATTAATATGTCAATATAAAATAAAACTATACACAAAAAAAGCCGGAACGATAACAGATCGTTTACAAAAAAAGTAAATATTAACAATAATATATTCAACTTGACGTATGTTGAACATTCTTTCACACAAATAAATTATTACCCCAACACAATATTTATTAGAAAATATTCTATAATTACTTACTCAACAATTTCAGTTTACTTATTTGAACCTTTATAAATGATGTAAAATATTTATTTTTAGAAATAAATACGATCGAAAATCAGTTCGCTGGACATATGTACAGATTTCAATTTAAAATATAATATTGTACATAAAATGAGTTTTTAGTATCGAAAAAACATAAAATATATTTACTTGTATTGAGTACACAACGTATTTTCCAAATATCCATTTTTCCAATAAATTCTTTTCAATTTTCAAATATAAATTTCCTTGTTAATAATGTCAGTCTTTATTTACAGTTTACGATTTTAATAAATCTACTGTAAGCGACATTATACTCTGAGGTGTTAAAATTCTCGACCATAAATAATCTCGTGTTATTTCTGATATAAAACAACAACGACGTCGACTAGTGTTCATGAAAAGATATTAAGTAAAGGCTATTAGTATAAACTTCGTCCATTCACGTCGACTTCTCATTTATCACGCCTCTGGGGATTCGATACGTTCAAGAAATATTGTACAGGTTAATAAATCGAAACGAATAATTAATCTACACGAGTATTAATCACAAACGCTACCTATATTATGTGTCGCAGTTAATTAATTAATACAGGAAACGAAACGATTCGCACGCATTTAATAGTAAACTAAGTGAGCACAAGTTCAAACACGTCGTGCCATTTCCGGCGTTGTCGTGTGCACGTCACATATTTAATGTCACATGTCTGTAACCGGTCGCGAAACAATACAGAGACTACATTGCTACTGTATAAACTAAACCCTCTTGTACGTACAACGTAAGTGTAATCTCTAGGGTACCATTTATGAAATAATTGCTTTTCAGCACTGCATTGTCTCTTAGGTATACAGATAATAAATTTCCAAAAAAATACGGTTATGTTGGTGGTATCAAACCGAGATATCTTCACGTACACACAAAAGCTCTTATCTGAATTATATATCGATTTACAACCGTACGAGTATCTATTGTTGGAAAATAGTATAACGAGTTTGTAATCAACGGATCAAGGGATCAAACGTATCGTACATTTTCACTAATACTTTTTGTAGTATAGGTTTTCGCTACAATTAGTAATTGTTACACAGAAATATACTAGTAACGTAATTTTCATAAACCTGAACAAATTTTATATTTAATTTGAATTTTATAAACCTTAAATATTTTTTTTAATCAGTGTAAACTTTTTTACAAACAAATCAAATATCTGAACACATTTTTTTTAAACAAATGTTTAATTATCATTTATTGTTTAGTTTATTCCCCTTTTATAAAAAAAATAATTGTATTTTATCGAACTGATTTAGAAAATTAATTAATTGAAAAATTAATATTTTTGATTTTATATACTATCTAAAAATGATAAAAATAATCATATAGCAATATTATAAAACCAATTTCGAATATTTATATCAGTTATTATTTAAATAATTGATCAAATAACAAATATTGGAATAATTAAGACTTTTTCTAGTCTCAAATACTGTTGAGACTAGTCAAATTTTATTTTTTTAGTATTCGTGAAAAAAATGAAAATAATTGATTTATTTGTTGGTTTGAAACTGTGGTTGATTTACTTTACAGAAATGAATTTAAACCCAACACCACAATAGTTTAAAATGTTCAATAAGCACTTATTTTTCACTTATTATTTATAATTATATAGTCTATAATTATATCGGTTAATGCATTTCGATGGCGACGCCATCATCATCAGAGCTTTTCTATTAAAATCTAGCTAAAATCAAGATTCATTTATGTTAATTGATTTATATTAGAAATCATTGATGTCATTTATTTAGATAACAGTTATCAGTTTTTAATCCAGATTTATAGTCAATATTTAATCAATATTCCATATTAAATATTTATATTAGGTTGGCAAGTATCTCCCTTCCGCTTTTTTTTTACATAGCTGCGAAATTCAAAAGACCAGAAGGCGGAAGGGAGATATTTGCCAACCTAATATTATTTAATTAGTATTGTAAAAAAAATCAATAATTTTTTATTATTTCATTCATTTGCTAAATCTCATTGAAAAAGATATCCCAGCATTGTTTAAAAGCAACTTTATAAATTAAATAAAATAAAATTGTTATTAAAATATACATTGATTTAAAAATATAAATTTGAAAAAAAAATCATCCAGTAAAATATTTGAAATTATATTAAAAAAATCACACTATTATTTTAAAATACAATTGACTTCTAAATCTAACAAACATGGTTGGAATCAAATGTTAATCTCTTTCAAAGAATGCAAAAAATATTTACCTATTCTTCAGTCATATATAATTTTTTATATGGCAAACTTCTATTCTAGATATTTACTCGATTGAAGTTTTATAGCAGTGATATAACTTAAAAGTGAGTAATGTGCATCGATTCAGTCGTGAGTTCCGCTAATAAATTCGTACGAGTGAACAAACTTAGCAAACGATGCTAATAGCCATAAAATGATGCTAATTTTCACTATTTCATATGGATATAAAACTTTTTCATATAAGGTTACTATATATATTTACAGAATATTTATTCTGTCAAAATAAATCATTTGAGATTTTATGAAAATTCAAATACATTTTAATAGCCATGTTATCATCAGAGTACAATGATTGGTGGTAAATGGACATTAAAATCCATATTAGTTAATAAGCAATAAAATATTAATAAACACTTTTATAAAATATTTCGATATTTAGATAAGTGGCTAATTTATAATTTAGTCAAAATGTTAAATCAATAATTTATAAAAACTAAAAAAATATTAATTTTGGAAAGTTCAAAACATTTTATATTTTTTTAAAAACACATTTATATATATATATATATATATATATATATATATATATATAAAAATTCAAGCATCTGTATTTTCCATATCATCAATGGTTATATAAAGGCTAATAGAATTTAACTCAAAAACATAAAATAATTCTTTTTTGTAAAATATCCTTTAATTTTTTTTGTAAAATAGTATGATTGTACGATTTTTTAAAAAAATATACAAATTTACTATTATACAGATTGGCCAAATCAGAATGGTTTAAAGATAATTTACTTGCTTATTATCATTTACTCAGTCTCATTTGAACCACTCTATATTTTATAATAAATTAAAATAAAAAAAAACTCATACAAAATATAAAAAAATACAGAAAATATGACGACCATTCCGTCCATAAATGTTGACAAAATCGATTTCCCTATTAAATAATTCATGATCCCAGCGAATCCTATTTGTTGTTCATGAAGACGTCTTTAGAAACTTTTATGAACTTTGCATCAATATTTGCTGAACTAAATTTTTTTTATTTTTACCGCCGACACGGTTTTTATATTACAACACGATAGCAGACACTCCGAACGTATACACTAATCTATTCGAATCTATCCAGACTGAAATTTAATCCTGAACTTCTATAATACGGATAGACTGGTACATTATCGCTACAAATACATTCTATTGTATATCTCAGCTTACCGTGTACGAATTTCATTACATTTCCCTTAAGAGAAACACATTCTTCGGAATTCTTACGGAGTTAACAGACACTAAAAATAATGACGTTGTAGCGTGTATTTTAGAATACGGAAACTATTTTCTAAAGAAATGTTTCTGAATACACGCACACGTATAATACACACACATACATACATTTATATATATATATATATATATATATATATATATATATATAAAGACAGAGATAGAGAGAGAGAGAGATTAATCTGGTATATATATATATATAATATTCAATTTAATTTTTAATTAATTACAATTCAATTTAATAAATTTTCTCCTTTTTTGAAATGTTTTTGTGTACATCCAAACGTACTAATTAACTAAGTTTAATCTTCTTATACATTATTAAAAGTTGAAAACAAAGATCATATTTTGAGATTTTCGCATATTTATAATTAATTATCTAAAGTCGTAAATGAATACTGATTTAATATTGATTTAAAACAACAAAGAGATAAAAATCAAAAATATAAATTAATTACACTTTTTTAATATTATTTAAGTAAATACATATATTTAGCAGATATGTTTATTAAATAAAAAAAATATACAATAAAACTATTTCATGTAAATGCATGAATTTGAAGAACAAAAAATATTTTTTAACATAAATTAGTTTAACAAAGTAGAAAATAATTTTAGTATGAAAAATTAAAACATATCAATAATACAACATTTGTTAATATAAAATTCTGAAATCTAATCTGATCTGACTATAGGGTGGCCATCGAAATCCACATCAAAGAATAAAACAAACAATCAGTAATTATTGAACATTTGTGTAAAATCTTATACTTTTTATACAAATCATTCATTTGGTATTCATTTGCCACAGTACCAAAACTAAAAGCAAAAATTATTTTGTTATGTTTTCATACTCTAAATATTAGCATTGTTTAAACTACTTTTTTTTTAAAAATTATGACTTTTTTAATTGTCAATTCAGACAATGTTCTAATAGTAATGCAGCAATGTATATTCTTGAGTTTTTTTTTTTATTAAAATCGCTTATGAGTGATAATTCATAAATATCGAGAACAACAAACAGATGTAAATTGCCAAAACCATACAAATAGTAAATATTTATTTTCAGTTTTTTCGAAAATATTTCATAAACTTATATTAACGTTTTTGTTCTTTATCTGTCCTATAAACTTATATATATATATATATATATATATATATATATATATATGTATGTATGTATGTATGTATGTATAAATTCACATAAGAATACTGTAAAAGACGTGGATGAAAACGTGAAAAGATTTATAGAAGAAAGTTTGAACTATGTGAAACTTGACTGAAGTGCTTAAATGTAAAAAGATATTATACACCAGCCATATTTTACCAAGAAAAAAGTATTATCGATTTCAACTGATTTTAAAAATAAATATTGAAAGAAAAATTATAGAAGAAGGGAGAAAAATGTTAAAGATAAAAATATAAAACACTAAAGAAAAATTAAAAACTTGAAGAATTATTTATATAACATGTAAAGAAAACAGAATATATTTATCAAAATAATTTTAGATAACCAAAAAAAAAATCAAATGAAAAATATACATACATATAGAGGGGGAAGGAAATTAAATGGTAGACAGTTTTTCAATATCTACTATTTTTAAAAAATATATACTCTGTATTTTTTTTATTTAAATTCATTTTACTGTCATTATATTATTTTTATTAGTTATATTTACATTCTATAGAATATTTAGTTTAGTACAATACATCTAAAATTTAATTCATTTTCTATGAATACACACAATTATATATATATTAGGGGTATCTATAAGTAATATCATTTTTTTCATATTTTAAAAACATTAACATTTACTTATTAAATGAGAAAATAAAATTAATAAATAAAATAAAAAATTTTACAGTATCAAAAAATGACATACTTATGGGCACACCTAATATATTCCAAATTACTCAAGATGAAAAGTTTTGAAGAGGTCTCTGTCCAGGATTGGATAAAAAAAAGCTGTTGATATATTCCAATAACTTTGATAATGTGAATATTTTATGAACATATCATATAACTTATTTTTTAAGAAGAGAACACAGTTGACATTTTTCTTTTTCGTCTACCTTATAATACAGTCTAATTAATGAAACACTATTTTTTCTTTTCTGATAATTTAATTCCAGTTCTAATTCTACTAAATTATATGTAGTTTTTTTTTAAAAAAAAAATATAAACTATATTTATATTCGCATATATATGTATATATATATAAGTAAATTATTTTTATAAAAAATAGATCATTCATCCAAATATTAAAATGATATAATATAGGGTCATCCAAATGTGACGCTTAGATTTGTGTTTTATTAAAGAGAAACTATACACATGTTTCCCCCCTCCATACATGTTTCTTTAAAATAAAACACTAATTTTGACTTCACATTTTGATGACCCTATATATATATATATATATATATATATATATATATATATATATATATATATATTTAAATAAAAAAGAAAACTAATATAATTTAAATTTCAAAATTATATTGATCTTACAAAGACGTTATTTGGAATTATAAACGAATAAGAAAAAGTACTTAAGTTTTACTTTTATATATATATATATATATATATATATATATATATATATATATATATATATATATATATGTACATTGAATACCGACGTATCGTTAATAGAAATATATTTAAAAAAAGGTTCAAAGACCTACCTAAATTAATTCCATTGATATTTCAAATTTAGAAATATACAGAGAAACCTTATTAATGGGGACTTTTATATTTGAATAATTTATTTTTCCCAATAAAAAAAAATTCTGAGTAAAAAAAAAGGTTAACTCGGCAACCTCAGCGTATTTTACTGCTATGAGGGACACACGTCGTCGACACAAGACCGTACAGCTTTACCAAACAGACGGCAGAAGCAAGCCTGTCTACTTACTTGCCTGCCTGTCACCAGGCCGCGAAGTTTTCGTTTACCTCGACAATTTCGTCCCCGTACGTTGCGCGTGTTACACCCACATAGGAAAGAAAATGCGGTTCGAACCGAACGCGACCCCCTACACGCACCAGCTAGTTTCGTATATGTACACTAGTATAGATACGGGGTGCGAAATCGCCGAGACGAATCACGCTTTCATCGGGAGCCGACGAAATCACATTTACGCTTCGGATGGTAATCCAGAACCCTCTCATACTGTCCCATATTAAGAGAATGAGAGGGGACGGAAACTAGCGAGAAATAAGCAGTCGAAATTACATAAACGAAGTAGGGGGTAATGCATTGGCGTAGGTTTAGTGCACAGTGGTGTTTCTTTTTTAATAATATTATCTGACAGACGTTTGCCGAAACTTCGATCAGATCAATTTAGATAATACGACAGTAAAAGCATAGGATAGTTTCAATTGGAGTAGAACCAACATAAATATAGAATAGTAGTATGTTTACGATGTAATTGAGTCAATTCGAAGAAAATTAGATTTAGAAACTTAAGCTATTTATTTTCTTATTACATTGTTGAATTAGAGAAACAATTACATCTATACACACACACACACAGATAAATATACACACCCGTTCCTCAATTTACGCGGAGTATCCGTTCCACGTGGATTTGTTTTACGCGAATGAAAATCGCGTAAATTGAGTCTATCAGTACAATAGAAAAAATATTGGAAATAAAAGCTAGTAAAGTTGTAGAAACACATATTTATTTCACATAGCTTAACGAAAAAATAATGACGTTTTAGAAAACAAAAGTAGATAAATTTTATTCGGTGTCACTATCGCTACTTTAATTCAAAACAATCAACCTTTTATATATTTATATCGTGCTTTTATAAGTTCAAGTAAGAATTTCCGTCACTCTGATATATAATAAATTCCATGAAAAATTATATAAAGTAAAATCTATCTGACCGCATATAAAAAGTGCCGCGTAAATCAATACCGCGTAAAAAAGTCCCGCGTAAATTGAGGGACGGGTGTGTGTATGTATGTATGTATGTATGTATGTATGTATGTATATATGTGTATATATATATATATATATATATATATATATATATATATCGTTGTTATAAAGTATACATAAAATCAAAACTAGCCAATCTGTAAATTTTGGACAATATATAAATTGTACTACATTATTACAGATTATTTAATACAGAAATTAAATAATTACAATTTGGCACCTATATAAGCATATGTACGAATATATAATTTAATTTTATATTGTTCTTTTTAGATTATGGCTAATTCACTTTTTACACGAATAACTAATTTAGTTCAACACCATATCATTTTATAAAAGTGTTTAAAAATAATTTGTTATTTTTTTCCCACTATTAATCAATGTCATAATCAAACCATTGTCAGATTACAGCGTTATAAAATGTTTTTAGATTAAACTTTCTTTTTAAAAAATATATATACTTCATTATAAAGCATAAATATTTGATAATACTACTTTCTAAAGATAACAACATAGTTAACGAAATGCGTATTATAGAATAAAGTGAACAATAAGTTATTATTATATACGAGGGTCGTTTGATAAGTATGGTAAATTTATTTATTGTTTAATTTAATTAATTAATTAAATTAATTTTTTTAATTTAGTTTTTCCTAATTTTTTACCATACTTATCAAACAACCCTCGTACTTTCATTAAATCTTGTGTTGATTAGATAAGCTATTCGTTTATGTAAAAATAAATAACTAACTCCAGAAAATACACAAAAATATTCAATAAACTCCTACTATTCATTTTAATGTACTTTTATAGATTTTAATAACAACTTCATCATTTTCAAAACGTGAATTTTATATTCTTATACCCAGAAAATAACATTACAACTAATGCATATAAGAGAAATAAAAAATATATTTTTTATATAAATGAAAATTTTATATAATTTAATGTACTGATTTATTTGCGGAAAACGATTTTTTCTAATAAAACACACTATACTACTTCAAATAAAAAAGTATATATAATCACATTTTCAAAATGAAATTTGACAACTGTTTTTTATAAAAAAAATATCAAATCATACAAATTTGAATAGCATAATTTCTGACTTTGGTATCAATTATTTTTATAGAAAAAATATAATAAAAAATTCCAATTAGCTATAAAACACAAAATATCACCAATTGTTGGAAACTAGAATTAATTATTTTTTATACAATCTCATTCATACTAACACCATAGGATTTTATAAAAATGTTCAATAATAATGAAGTACATAAATGAATTATCACTAACACCACAAAATATTGAAAAAAATCGATAATTACTTATTGTTCATTTTCTTTCTTTAAAGGTTAAAGCACATTTTGATGGCAATACCATCATCATCAGAACGTTTCATTATGAAATCTTTATAAAATTACTGTTATAAACCAACAAAGTGAAAAATTTTATATTGAACACTTTTTAACATATTGTGGTGTTGAAGTGGTAATTCATTTGTGTGAAAATGAATTCGTCAGTTCCAAAACAAATAGTAATAATTAAATAATTTTCATCATCAATAGATAAAATGGCCATCGAAACACGGATCATCAACTAAAGTAAACAATAAATAATTATTGAATTTTTATAAAATGTTACGATATCAAGATGAATAATGTACTTATAAATAGAATATGCGAAAATCTATCAATTGATCGTCAATTAAGATTATTGTGAAACAAAATTGAAATTTAAAATTTATATTCCATATTTTAAATTGAATTTCATATTTTATATATCTAAACAATATCAGGATGTTTTTTTTTAAAAAAATATACAGAATAGGATTTTTTCCCAGTAATATTATATTATAAGATGGACATTAAAAATACTTTAATTGAATAAATATTGTTTTATCATAAGTTAATTTTCAGCTATATAATTCAACTTTATATAGTAATTAAATATTTGAAGTAATTGAATGTCACATATTTTAAAATAAGAAAATTTTCTTATTATTCGATAAAAATATATAGTAATTATTATTGCACAGAATTGTAAAATTAATATTTTTTAAAAATTAAATTATAATTGTTATTCACTATTGAAGATAATGGCAGGGATAACGAAATGCATATTGGGGAATAAAGTGAACAGTGAGTAATGAAAATTTATTTATAATTATTTTTATTTATATAAAATATTTATTCATCGTTGAAGAACAACAACGTAAATCTTTTTTAATGGATTTGGAAATTTCAAACTTATTTTCTATAAAAAAAAGAAACGTATTATTCCTAATAAGATAAAATCCGAAATTTAGTATAAATATGAATTGAAGTTTGAAAACTCCATCAATTTTTCAGACATGTTTTATATTAAGAAATATATTACGTATCGCTCAATAGACTTCATTGTCAATAACGTTTCAAATGACAAACTAAACTAAATAGTTTTTATAATAGACTGCACGCGTATTATGACATTACGTTTTCCGATAAGAAACATTCTGTTCTTTCGAAAAAAGAAAAATGACTTCGTTCAGATCGAAGTGCTAAACGTGCATCCGTTTTTATACTACATTGTACCATCCTAACGCCATCGACCGGAAAAGTAAACGGAATGCGACAATAATGTGTATATGTCCGCGACGTACGCCACTGAGACAGATAACAAAAAGGGTTGATGCCACTAACTATAAAGTTGAATGTGCAAGTTATTGTTATTTATTTTTGAATGTACGATACGCACAATCGACCAGGGTATCGTTTACGTACACATAACGAGACGAAATTTTCACTACGTTTCCCGTTTATATTCATTCGAAAGTTTATACTTTTCCGACACGTGTGTCGACATACATAAATCATAAATATTCATACAATGTAACGTGTTCGAAATAATCGTCATTAGTGTGATACCAAAATTTCAAAACGTGTAATTCAATTATTATTATTATTATTATTGTGGAAACGATGATCAACCTATGTTCATTATCGACGTATAGTCAATGTGTTCGATAACACGACGAGCAAATAAAATAATTATCGATTCAGTATGTTTCACACGAATTTAGAATCGTTCAATGGCAAAAAAATCAAAGAGTATTTGTTTAACCTTCGTCGGTATTTTTATGTAAAAATATACACTACAAACATAATTATCAAAATCTCATTTCATTTTGTAGCAAATATTTTTTTGGTATGATAATAAATAAAATAAATTTTAATTTAACATAATTTTAGATGTATTTACACTGTTTTTAACACAATAAATTTATTTTCAAATAATTCTTTTATAAAAATAACAAGAAACATTTCCTCAAATATGAAGTATCTTAAAATAGTCCATTTTCTAAAAACAAATAATTAGATAAAAAAAACTTGCTAAAAAAATAAAATTTATATTACGAAAATATAACCACCACTGTCAATTTAATTTAATATAATATTAATAATACAACTAATGATACAAATTACAAATAATTAGTATTTACAACACGAATTCATAATTGTTTATATCAATTCTATAATCATATAATAAAATATATTTAATTTAAATTAATTTCAATTCAGTAACTGACATTTTAAAATTTATCATTTGTATGCAACTAAATATACAAATACAATTAGAGACAGATTCAAGAATAATTAATTACAATTATTCGCTTTAATAAAATGTTCAAAAAATAAAAAAATTAATTTTACCATTGAAAAAGTTATAAATTATTATGAAAACTTCTAACTTTACAGTAATTATAACTTAATAATTATTTTAAATAATTAAATTTGTTCAATAGAGAAGTAGTTAAAGTTTTGACATTAAACAGCACTATTAAGTTGTTACACATGAACTGTTCATTTTTTTAACTAAAACTTTCAACTATAAAAACTTTATTAAAACCAACTTTATTAACAAAAGTTAACAATGTGGCGTTCTAAAAAAAGGTACGATTTTTACACTGTTTTGAATAATTTTATATCAAATTAACTTGTATAAACTATTTTTAATTGATATAAAACTTGAAAACTATACATGGGTCAAATAAATGTCATTATTTATTTTATAAAATTAAAACTTAAAATAAATGCATATAGATTTTACTGAGAACAGAGTAGTCTGATAGAAATTCAAATATTCTTTTTATTTAAATATACATAGATTAAAAGTTTCAAACATGAATTCGTAATTACGTAAAAGCGATGTAAAATTATGCCACAATTTAAAACTATGAATACGTATTTTGTAAAACAAATTTTATATTCGTTCTTATTGTAAATTTTTTCAATTTGAAATTCGAAACAAGATCAAGAAAAAAAATCTTTTTATTCTTAATTGAAAACAGTAAATATATGGTAATTTTAGAACATTTTTTTGTACCACGTATCAATTTATTAAGTTAAATTAACATTTGCGATTAATAATCTATAATTATATATATATATATATATATATATATATATATATATATATATATATATATATAATTAGAATTTAATATAAAAACGATTGTAATTCTACGGAATTAAAAAAAAATGCAAGGAATTAATGTCGTTGAACAGGCTAGAATTTTGATGAAGGCAGCATATCGTTAACAAAGCCTATAATTAACTTCTTATTTTAAATACCAACTCCACATATGGAACATGTGACTAAGAATTATACACTTTTTGTATTGCCGAGTGTAATTTATTTGTCAAGTAACAAAAAATTTACATACATTACCCATTGTAATCTACAATAAGTACATGTTCATTCCACATATTCATACATTTTTATTGATGTTTCACTGTATTACCCTAGTGGAACATTACAACTTTGAATTCACATTATGGCAACTAAGTCTCATATAGTTTCATACTTGAAAGTTTTAAACCATTGTAAATATTACAGTAAGCGAAACGTATTCATTCAGTGTTCTTTCTTTTTCGTTGTATTCAAAAAATTAATTTTTTTGCACAAACAGAAAGATTTAAAAATGTATATACTTACACACATTCACATATATATATATATATATATATATATATATATATATATATATATATATATACATATGATTTTCTAATAAGAATGTCAGAAATTTAACAGCTAGTGGCAGCCATGTTTGATTTTTTTCAGACCATTTTGCCATTCCAATTCGTTTCTGGTCATAAGTCAGTATAATTTTAATACTTTATTTTATCCTCTACATTAGTTCTCTAATTATATTTTTTTTTCTCTACAAATCTATCAAATATCATTTTTTTTTGTAATTATTTTTAACCTAACTCTTTTTTTTCTGAAAACATTTCAAGTATTATTTTTAGCTCTTTTAGGTTTTCACTGATAAGTAGTGCATTGTTATCAAATAATAAATGTGACAAATATTCTCCATTTATTTTAATACTTTTATTTTCGAAATTTGCCTCTCAATACTTGCTCTAGGAATATATTAAATAATTTAAGTAACCAACTGTCTCCTTGTCTGACCTCTCTTTAGTCTAATTTTTTCTGATAGTTTTTCCAGTCTGATTTGGATTGTAGTATTTTTATATACCTATTTTAATAATTATAGACAATTTTTTATTTTATTCTTGTTTTTTAGAGATACAGCAATGATGCAATGTTTACAGAATCGAACGTTTTTTCAAAGTTTACAAATCCTAAATATAATAATTGTTTATATTTATTGTATCTTTCTTTTATATATATATATATATATATATATATATATATATATAAACAGAGAGAGAGAGTCGAAAGAAAATGAAGAAAAAGTTTCATAAAAATAAAATGAAACAATAATACTTTCATTTAATAAAAATAACTTCTTTTTAAAATATTCATAGCACTGAATTTTAATTTATAAATTGTGTAATAATTCAAATATTATTGTAATTAATATTATTATTAACCATCCACATGTGCATAATAAATATATATTATATATATATATATATATATATATATATATATATAACGCCCACACAGATGTTCCACAATATTCATTCTAATTAGCTCATATTCCCATTATTAATAATTTTTTTTCTAATATTTTTTAGATGACGAACGGATTATAGAAGTTAATCAATATACAACCAACATCATCTTAGTCAAGAGGACCGAGAAAACCATGAATAATATATATATATATATATATATATATATATATATATATATATATATATATATATATATATATATATATATATACGGATGTGTTCGTACATATATTCTAATTAGCTATAATCCCAGCACAATTATTAACCTCAATATTGAAGTCTACTATGAGAAAGTTCTATTATGAAGAAATTAGGATTAGAACGAACGGAAATGAGTAGAAGTTAATCAATATACAACGACAACACAATCATCTTAGTCAAGAGGACCGAGAAAACCATGAAACAGGATACAATTCGAGAGTAGAGTTGAATAGTAGAACTTTCAACACAAACTTCAGTTTAATTAAAATCAAATTAATCAATATAGGAAAACATGTCGATGCAAGTCATTAATAATTATTAGAAGTTGTACTTTATACACTATTTAACTGACAGACTATATATATATATATATATATATATATATATATATATATATATATATATATATATATATATGCATATGTGATATAAAATAAATCAACATCTGTAAAACGAAGTGTCTTCTTCTACAGTTTATCACTGCATTTATATTTCTTTACAGCATTATTCAATCTTAAAGCTATTATCGAATACATTAAGACTATAAATTTCATTTAATTCTTAAATATGAAATATTTTTAAAAAATCTATTATTTTATCATAGAAAGTTTTTATGTTATAATTTTTAAAAAAATATATTTGTTTTTAATACTTAAAATATATTCAGTATTTTTTGTGAAAACATTCTGCTTAAAAATTTGAATAAACACTCGGTAAAGGTCTAAGAAATAAATTTTAATTAAATCATTATTTAAAAGAAATACATTGTTGAATCATTTATGAAATTCCACCCAAAGTGAAAGGTTATCAATTACCTTCTCCTTTTACAGTAAATTAATTATAATAAAAATGTTAGAAAATTGGAAAAAACAAGAAAATAAAAATTCAAATTTTTATACATG
>CP092088.1:51908768-51991268 GCA_029203775.1 Neoneuromus ignobilis
CTTCTTAATATTTTATAGTTTATGTGTAAATTTAACTAAAAAAAACGTTTTGTAAAAATATTCATTTTTCATGAAATTTTACATATAATAAATCGTCGATTTTTATTACCCAAAAATTGGAAATTTAAAAATTCACTATGTATATATCTTTTTTAATATTAATCACTTATATTGACAAAAAAATATTTACTAACAGAAATAACAATATCGATTTTTGATCATTTTCCATCTGTTTGCAAAATTTAAAAAAAGTCCATAAATATGTCATATTTTTATTTAAAATATAAGAAAATATGATCATGTTTTAAATAAATATTTTTAATCATAAAATTTAAAATTTTCAGTACAAAAATCTTGGTTGATATGAAAACAGTGATCATTCAATAAAATTATTGCTTGACTAAATTTTAACTTTTTTGTGAATAAAATTCGTTTTGTGTGAGAAAATCTAGTTTTAACCACTGATATACTATATTTTATAACCAGCCTTTGATTTTAGATTTGAGAAAACGATTTCGGAATTTTTTTATTTTTTATGAAATTTTGCATACTATAGGTCGTCAATTTTTGAAGAGCAAAAATTGAAAAAAATTTAATTGACTAGGTGTTGATCTTTTTGCTATAAATCAATTATACTAGTATAAAATAATCATTTTCCAACAAAATTTACGTTCTTTACTAGAAAATACAAAGATTATATTCAGAAAACGATTTTTGATTATTTTTCACCTTTTTGCGAAGAACAAAAAAATTGAAAAAAATTAATTTAATACAAAATAATTTAATATTGTTATTTAAAATCCATAATTCACTTTACCATAAATATATTCAAAAATAAAATTAAAGATTTTCAATAAGAAAATCTCCATCAAAATAAAAATAGTGATATTTCAACTATATCCTCAATTAATTGACTAAATCTTGGTTTTATGCAAATAAAATACGTTCTGTATTCGAAAATCTGGTTTTAATGACTGATATACTATTTTTCAAATTCAACCTTTGATTTTAGACAAAAAATAATAATTTTGGAAGTTTTTTATTTTTTATGAAATTTTACATACTATAGGTCGTCGATTTTTAGAACCCAAAAAATTGAAAAATTTTAAATTCACTATTTATTGATTTGTTTTAGTATAAATCGATTACTTTAATATAAAATAGCTATTTCCCGACAGAAATTACATTCGTCATTAGAAAATACAATTATTGTATTCAGAAATCGATTTTTCATAATTTTTCATCTACTCGCGAAATTTGAAAAAATTAAAAAAAAAATAATTGAATGCAAAAAAATTAAGATTTTCATTTAAATTGTATAATTCACTTCCTAATAAATATATTCAATAAAAAAATTAAAGATTTTCAATAAAAAAAAATCAATCTATATAAAAACAGTGATCACTGAAAGCATTTACTTTTTAATGAAATTTTGGTTTTATGTAAATAAAATTCGATTTATGTTCAAAAAAATAATTTAAACCATTGATGTAGTATAATTTATAGCCAAGCTTTGATTTTACATGAAAAAAATAGTTTTGGAATTTTTTATTTTTCATGAAATTTTGCATACTATAGGTCGTTGATTTTTTGAGGCCAAAAATTGAAAATTTTAAAATTCTCTAAATATTAATCTTTTTTATTATAAATCGACTACTTTAACATAAAATATTTATTTTATGATCAAAATAATCATACTTATTATAATGAACAATTATTATAGTCTAAGATTGATTTTTAATTATATTTAATTATTTCTCAAAATTAAAAATTTTAAAAATATATATATTCAACGAAGAAATAACTTTTGATTTATATATTTTTATTTCCGAAAGATATAAATAAAGAACTATTAAAGATTAAATTTATTGTAAATACTTTAAATGTCTCATTTTTAAAATCAAACAAAATATATAAAATAATAAAAAAATAATAATAATAAACAAGAACACTTCTGACTGTTTGAACTTCCATACATTAAAATTGTTTTTAATCATTACATATATGTGTTGTATACACTTCCAATTTACTAATTATTAGATATTAAAATACCTGAAATAATAACAATTATTTATAAAATTATTCCTGCGACGATACTTAAAAATAAATGTATAATGAAAATATGTAACTTATAATTAAATAAAATAATACAATAGTTAAACAAAAAGAGAAGTTTTCAAGTCATAAAGATTACTGACAAAAGCACTTACTACTAATTAGCACAACAACTTTAGTAATGAGTATTCTTGCTATTGCTAATAAGAGATAATATTCACATGAAAAACCGCATCATTTTCGTTCCAATTATCACTACTTTTCCGCAATACTGTTAATCTTCTTCGTTGGAGTGAAATACAACTCCTATTTCCGTTTATAAGCAATTATGTACAACGGCATTACACTTATTTCAGTTATTTTATCCAAGAATACGTATTTACAAACAGCATTATTATGTAACGACTCTGATAGTTTTTAAATGTTTTTTTCATATATTTCTGTATAGTTATTTTAGGATTATAATACATAATGAATTGATTAATTACGTTACACATGTTACATTACACATATTAATTATAATACAGTAATTATATTTCCTTGAAATACTATGCTAAAACTTTATATACAACTACCGTTCCAAGAAATTTGATATCAAACCATATATATATATATATATATATATATATATATATATATATATATATATATACATATATATATATATATACACATAGAGTGACCCAAATGAGACTAAAGGATAATAAATGATAGTAAGGAAGTAAATGTATGTCTAAACCCGTAAGTCTCAGTTGGAACACTTTCTTTCTTTCTCTCTCTCTCTTTATATATATATATATATATATATATATATATATATATATATATATATATATATATATATTTAAATTCTAACAAATATAATTTGAAAATAAAAAATATTTTCATAACACTACTATATTTACACAATTATATTTATTACCTACACCTAAAAATTATATATATGGTGTTTTTTAAACATGATAGAACTTTAAATTGAATCCCCATCAAAAGTTCTATTTAACCTAAAAAAACACCTTTAAATATATACATGTTTGTATGCAAGTAAATATAAAGGTATTATGAAGGTGTTTTCTTAGTTTAGATAGAACTTTCAAATTAAATTCACTTTAAAGTTCTATTACGCTTAAAACACTCACACACACACACACACATACATATATATATATATATATATATATATATATATATATATATATATATATATATATATAAACATCAGTTCCTTAATATAACTGTTGAGTTTGTTGATTATCGTGTTCAGATAATTTTTCGATTGAATAAATACCATCTTCCTGCGTATGTTCATCCATCTATCTAGTGATTTCTCGTAAATCCATTTATAGACAAATTCATCAACGTAAATATACATCAAACCAATCAACTGACCAGTCAAGCAATCAACAAAAAAGTCGAGATATTTAAAATAATATTAAATATCATATTTAACGATTATTAATTTTCGTTATTATTTTTATGTTTGATAAATATAACAAATAATAAATTCTATAAGTATTTATATACTTTTTTCATATAAAAAAACATTTTTCTTTTTGAAATAAATATTTTTTTTATATTATCAAGATAAACGCTTTACTATGATTTATATTTTATATATATGATTACAAATAAATTTAAAAAAGTTCTACTATAACAACTATATAAACTTCTTTCCATTTCTTTCAAAATAATCTCCTTATATTTCTGCCATGTTTCAACTATTGAAAATATCTTTACATTTTTTAAAAAAAATTCTTTGTTTTTCTTTTTAACACTCCAACATTTCAAACGAAGGTATTAAATCGATTTTACATCAGAAAATAAAAAATAGTCATAAA
The DNA here is from genome assembly GCA_029203775.1 of Neoneuromus ignobilis. Classification (NCBI taxonomy): domain Eukaryota; kingdom Metazoa; phylum Arthropoda; class Insecta; order Megaloptera; family Corydalidae; genus Neoneuromus; species Neoneuromus ignobilis. The sequence goes on from CP092088.1 coordinate 51,912,662, forward strand.
ATACTAAGTCAGAGAAATAAATCATTCAATAATGACATCTAAAATATAATCCCAGTTTTAATAAATATCAAGAAAACCAATATATTTAACGATTTTTGGATAAAAATATTAATCCTGCTGTTATAATGAATAAGGACATATTTTTACATTCTCTATCTTCTTCTCTCTTTATATATATATATATATATATATATATATATATATATATATATATATATATATATAAGGATGTATAAAAAGTGTAATAAATATTAGGCTTTGTAAGGTTTTAGAGGGTTTTGCTCCCTTTCCGTCTATTGTAAACCATCGTCACCCTACATCACTAATCCCTTCACTCCCTACAATCATTGTTAGAAGATTTAAATTTAACTGATGTAATCCAACAACATCTGTAATTAAACGAGATAGATCAGTAATCATTTCTGAAATTGTAATAGTATGAGTTTGGTTTTCTGAAAAAGACAAGAGATTTGTTGATTGGTACACAAATTGTAAAAAAAGTTTTGACAGATGTTTATTTAAACATGTTGGGATGTCAATTTGACCCTTCAATAATTAATCTGTTTAGACAAACATCTGAGATTAAATTTTAACATAATAAAACGGTATTATTCATTTTGGTATTGTGGAAAATTGACTTTAGCACAAATTATTCATTCATTTCAATATCATAAGATTAAATTATATTCAGTGTACCTTATATTAAATCTGTTCATTTATATTTAAATAAATGACGTGTGACGTGAATAGATATCAAAAAGATCAGTTAAAAAAGAAAATTTGAGTAACTTTTTTGCTGTACATTTTCTATGTCACTGCTTTTGTAACGAGATTTAGCCTAGAAATCTGTCGTCAGATAAATGGATATTACAAATATATAACAACTTACATCTGATATCGAATATAAAAAAGATAATGTTACATGCTGATAATAATAATAAAAAAACTTATTTAAAGACTTCTCTGATTAAAAAAGAACCAATGTTGATTTTAACAAATATGTATATTTCTGTAAAAAAAAACTTACTGAAATATTTTTTATTAATAGATTTTATAAGAGGTAAAATAATACCTGAGAAATCAAAAAGAGGAAATTTGATTTCAAATCTATCATAAATATCTAGAGTAAATAATATTGAAAATAAATAAATAAAATGTTATAAAATTACAGGATGGTTTAAATAAGACTGAAGAATAGTAAATGATAGTACTTAAATGTGTCTCAACCCTTCAGTCTTATTTAATTCACCATATACATATACATTAAAAATTATTGTAAAATTTGAATTTGGTGTTCAGTATAAAATATAAGAATTCTTCACTTCTTAATTTCTAAAAATTGGTAGAATTAATTAATCAACATCACAGATATGTTGAAGAAGTAAAGAAATTTGATAAAATGTAGAAAATATGAGTACAATAAGTAATAGTAATTAATTTAAATTAGTTAAAACTGTTATATGATTATATATAAGGTCATCCAAAAGTGACGCCTAGATTTGTGTTTTATTAAAAAGAATTTGTTCTATTTTAAAAAAACATTAAAAAAACTCGATTATATTTTTTTTATTACATACAGAAAAACTACCAAAAATAAAATATATATTATGGAGAATATATACAAACATGTATACATACACACACATATATAAGGTCATCTAAATGTGACGCCTAGATTTGTGTTTTATTAAAAAGAATTTGTTTTATTTGAAAAAAAATTATTAAAAAATTAATGATTATATTTAATTTTTTATTAAATGCAGAAAAACTACCGAAAATGAAAAATATATTATGGAGAATATATACAATCATGTATACATACACACATATATAAAGAGTGATCCAAATGTGACGCCTAGATTTGTGTTTTATTAAAAAGAAACATGTGTATAGTTTCTTTTTAATAAAACACAAATCTAGACATCAGATTTGGATCATTCTCTCCCTCTCTCTTTCTATATATATATATATATATATATATATATATATATATATATATATACTCACATACAAAAAAAAATTAAAGATGCGTAAAAATATTTTATTAAAAAAATCAAAATAGAAATATTATTTGATGTATATATGTATATATTTATATATATATATATATATATATATATATATACATATATATATATATACACATATGTATGTATGTATACATGCATCATTGTAAATAATATTATATAGTAATTATAATGACATATTTCGTCGAAATAATCTCAATGTAACATCACTTGAAAAGCAATTCAGCGCAGTGCTCTATAATGCATCCGAAATAATTATTCAACTGTGGCACAATTAACAGTACAAAAGAGCTTCGCAATATAATGAGACCAAAGCTCCACAACTGGATATCTTCATTATATTATCGTGCTGTGTATGCAAGAAGCAATTTGATACAGGCAAAAGATCACTGCAGCGAACATATATATTATATACGTAAGTATATGTATGTATATATGTATTGAATTACACACTCATATATATATATATATATATATATATATATATATATATATATATATATATATATACGTGTTAATGACACGAATTCATAACGAGTATCATATTAAAATGAGTTAAAGAGGACGTTTTATACAACTTCATGTCATCGCTCTTTATTCCATCACATGTTTTCGAATATTAAAAGACGTGCCTCGTGTGTTATCAATTCCATTTTCAGAATTCCGAGCGTTTCTTTTATATACATTATATCTGATAAAAATATATACGAAAAATTTTACATCCACATTACTCATTATTCATTGTTAGAGTAGATTCTTGAATAGAATATAGCATTGCAGATCTCGTTGTATAGCTCTTAATTACGTACTGGTTAGAGTTGAGAGGATCATACAGACTTATATGGAAATTAAAATCTTCATTGGAACGACGTGACATTAAATTGCAATGAATTTCAATTGTATTGCGGTTCTTCCTAGTAATTTTGTAACGTTTTCGTGCAATTTCATAAGATGGTAGTTTAATTAATGATTTGAAGTGTTATATAGTAATTTATTTCTGTGGAAATAATGAAAAGAACTACATGAAACATATACAATAATATATCTTATAAAATGTATTTATTTCACTTTTTTATATACATTTGAAAAATCGATTATTTTAGATTTATAACATTTTAACTCGTTTAAAATACTATTTCATTACTTTATTTCAAAATATTGATTAAAATTTTTTAATCAAAATAATTTAACATACGAGGGTCGTTTGATAAGTATGGTAAATTTATTTATTGTTTAATTTAATTAATTAATTAATTTAATTAAAATTTTCAATTTAGTTTTTCTTACTTTTTACCATACTTATCAAACGACCCTCGTATATCAAGGCATAAAAATAGCACAAAGTGCTAAAATATCCATTTTTTTAAATTAGTAATCAATACTACTTACTTAATTATTAAATTTTAAACATACTAGAGCTAAACTAGTAAATGATCTTGAATTACAGTATTTTTTTTAAAAAAAGAAAAGTTTAATAAAAGCTTGTATATTAAATATAAATTTCTTGAATTATTTCTAAAAAAAAACTACTAAAGAAAATTTCAATTCAATATTTTAGTTTTATTTTTTTACAAATTTTAAGGTAGTATAAAAAATAAATATTTTGATATAATAAAATAAAACTAGTTTATAAATCCAAATATATAATTAAATTCCAATCTTGATAGCAAAATAATTTACTCAAAGATGAATAAAACTTTAAAATCGGTCATAGTAAAAATTAATAAAAGCATATTTAGAAAATTATTTTGTGATTGATCCAAAATAACAACTTGTAAAAATGTAAATGGATTAAAAAGGTGACAAAAGTAATTAATATAACAGAACAAATAAAATCCCTAAAATGGGCATAGACAAGACATATGACAAGAAGAGAAGACAATGATATGAAGAAAAATCTTATGAAGTAGCAACCAAGAGACAAAAAGAACTCAGAAAATGATCCTATAAAGAATTGATACTGTATTATATAAATTAGACACGAATAGGGAACAATAGAAAAATATTTTAAAAACATTTAAGATTTAATGGTATTCAATGAAGCTTTCACCCAGTAGTGAGTTGATAGATGCATTTATGATAATAATAATTATATATATATATATATATATATATATATATATATATATATATATATATATATATATATATTAGGTTGGCAAATATCTCCCTTCCGCCTTCTGGTCTTTTGAATTTCGCAGCTATGTACAAAAAAAAAAAAGCGGAAGGGAGATACTTGCCAACCTAATATATATATATATGGGGTGATCCAAATAAGACTAAAGAGTTAATTTATAAAAAGTATTTTTTTAAATGTGATAGAACTTTAAATTGAATCCCTATTGAAAGTTCTATCTAACCTAAAAACGCCTTTATTATACCTTTATATATACATACACACACACACACATATATATATATATATATATATATATATATATATATATAGAGAGAGAGAGAGAGAGAGAGAGAGAGAGAGGTTGTTTTTTAGATATTAAATTTAAAGTTCTATCATGCTTAAAAAACATCTTATATATTTACTTGGTTACTATCATTTACTATTCTTTACAATCCTTAAATTCCATTTGGAACACTCAATATAAACAAATCCATAATTTTTTAAAGCTATTTGTAAACAAGTTAAGAGAATAAAAATTAGACTCAATATATGAATGTATTTTGGGATCAAAATAATGTACTTTCTAATTTTAATATAAATCTAAAATAAATTCACTAATATTGTGTATGTATAGAATGTACTATACAAATTTTTAATGAAATTCTATTCACTAATCCACGTAATTAAAATTAAATTAAACCAACGGAACTAATCCACCAAACTGATCATGAATAAAACTCAAACAATCGTATATTTACAATAATCCGTCCATATTGAAAATCAAGTGCATAGAATTACTCTTCGTCAAGTTTTCACTCCAAACACTCATGGCAACGAGAGCATTTCAAACGAGATACTTGAATGATTATATGAGTTCAAGTACCAAAATCAACTATGTCTGACACTTCGAACCCCTAATTAATCAATCAACGATATATTGATAGGAAAACCTTATCTTGACTGAGTAAATAAGCACTAATATCCTGAATAATAAACATAATTTGCCGCACATCCTCCCTCGATCGATACGATACATTATTGCTGGTTAACCAGTCGTCAATCTGCACAAAAGTTTAACATACCGAAATGGTAACCTATTGTCCATCTGTTCGTGGTTACATTCAAACAGCGCACGACACAAATTGTTCATGTTTACGTCCTACTCCAGTGAACTCAACCCCGATGTTTTGCACAACAAACGACACCGCCAGGATGCTTTTCTGTATATAAGGGGATACATCGCTGCGTCGGTCCCCTTCTTGACAACGACGCATAGCGGTCGGATTCCTAATTAATTAAGTACGCACCCCTGCAACAGGATACACTTTCCGGTTGTAATTCTTTTACGTGTCGGATGGCGGAATGGCCACGTTTGTAATAGCAAGTTTCAATTTTTGACGACGAGTGCTCGTTTCTATTGAATATTGGTTGTATTGCCAGGAAATTATTAACGGCGACAAATTTAAATGATTACAATTTAAAAATTTTCCGCCAATAACTGATTTCAAAACAAACTCTTGATTTATATACATACATATACATACATACATACATATATATATATACACACACATATATATATATATATATATATATATATATATATATAATCAGTGATAGAAAATATAATAAACACAGAAAAAGTATGAAATTAAATATTTTAAAAAAATTATACAAACAAGAATTATACAATTCTTATCATCAATATTTTATTATGAATACAAAATCTACAAAAACAAAAATATTTTCCCAAGAAATTATTCTAAACATTTTAAAATTATAATTTAGAGATTTAAAATGAAAATTAAAAATATATATCCTTCAATCCCCAGTATAAAATATTAAAATAATTTTTATTAGATTTATAAAAAAATTAAATGTTATTATTTTTAATTAGTATTTTCTAAAATATCATTATTTTTTTAATATAACATCTTTTAAAACAGATTATTTTCAAGACTTTCCTTAACTTCCTATAATTCAATTTTATTTGATGCATGTTATACAATTTAATGTTTAACATCTCTTTACTATTCCCTGTCAGATTTAGTTCTAGTGAATAAAACAATCAATTTTTAATAATGATATAATTAACATTAAATTTTTATTTTTCTAGAACAAATATTAACAGCTTGCATATGATCAATAAACAACAGTCAAGATATACTAACCTCGAAATAAATAAATAATCCCAAATTAACATAGAAATGTGTATTTTATTTTTAAAAAAATCTTTAACAATATTCGAAAATACCTTTGTGTCACGACGATAAGTATTTCCTTAATATACTTCTAAATACATGGTAAAATGTTGGTATGTTAAAGGTTGTGGAAATAAATCCCAGATCTGTCATGTTAGGAGTTTAGATAACATCCATACGACTTGTCGCGTATTAAAAATTCAAACTGCAAAAGAAACAAAATCAACGAGATTGAAAATCGGTGGCAACCAAACGTATAATGCCATACATTATTTTATTGTAAATGTCATAAAAGTCATTTTAACATTTCAGTATAAGACAAAATTTTATTTGGAATAATATTAACATTTTTTTATACAAAATAATGTATAATTCCAAGATCAAACAATGAAAAACACAACTCTATTCGTTATTAAGAACTTCAATGACTATTTCATCATTATAATTTTTTATATTACTAAAAACAAATTGAAGAGCACAGATATCAAAAAAATAACAAAGATTTTTATGACATCGAATTCACCACAAAAAATTATATTAGTAAACAATAAAACTCATTTTAAATTCTTTTATTGTTGGAGAGAATGACTTATTTTATTAACATAAAAATTATTTTATCACTTGAAAAATATTGTTGAATCATTAGTATAAAAAATTATTTCAAAGACTGGTTTCGATTTCAATGACATCTTTAAATAGTATATCACTATGTAAATGATATAATTATTATAAAAATACATTTTTTAAAATCAATACAAACTCGTATAAACTAATAAATAACTGGAATAATACCATTAAAAATAATAAAAAGAAAAACTATATACGTGCCAGTATATGTATATATATGACTGCGAAAACTCTGCTTAGAAAACAAACCCAGTAACGAGAGTTTGATTAAGGAACGAAACATTAATTTTTATTAATACCCTCTTAAACTTATTCTTGCAAGTTCTAAATAAAGAAGACAGTATTTTTTATACAAAAGAATACCGTTCGTTCCAAGTATAAGTAACTATCTGAATGGACATTAATCAAGCAGCTTTTTAAATTTTCTAATTTAATGTTTAATACATAATTATTCACTCCATAAAAATGAGAAGAAGTTATTCTTTGATTAAATGCCTGTCATGCAGATCGCCCCTCAAATAATTTGAATAACAAATTAAAGTCGAGAGTTTTCATCGAGTTATATATTATTAACATCATCATCATTTTTAGTCTTTGATAATCCCCTATTAGAAGTCCTTTTTAATGAACATGGCTTAGTTGTTCTCGGTCCATATATTTTCAAGATTTTTTTTGATATGTTCATTGTCCTCTTTGTTTTTTATTTGAACTATTAGTCAGTTATATATACAAAAATAAATTAAAAAATAGTTCTTATTTGAAACGTTCTTTTTTAAAATATTAAAATTATAAAATTATTATTTAATTAAAAAAATAAACTGCATTTAAATAGTTATTCGAGTATAATTGTTCTAAAAAACAACAAAAAATTAACTTGCTCATGTTTATGGTTTTTATTATACGTTTTCTCTTCTTAAACATACACTGTGTTTTACTTGAATTTTTCCAAATTTACTTTTCATCGTCGTTCTCACTGTAAATAAACTCGCACTCGAGTACGTTGTGTAAAAAGCGCAACTTGAAACGTTTGTAATTTATTTTGTTTTACATAATCTCTTCTTTATTTGATCACTGTGCATGTAACTAAGCAGAAAAGACACTGTCTGCGTTTCAAACGAAACGTAGCAAACTGTAAAAAGTAAAGTTTTACTCGAGATTAAATCTCAAAAGAATGCATCCTTTTTGTTCATACTATATAGACAGTAAAACATTACGGTGGTCTGCGGCGAAGTAAGATGCTCATTTACTAGTCGGAACATCGTGCATGAGAATCTCGTCGTTCGGTCCATTATCCCGACTGAGGTTTTTCGTGATTTCCTTAGTGTCTTGACGTCGGTACTCCGAAATTGGTTCTCATCTCTCACAAAATATATAGGTTCCGTTCTTTTTTATAGCCATTTAGTAAATGTTAGACGAACGCAGTGATTTGAGAAATAGGCAAAATTGGTATATTTCAAATTGCCAGATTAGAATCAATATAGAACTTATGTAAGTGTATATAGAACCATTCTATTTTCGAAACTTATTTCATAATATATATATATATATATATATATATATATATATATATAAATTTCAATTCACATCCAAAGATTTTTTTCGACCAAGTTTCATTTTCAAGAAAAAACGTTCTTAATAAAAAAAATCTATATTTTACAGATTTAAAAAGGACTGAAAAATCTAAAATGAATAAAATTTTTATGTAAAATTCGCCATTTTACATAAACATCAGCATAAATGACTCATTTTCAACATCATCACGAAATTGTAGAAGTACTCATAAGTGTTCAAATGGCATTGCATCGAAATACATATTAACAAATAAAATGAATCATTTATATAAGATGGACCAAATGAGAATAAAGGATTTAGACATACATTTATTTGCTTACTATCGTTTATTATTTTTCAGTCTCATTTGGGCTACCCTATATAATTAATTACTGGACATAACATTTTATGGTATCAATGAAAATGATTTTTGTTGAACTAAATGATAAAATTTTCGAATTTCATTAATATTTTTTATGATTTAAACAAAATTAATTGTAATAGAAACTATCAATCGATTTCAATAATTCAGTAATACAAAAAATAATATTACTGTTTTTGTGCATCGTTGTATTACTTTTTATATATTTCTATACAACTAATTTCCATTTTAAATCAATCATCATAGAGATGAATAATAAAATCGACTCACAATATAAAATAAAAGAAATTCAAATACAATTAAAAATTTTTTAGCCAATTAATAATTGGTGTTTTATTTTTTCTTTTACTTCTCCTCTCATAAAATAACATATCTCATTTTTTTAGTCTCAATGAAAGACTGACATTTGATAAACTTTAAAATATGAACATTTACAAATGAAAAAATAAATAAAGAAAAATAATATGCAAAAACAAATAAAGAATTTAATATTTGATTAATTTTTTCATGCATTATAAAAAAAGAGTTAAAGATTTGAATACAGCAGTTGAAATTTATTCCAAAATCGATATCTGTTACGTTATTTAAAGACGATTTAAATACTAAAATCATCTGTAATAAGATACAAAAAAAGTTTATTATTTGTGAATTGATTTTTCAATTTAGAATATAATATATATATTTTTATAATATAAATATAATACTTTAAAAATAACTAGAATAATTTATAAATTAATAAACGAAATTCTTTTTGAACAATTTTTATATAATTTAATTTTTTCAATTTAAATCGTATAATTTTTTTAATAACTTTTCATTTTATTGTCAAAATATAACAAAAAAAAACATACACAAGCATGTTAATGAAATATTAACAAACATTATTTTACCATTTTTTTATTAATCTCATTAATTACTACCCTCTACTGACGTAAATTGAAAAAATATCCAATGTTGTTGTCAGATGATGACACATCAACCAAACAACAAATGTACTGTTATTCAAATAAAAATATTATTTTCAACTACACAAATATGTTTAGCTACTTGAAATTTATTATAAGTCAAGGACTTAATGTATTCAAATAATGTTTCATTCTCAGTTTGTTGACAGTCAAATTTGAAACGAGGTGAAAAAAGAAATCATATTTCTTTGAATATACATTGTGTCAGATTACACTGTTTTTTTCAAAATCAAGTCTATAAGCTACTTTGAAATATTATTTATAAAGCTGTATGTTATTAAATACTGAAAACGAAAACAAATTTATAAAATAATATCATAGAATTGATGTCTTAAACAATATATTTTCTTAACTTTCATTGGACAATAACATTTTCTTTTATATTTTTTTGTCAATTTTATAGTACTTTTTTTATAATATTGTGTAGAAAGTTAAATACATTAAGAAAAAATATTACTTGAATTTTGCTTCCAATGAATCAATATGTTACAAAAAGCTTTTATCTAAATAACGTTAAATTGATTGAAGGAAATGATAATAATATAATAAGAGTAATACATATTTCATTGTGTATTTCCATTATATTTTATATCGTATAAATGTACGATTTTTTAAAAATTTTAAATATTTTATTAGAATGAATATCACTTTGTATTTTCCAGATTATCTAACTTCACTCAATAATAATTTGACCTTTACCTGACTGTACTTGTCAGTTAAATATTCAAAAATAACACAAAATATTATTAAATATTAAATTACAGTTCAACATGATAAAAAATTAATTGAAAAATAAGCTGTATAATATTTTAAATCAAAAAATTTTAAATCAGAATGTATAAATATTTTTATAGACATATTAAACATTGAATAAAAAAATAATTAAAATTTTTAAAAAATCTTCTAGTGTTTAATAAAAAATCATTTATATAAAAACATCATACCAACTTTTGACAATACAAAATAATAACTGAAATTATTTAAAAATAAAATACTTAATAGTCAAATGTAAATTCGTATGGACCAATTAATTACTATATAGAAAACAAATAATTATGATCATTTTTTATTGTTTGAGATAGTAAATCTAAAAGCAGAAGTTTCAGTTGAAAAAAATGATTTATTTATCACCACTTTTCTTCATAAACCTTTTCTTAAAAACTTACACCAGAAAAAAACTTAGTTTCAACAAATAGATTATTTTAGATTAAATAGACGTTCCATTTGTGTAAACATGAATTAATGCCATAATGTCAAATTAATAGCGTCTAAAAATGTTTTTTATTGTTTCTGTTGTAATTAATTTTCAAACGTACATTTATTAGTATAATAAGTTTTTAATTTTCATTAAATATAAATTGAAAATTATAAAAACATTTGATATTTAATTTCAAATGGATAAATGTAGAGATTAAGAAAATAATTTTCAATGGTATAAATAAAAAGTAATTAAATATGAACGAATATAAAAAAAAAATATGAAATATACATACGGGAATTATATAATTTGATTCCGAAAAAACGCATATTCTGAATGAAATTCAATCAAAACTTTATAATCACTTGTATATGACAAAACATCTCCTTTACGAGAATGATTAAAATCGAGTTTCCGCCACCCATTTTCGATATACAAAAAGGTAATTTATTATTCCGTCAATAGTACGTCTATAATTATTTTCGACATGCAAATATTATATATATATATATATATATATATATATATATATATATATATATATATATATATATATAATATTTTTCCGATCCGAAATAAGTAGATGGAAAATATGAGATGAAAAAGATTCGTCAAGAAATGTAATATTAAAAGAAAATTTCCGTGGGGTTTTGTATTCATTACGAATCGTGCCACGTTCGATTGCGTCAGACGAGCGGGGAAAAAAAGCTGGAAAAAAAACTGGAAGACGAATCTGTGGAATGGAGATTTTTTTATATTGGTGAATTATGATTGTCGACGTTGCGAATAGTGAGAAATCCATCATCGAGTCTTCAATTTCATTTTAATGAGATTCTGTATTTATACCACCTACCAATCTCGTGTTCTTTGTTCTTCAAGAAAATCTGTGCAGGTGTATTGAACAAAATCAAGTGTTTTTTATTCTTTCATTTTTAAATAGGATGTACGTTTATTATACGTACTTATGTGCAAAAAGACGGCTCTTTGAAATTTTCGACTTATTGTATAGAATTTATGATTTATATCTTTATTAAACGAAATTAATTTTTGATCATTTTTTTACATTTTTTTCATACTTATATTATTTATAACATTTTTTACCAAACATACAATTTATAACAATAAACACATATATATTTATTAAATCTTTTTTTTAAAAAAAAACCATGTACAAAATTAAAAACGAAAAAAATATTACAAAATAACCGTACTGTTTCTTTCAAGTAACATTTATGTTAATTGTTTTTTACAGATTTATATAAGAATTTATTTATTTGATGCAGTTAAAGATACACACTAATTAAACAGTAGTCATATTTTAGGAAATTAATTTAATTCAAAGTGTAAATATTAAATTAGGGATTCAATTCATGAATCCTTAATATCTAATCAAATATTTTTAATTAAAAAATACTACTTATTATATATATATATATATATATATATATATATATATATATATATATATATATATATATATATATATATATACAGACAAACATATTTTTTTTATTTCTTCAGATTGAAGAATTTGCCGGAAATCAAACATCCCATATTCCACCCGCATAGAGACAGCATCTTCCTATCATCACACACTCATATATATATATATATATATATATATATATATATATATATATATATATATATATCCACACATGAAAGTATAAAATGAAGACATCATTCAAGTCGAAATATGATATTGGTTTTATTGATGTTCATCATTTCCGAAAATAGTATACTTGACTTAAAAAAATAAAATTCTGACAGATAATCTGACATACTTTTCAGTGAATGCATTTTTAAATAAAGCATTTCTTTTAATCGATCGATATATATATATATATATATATATATATATATATATATATATATATATAGCTATATATAAGAAAACATAAAGAGGATTTCTCAGAATATTTTTCTTGTTTCTATTTATATCAAATTCTTTTTTTATTAGCTGACAAAAACAGCTACGATTTTAATAAAAATAACTCTAATACTTTATATTTTTAATATTATAAGAAAAAACAAACGTCATGAAGAAAAAAGCAATCATTTCAATTTTTGTCAAATTTCAAAAAAAAAATAGTTCTAAATATTATTTTTTATATATATTTTTTTCTTTAAAACATCCTAATATATATTAATTAAAGTTTATTTTTAGTTGCTTCAAATTAAATGTATGTACATTAAATTGAATATAAAAAATAATACCATACAGATAATACTTCCGAGATAAAAAATAAAATGTACATTAAAATTTCAATGCACGTTAATCTTTTTCCGAAAGTAAATCCTTAGATTAAAATTTCCCTTAAAAAGTAAATCATTGCATAGAACTTATTCGATAAATTCTATACACCTGTATGTATGTATGTACATATATGTGTGTGTGTTTATATATATATACAAGTGTCGTTTGATAAGTATGGTAAATTTATTTATTGTTTAATTAATTTAATTAAATTTTTCAACTTAGTTTTTCTTATTTTTTACCATACTCATCAAACGATCCTCGTATATATAAACATGTTTACATAAATGTATTTAGGAAAAAATGATTTTGCTGAAATTCACATTTAAATTTTTATTATTTTATTTTCGTTTTATTTCAAAAATATATATAATTTGTATTTAAACACATGCAAGTGAACCAGAAGTCATTTTCTCATTTTGAAAAACCTATATTTTGTTTCAAATAATTTTTATATTTTTCCCAGAAATAAATTTTAATCCAAAAAGTTTATAACAGATAATAGCTTATTAGCAAGTATAAATAGCTTATTAGAAAGTTTATAAGTATATAGCTTATTAGCATGCAAGATTTGTGTAAATTTACTTTAGAAGCAATTTCGGTGTGATTTTAACACAACAAATGCTCCAATTGCAACTTGCATTCGGATATTAATTGCAAGATTTCGAGACTCGGGAGTAACCAGTGATTTAAGACAAATGGTAAACCTCAAGACAGTTGAAGTGAAGCTCCAATAAACGAGTAAGAGGGGCCATATGTAAATTACCTAAAACTTCAACACGAAGATATGGTCAACAATTAGAGATTCCACAATCGTCGTTGCGAAAAATTTTAAAAAAAGATTTTGCTTATCTTCCCATACAAAATTTAACTGATGTAACAACTGCACCCCTCAAACCATCAACATGGTGTAGAATATGCCTACGCTTTTCTTTGTTTAGCAGAAAGTATCAAAGAATTTACTACGAAAACAATAATAAATGCCAAAGTTCATTTTCACTTGAGCAGATTTATTAATAAACAAAATTCAAGATTCTGGGAATCGGAAAATTTCAATATCACTAATTAAGGTTTTCGCTTCTATTTATTTTTACATAATTTACAGTCAAGAGAAATCAGAAAGTGACTTTTAATGTCCTCTGTACTTAAATAAATAAAAAAATTAATATTAGTATAAATTTCACTTTACTTTCTTTCAATATTTTCCTTAGAAAATATGAATTCATTTGCAAAGTAAACTTGTTAATAATTTCAAACTACAATAATTCTTAAAATTATTTTTTTCAAAAGAAAAATGTTTACAAAAAACACAATTGATGAAAAAAGCATTTATCCTGAAAGTATTTTCTTCAGAAACTAAAACTTGTTATTATCTACTGATAAAAAATGTCAATCTGAATGAACCAGATGGTTTCCAATTTTAATGTCGAAATTGAACACAAGAAAGAAAGCTATTTTGTCATGAAATTTTAATGGAAAATCGATTATAGTATAAGGAAGTTTTAGTAAAACGTTACATTACCCTTGACCCAGTTATACAAACGAACGAATTCAAATACTAAAATTGCTTGAAATGTCATTAATTGATTATGCTTAATCTCCATTCAACAACAACTTTTTCTATTTCAGTAAAATAATCCAATACTACATACGATGATTGATTAAAGTTGATTTAATCTATAGTTAAGTTTTATTACAATCGAATATAGTTTCAGTAAAAGTTTCATATACAAATATGAAGTAATATAAGAAAAAATGGTACCGAAAATAGAAAAGAAAAGATTTTATGTCTTACTAATAGCACTATTCATTTCCATCAATCCAAAGAAAAATTATTATAAAATTCTTGATTATCTAAGAAATTATAGAATATTTTTATTAAAGAAAAGAATTATATCAAACTACAAATAGTAATATTTTTAGGTTATTTTTATTAAATTATTTTTTTTTTAAAAAAAATATGAATATTGTACTAACAAAAATTTGGTATTTTGTATATTCAATTATCAAATTCATGATTTTATATTAAAAACTTAGTTTGTAAATTAATGAATTTATATATTTTTTTAAAAAAAGTATATATTTGATTATCTCAAATTATAGAATATTTTTATTAATAAAAAGAATCATATTAGGCTGCAAGTAGTAACATTTTAAAAAAAGGTTATTTTTATTAAATTATGTTTTTTTAAAAAAAATATCATAAATATTATACTAGCAAAAATATGGTATTTTGTATTTTAAATTATCAACTTCATGATTTTATATCAAAAACTTACATTGCAAATTAGTGAATTTATATATTTTTTAAATAGTATATATTTATATAAGTACAAAATTGATAGAAAATTGATTTATAATTTCTTTATTAATCATCAAGTTCTAAACAAATTCAATGTGAAAAGTGTAAATTTATTCAATAACGCAATACAAAATATGTCACGCGATGTTAAAAATATCTCTACAAAAATTACTTTGCTAAAATTATATTTCTATAAGTTTATCCTATTAAAATAAACATAGACAAACAACCGTACGATTGTTTTAATTATAGTAAATTATTCGTAGAATTTTTTTATCTGGTGGATAATTTCACGAATTTCATAAACTAGATATTATCATAGAATTAAATTAAAAAATCTACTTTAATTATTTTAATAGATAAAGTCTCTCTAAAAAAAATCATCTCATTTTCCTAATGAACTACTTTAATTCACCAATTAACATAATTAGTTTTGTTAACGTGTTGTACAGACGTGAAAATACATGTAGGTGTGTTGTATGTGTGTGTTAGTGTATCAATTACCATCGCGTGCATTTATCAAGCGCTGCATGAAAACATCGCTTCAATCTGAGAACTTTTCGATACATCACTCACTCAAAGACTATTTATCAGTAGATTAGCGCCGTTGGCGGGAATCGCTCTACTAGCCGCTGGCACTTGACTGTTCATCATTCAATAAAAAAAGAAACGTAACGTGTGCTGCCGGTTCGACTCCCACCAAACGTTTAACATTCCCGTTACCCCGCGGTAACATCGATCGGATCGTCGACCCGATTCGCGAAATTTCTCCTCTCTTACTCTCACACATACACTCAGAGTAATAATCACACAGAGGCGCCCGGACACATGCACATCGACGCTAACAAACATGCATAAACACACGCACACATACACTGAAGAGATACACGCATACGCGCGCATGAGATTAATGTCGGCCCCCGTTTTGACAGCGTCTGAATTTCCTTGGCAGATTTATTACGAGAGCCATGAATAATCCGAGGACGTCGTCTCAACTCACAGTTCTAGCGAACATTGATGAGCGTCCATTTTTCAAATGTTCCGCGATATATGATGTTGTCTCTGTCGTCATCGCAAATTATGAATTCGCGACGTCGTTTCTCGTCTGTCCGTATGTCGGCGCGTAACCCTGTCGCACTGTCTCCTTGACATTTGGTTTGCCATTGTAGCATGACAAGCTATTTCGTTTTTCGTCTTTTCTTGCATCGCGTAGCAAAGAAAGTTGTAAAGTTTTTCATGCGTTGCCGGTACTTTTTTCGCGAGATTTCCGTCAGCGCGTTGAAAAGAAATGTGTACGAATAATGCTGTTCGCGAAAGTTATGAATTCGTAAAGAATTTATTACGACTTGTTTATTTAATTTCTTTTTCGGTCCGATTTAACTGCCATTTAATACATGTTGTTAAATTTATATTTACTGAATATTTCAGAACTTTTTTTACATTTAAATGTAATTCAAAAGTTTTTGTAATGTGCACGACTCGGCCTCTTCCGATCCATATCGTTTTAGTATTTGAAAAAGTTATATACGTCTTTTTGAATAAAATTGCTCGATTTTACTAAAAGTGTCCAATCGAGTATACTGAAACGATGCCGTATTACAATGTTTTTTTCGCTTTTTTCAATTATAAATGTTTTATAACTGAACAGGCAGACATTTAAACGAACATATATATATATATATATATATATATATATATATCGATTTCAAATAACACACAGAAACAAACATAGTGAGAAGCATGTTAAAAAAAGCAATGAATTCTAAAGTAAACAAAAATTACAAACATTACAACAAGAATAAA
This sequence comes from Neoneuromus ignobilis, assembly GCA_029203775.1. Taxonomy (NCBI): domain Eukaryota; kingdom Metazoa; phylum Arthropoda; class Insecta; order Megaloptera; family Corydalidae; genus Neoneuromus; species Neoneuromus ignobilis. The sequence continues at coordinate 51,930,094 of CP092088.1, forward strand.
AAATATCAATAGAAATCAATCTGTCATATCGCAAAAAGAAAAAATCCAATGAACAATATATAAATTAGAACGTGTTTTTATAAATTTGTATTATTTTTCATTTAATTCGAAATTAAATATTAAAAAAATAAAAAGTGATAAAAGTAGCACAGTTAAGATTTTCACATACAAACGTGTTGTTTTTACTTTATTATCTGAAAATATTTTACATTTTTTTTATTTGTATTCCTATTTTTAGTCCAAATCAATGTTGATAATTATGATTCAATAACAAAATTATGAGCAGAAAGTGATTCTTTTTCTCAAACTGAAAATCGGATTCCAAAAAATATTTTTTTCAAATTTTATTTACATCTTCATATAATGATTTTAATTTTGATGTTTCATAATCATATTTATGTATGGAATGGAATGGAAAAAGTCAATATAATAAATCTTTCTATTTGAAAAAGTGATACTCAGCCTCTGGCGTAATGTGAAAATTTCGTTTCCGAACTTAGCTAAGGGTTTCCGAAAATTACCGAAGTACACAATTTTATAAAATAAATTAACAGTTCTCCGTACTTTATTAAACAGAAGCAAATTCAGGGATCGACGAGTAAAATGAATATGAGGCGACGCCCCCTGATATATATATATAAAAAAATAAACAATACATATAAAAATATCAAATAATATATTTGGTAATATATTATTAATTAACAAACTAAAAAGTATTTACGATCAAAAATCTTAATTGTGACATAATTTTTTGTTCCTCTCTCTCTCTCTCTCTCTCTCTCTCTATATATATATATATATATATATATATATATATAAAATCAACATCATTATCATCAATCCTTCTCAATCCACTACTGGATAAAAACTTCTTCCAAAATTTTCCACTTCGATCGATGCAATGCTTTCTCTTCTAGTCCATTCCATACATAAATATAATTTTTGAACATCAAAATTAAAATCATTATATGAAGATGTAAATAAAATTTGAAAAAAAATATTTTTTAGAATCCGATTTTCAGTTTGAGAAAAAGAATCACTTTTTGTTCATAATTTTGTTATTCGCTGATTATTTGATGGTCTTTGTATCGTCAGAAAATCCCATTAGCTAAATCAAGACACACATACCCATTAAAAATATCAACAACGATTAAAATAAACTATAAATAATAAATGAATATTTTTATAAAATCTCGTAGTTTTTAAAAAGTGATTTATTTACATAGAAGTAATTTGCTCACAGTACTATATAAATTTTGAAAAAAAATTATAAATAGGAAAAAGTGAAATATCCTAAATCAAATATATAAATTAACTCAATAATTTTATTTCGATAAAAGTTAATAAAAATAAAATATAAAACTGTTTAACTTTAAAAAATATAAATTCAGTACCACTATTCGTACTTTTATATATAATAATTTTTGTTACTTTTTTATAATAGATATTTAAAAAAAAACGTATTAGAATATAACTTTTACTTGACGATAACAACCTTGAATAATTTTCCTACAAAATCTAAAACAAACAACTTTATTATAATCATTACAGCATACAATCATCATCTATTCATAAATCTATTAACAGACAATGAAAATCATCTGACCGATACACAATTATTGATTACAAATGACGTTACTTTATTTAAACAATAAGTCTAATTGTAAAACGTCATTACGTTCATTTTAATTCCATGCAGATAATAATTTTCGTTCGCATGACATGAAATGGATATTTATATACATACACACATAATACGGATATTTAAAGTGACGTCAACAAATGAAAAGCTACAGTTCAAGAGAATCCCATTAAAATGACAATTAAGCTAATTGCGATCACTAAATCAAAGTTCCGTCACAGAACGTCTACTTTATCAATTTTAAACTGCCTTTTATTTATTTAAAAAGTTATACACACACACACACACACACATACACACATGTATTTTACATATATAAAAAGAGTGGGGGGAGAAAAAAAGAGATAGAGAATGTTTTTCCAAAGTTTTATCTCTATGATTAATTATTTCAAATAATGATATGTGTTTATATTTTATTCTGAAATTTATTTTTATTTACAAACTCATGCCACTCAAAAAAATTACAATAGGGTTAAAAAAATTAAAATAATTTCCATTTTAGATAAAATATTTTATTTTTTGTAATATATATATATATATATATATATATATATATATATATATATATATAATATTAAATTAAATTGATTGATTAAAATATACAAAAACCAAAAAAATATTATAAAAAAACTCAAACAAGAAAATAAACAATTTTAATTTTTAAATTTCAATTAATTAAAAACTATTACAAAAACATAACTATTACAAATGAAATCTATTTGCTATATTAAACTGTATTAAAATATTTTTAATAAAATAAATAAGATATCAAAAAAATATTTGTATAAAAATTCAATGTATTTAAACAACAAATATTTGTAACAAAAATCCTACGTAATTAACATTTAATTCAAATTTTTCATCGTCCAGCACTGAATTATTTAAACACAAAAAAAAGAATTTAATATAGAATGTTACCTTTATACTTGTTAGTTTTGTAGTAGAGATAAAACTCAGCTTACCTGGAAAAAAATATAAAAATTTTACTACTGAAATATATGACATTTTTACTTATTATAAAATGTTATATCGTAATACAAATAAAACAGAAAAAGCATCGTGTGTTTACCCTTTTTTAATATTATTTGTGATACTAAAAAAGTCATGAAAACTAATTTTCCAAAGGGAATAATTTTTAAGCATTTATATTTAGAACAGTATTTTCAAAACATTTTTTTCTAATTAATAATATCAACATTTTTTAAATATACATATCAAATTACTACACACACACACGTGTATATATATATATATATATATATATATATACACACGAGAGTCGTTTGATAAGTATGGTAAATTTATTTATTATTTAATTTAATTAATTAATTAATTAAATTAAAATTTTCAATTTAGTTTTTCTTACTATTTTACCATACTTATCAAACGACCCTCGAGTCTTTTTTTAAAGTGATAGACATTTTAATTGATTTAAATGTATATTTCTATCAGGCTTAAAAAACATCTCTCTCTCTCTCTCTATCTATCTATCTATCTATCTATATATATATATATATATATATATATATATATATATATATATATATATATATAAATTAGATTGATAATTTCATTAGAGAACGAATAATAATTCATAATTTATTCAAAAATCATTTTTTGTATTATGATAACTTAGAAGTTCAATTATTGATTATTTTTTTAAAAAAAGATCAACATTTGTTATATTTTCCATAAATCATCCAATTGTGATTTAAATATAAAAATGAACATTTGAAACATTGATTATTTGCTGTATCAGTAAAAAGAAAAATCATCAATGCATTCTACTCATTTTCAGTTATTGTAGTAAAACGTAGATCTTTAATTTCAAAATAATTTATCAGTTCCAGACAACACAAAATGTTTCAAAAAACATACATGTTATATAAAACTTGCATATAAGGGGAAAAATAAATTCATTTGACAGTAAACAGAAATTACGAACTTTATAATAAGAGTGAAAAATTCAAAATGGAAATAAATCTGTCATATAGTAATAGAGATGATCATTGATAGATAACTGATATTATTGACTAAAAACTCTGAAAAATAAAATACACATTTTTCTTTATATATAAGATAGATAAAGAAACATTATCGATGTGGAATAGAAGAAAAAGATGTCAAATCGATGGAAATTGAAATTTTTGAGAAAGTCCTTCATCCAATGAATAGAGAGAGAACGATGATAATATTTTAAAATACTATCAACAATTTTTTATTTCCCAAAAAAATACATTATATAGTTAAGTGGTATATATATAAAAAAAAGTCAAACAACTAGTCTAGATTTTAACAGAAAAGCTCTGACGATGATGGCATCGCCGTTGAAATGCGCATCAGCAGACATATTTATAAACAATAAATGATTATTGAACACTTTATAACCATTGTGATGTTGGAGTTAAAATTCAATTCTGTTAAAATGAATCAGCCACAATTCCAGAATAACAAATATTATATAGTGTCATCCAAATGTGACACCTAGATTAATGTTTTATTAAAAAGAAATAAAAAAACTATACACATGTTTCTTTTTAATGAAACAAAAATCGATGCGTCACATTTGGATGACTCTATATATTTCGAATATCTCTTAGTTTTACAAATGAACTTCTGAATTACATCTTTAAAATGGAAATATTTTTTTCTTTGTTAATCATAGTTACATACAAATATTACCAAGAAGACAGTTAATAAAGTCTTGACCAAAAGATTAATTTATCAAAGCATCTCTTTATAACGTTAATAAATGTATGATGGTTCCATTTTTCCTTACAAAAAATATAAATGGAAAAATATACAATTTATGTATATATATATATATATATATATATATATATATATATATATATATATATATAACAAGTTTCCGGTTAGTTGTTGATGTATATAAGACGAAATTACTGTCGCTGTATTTATTTGTCCTACATTCGTTTATAATAAATGTATTTATATACAACATGAAGCAAATGTGTCTGTGTGTCTGTCAACATTGATTAATTGATTTTGTGTCATATATGAGTCGAAGGCACATCATTTCAATTATCCAATGAAAACGTCCAACATCGTTACAACTGAATGACAGTATGTTTGATGATTAGTTGAGTTTTATATACGAATATGAATATAAACCATTCACTTGAATACATAAAGTGATTTATATAGAAAATCTGTACATTAGATGTGAGTGAACGTATCCGTCAATATGACGAGAATAGTATTTTATTTATAGGTATCAAAATAATCTTTTTATATTAAAAATGTATATTAATAACCTGGAAAGTACATAAACATAGGTTCGTGTCGAAGGGGAACGCTATGAATCATTCAACTGCTGACCTTTTTCTAGAAATTTATTTGATAATATTACTCTTTTAAATTTTTTTCTATATATATATATATTTGAAAAACATGTATGTACATATATAAACAAGAAAAAAAACATGAACATATACAACTAAAAGAGTAGGTATTTTATAAAAAAATTCATAAAATCGTTCAGTTTTAAAAATCTTTTATACAGCAAGATTGACACAGTATGAAATTAATACTGATTATGATTATGTATGTACATACACATACACACACACACATACACACACATATATATATATATATATATATATATATATATGATGTTTCAAATGAGACTTAAGGATTTTGACATATATTTACTTCTTTATTATCCTTTAGTCTTATTTAGGCCACTCTATATATTCAATTTATAAAATAATCATCAAATATTTAACAAATTTATTTTTCAAGAAAAATGTTTTTCTGTAAATTAAATTTATTAGTTATTTCTTTCAGTAATATGAAATTTAATTAAAAGTTCTATTTTTTAATATTCCTAGTAATTTTATTATTTCATTTATAAATTAATTTCATAAGAATTTCTCTTTAACATAAATGAGTTATTACCTCCAACATCATAATCTATTATAAAATGGTAAATAGTCATATATTGTGGTGTTGGGGATTATTATTCATTTGTGTAAAGTAAATTTGCCACAATTTCAAAACAAATGTATTTTATATATATATATATATATATATATATATATATATATATATATATATATACTTAAAAATAATTAATATCACATGTATAACAAGAAAACGAAGTGAAAATTTTAATAAATCATCAATACTAATAAAAATATTCGAAATATTTTCAACAAACTTAATTTTCAGAAAAGTATAGTTTTTTTAAAACTTACTTTCAAAATAAATTTATCTTATCTACGTTTTTTTTTTTTGCTTTTGTTGATATTTCAAAACATTTACTTCTTCATACAAATGTTTTTATTATGTATAAAAAAGTCAATTTTAAAATAATAATAAATATTAGCACTTTTTAAAAATGTTATCAACATCATACGAAAATATTAATCTACTGAATTTACAATTATTTTAATTTAACAATATTCCTGATATATAAAAAGTAATTAAAAATAGAGAACGAAGATAGTTTGTAAAATATATGACAATAAAATTTATTGTTTCGTAGATATTTCAGAAGATAAAGATAAAGATGTACAATATAAATTTAATTAAATTAAAGAAAGAATCGAGGAAGATAAATAAAATTTAAAAATTGCAACAATATAATATATATATATATATATATATATATATATATATATATATAAATTCAATAACAATTAGTAATTATAAAGAACAATGAACTTTCTAAATATCACAATAATCCAAATTTAGATGTATTTCTCCCATCCATTCCTCTACAGTTGATTAAACAATTTACGCAATACTGAGTCGATTTTATTGTCGCAAAATTCATTAACACTTATTACATTTTCTTGTAAATTAAGCTTACAAGAGTGGCACTTGTGCAAAACGAACTGTTCGTTTCACAATTACAAGTATCATGAACGTTTGTTTATAGAATTATAAAGCGTATTGTTGAACGTTTCTTTTTTGCGTAGAATAAAAAATGATTATTTCTATAGATTTTTTATAGACAATATAAATGTTGCAGTCGTTATATACTTTTATGTTTCGTGTACAACGATCGTTTGTTATTTTAAATAAAAATATTTATATGAAATAATTTTTTTTATCTTTATCGTAAAATTCTGTTCGATATTCAGTTTTATTGGTATGTTTGTTTTTATTTTTATGAGTACATGCGATATTTATTTAGTTGAAAATGAATTTTTTACTATAAAATTGTTGAACGAGTCTTTTAAACTCCTTTTAGAAATAATTTTTGGAAAGAAATTACATTTATACACTAAATTAACACATTTTTTTATTTTTAAAAAAATAATACATCGTGATGCGAAAATCTGCAAAGTAATATAAAAATTTCGTTTTTAAATTTTTACAAAGTTTTCCAAAAATCACCAAAGTACAAATTTTATGAAATATTAAAATTATCAAAAAATGAAAAAGATAGATTTTCAGACAGACTTTTCGGACAAAATAAATTTTAATTGTATTGGCATTAGATTTGAATGCATATCAGACCACCAATCTATAATAAATATCGTCTATACAGAAATATGAATATAACTTTATAAACGTTTTATTTTTCATAATTTATTTAATTGTTAAAGCAGCAGTAAATTCGGGAATCGACGAGCAAAGCAAGTAGAGGGTGGAACTCCCTAGTATTAAAAAATATTCTTCCTACTTTTCTTCATATTTTTCTTCATACTTTTTATTTTCATATAAAAAAAATCATTTATTCAAAATGAAAAGTAAACGAATATATGGTTTAGCATAAATTCATTATTTACCCTCAACACCATAATACTCAAAATATTCTTGTGATAAAAGCTTCATGAATAGTTTCTCTATAACTCCCATCATTTACACATGACTAGAATTTTAAAGATTTGGTTATTTTTACATCAATAAATTTATTTTTGTGAAAAAAATAATTTTTAATACAAAATACAATTTAATAAAGTACTTTCATTATGTAAATTTATTGTTTTAGGACTGAATTTTATTTTAATTATTTTCTTTTCATAGTTTACTATAAAATATAAAAAATTTACTTTACTGATTCTCAAATATAATTTACTTGAAAAATCAAATAAAATTTTATATTTGAAAATAAAAACTGTTACTTTATCCTTTTTAAATATAGTTTTCTTATTTCTTAAACTTACATTAGCATTACTAAACAAAAAAATATTATTTCATTCATGAATTAATTTTATAAAAAAAAATTTTCTTTAAGAAATAAAAAAAATTAAATTAATTTTAAATTCTAAACAAATCTCTGTAATTTCAAAAAGAAAAAAAATATTTTTTCAATCATAAACAATTATCTCATTTTTTTAGAATTTCAAATAACATTCTTTATCATTTTATTGTGAATTCATCTTAATGATCGATTACTCAGGTATTAGCCTTTAATATTCGTGTACCTTCCGAGTTATTGATTTTAATCTTTCCTATTACACTCTCCAATTTAATAGTTATATATTTATATATATATATATATATATATATATATATATATATATATATATATATATATAATGGTTACAGTATCAGTTCAAGATAAATACACAAGACGTAATTACATTGTCTGAACTGTAATTAAAATATTGAAATTTATACTCGAACGTTTACATTTAAACATCGAATATTTGGCTATCTGTTCCGAAATTATAACGGGAAGTGAACATTGTGTTTATACAGTAATGTTTCAACACGAATTCTAATTAATTCATTCGTCGCGACGTAAATTGTATACAGAATCAACGTTCAATATGTTTTCCCAAAAAAATGCACAATATTTTATGTAATATATTTGTACATTTCACGTATGTCATAATATTAACGCTAAATCAAACGAAACTATGCCAATATTTATTGATTGTGCGATGATTTAATGTCATATGTCATATGGAAAAATGTTTGCAGATGAACCGAATATATTTCAATTATTTTTTTTTAATTTATGATGAGTGAATGTGATTCGAAACAATAACAAAAGTACGTTACGTTCATGTCGTTTTTAATTATAAACGTGTCTGTGATAAATTAACTCACTGGAAATTCGATTGTTATTGCTAAGAGTGATTACACGTGACATCCGATCGGTGATTTTTTCAATTTATGTACAAGTTTTATAAAAAAAAAATTTTTTTCAAGAAGTTTTTAACTGGGACGTGATTTTTTTAAAAAAAATAATCTTCACTGTTCTAAATACATCATTATTATTTCTGTTTAGCGAAGTATTCTTGTCGAAATGAATCGTGTTTAAAAATTAATTCAATGTATATTCTTTTAATTGTCTTTCGTCTTAGTCATTCTCTTCACAATATAAGAAAGACAAATAATGGTTAACAGCACACAATGTCTAATTTATACAAATGTTCTATGTGCTAACATAATACATTTAATTTTAAGACAATAGACAAAATTTACATAGTAATTTGATATACAAAAATAAAGAATTATATTTTATATTTTCTATATTAAAAGTGAAAATAAAATGAAATAAAACTGATTAAAAAATTAAAAAAACATTAAAAATATATGTGGACTTTTTAAACAAATTAAGAATAAAAATAAAACATTAACTCAACTGCAATCAAAATATAAGTACATATATGAGCCGGTGATTACGAAAATGGTTTAAGACATATATTTTAAATTTTGGGACATTTTCACTTTTGCGTTTGAATTATTTAAAAAATATTTTTCTGTAATGACAAACAGAAAAAGTAAATGTAATTATTCTTAAAAAAAAATATTTTATATAATTTTAAAATTTTAAAAATAGCGTATGACAAAATATGCTTTTAATATCTCAAATGACTTAAACCATTTTTAAAATTAATGGAAGATAGAAAAAGACTTATTTAAAAAATAATTGATTTAATTCAATAATAAAATAAATTTTCACGCTTAAAAATTATAATTATTCTTAATTATATTTAATTTTCTAAATAACTTGCAGTATGTGATCTTTTGAGAGCTTTAAAATGGTTGTGATAAATCGGTGGAATATATGGTAATAAATTCATGTATTTTTCCTTCGTCGCCAGCCTGAAATCTTCATATAATGGCAATTATTTAATGTTCAACTAGATTTTTGGTATTTTCTTTTAAATATAAGAACTAAAATATAAAATTCCACTTCATCACCTAATAATGTTTTATAAAACATCTTATAGAACAATTCTTTTTTAAAAAAAGCTTATCCGTTGTATTTGTAACCGATTAATACAATTACCAAAAAATATTTATTGTTCATTTTGTAAATAATTGTCCTAGATCTTTTGTTAAAAAAAAGTCTCCCTGAGTTATCTTATATACTGTAAATAGAGCTTTTCTACGACAATGAAATATTAGCTTATAATATTCTTCAGGAATAAACAGGTAATTTACCTTTCTCATTTGATGACATAACAGTACTTACTTTTTTATAAAATTAAAATTTCGAATAAGCTATGTACCTAAAACCACTATCAAAATAAGAATCAACTGAATTTCATTAAACTAAAAAAATATTGCTTCAATAAAACCAGTACTTTTTAAATTTTTTTTTTAAATATTTTCATTTATTGAAACTTCGATCATTGCTATATGAATTTATTAATAAATTCATTTTTTTAGTTTTTGACTTAGACCACTGTCAGTCACCGGCTCATATAGTACTTTAAAAATAACAACATATTTCAGTTTTATAAAAACCTATATATATATTTTTCTGTACACCAAGTATTAAGAATAAAATTAAGCATTTTTACCTACGTTATAAATTATTTAAAAAGAAATTTTAATATTGTATATCATTATCTTATAAGTATATTAAAAGTTTTAAAATATTTTTCTTATATTAAAAATTTTTCAAATCACATATACAAATCAATTTTATAACATCTTACTAATGTTTCAATCCAAATGTATATATATATATATATATATATATATATATATATATATATATATATATATATATATATATTAAGGAAAGTAAATTACTCGATAAAAATATTTTTAAACAAGATCATACGCTTGTCAGTTTTCATTAAGAAATTAATCATTTCAGAAGATTAAAGACTTTATTTTTCGAAACGTGTTTGAAAGGAAAAACACACGCGTACATTTAAATGTAATTACTGAAGACTATCTTTTAGTGCAGAGCGTTCCCTTCAATCAAACTAATACGTACATCTGATAGATAACAATCCCGTACATAAAGCTTGATACAAATTGATCTAAATTTAAAATACATCTAGATTTATACGGTACGTGTGTACGGGCGCTAAAGAATAAAAAAAGGTAGATAGAAGGGAAAAGCATTGTATTGTAGTCAAAGCTACAACAGTCACTCGACCCATTCAGGTAATACCATGATCAAACAAAAAATTTATACTTTGATTCAAGCACACATCAAAGACGATTACATGGGCTTTGGGTATCACTCTAATGACAGATCCGTAACAGATCGTTTGTATCAACTGACGTGGAAGAAATACTGCATGTGCATATAAAATTTCAGTACAGTTCGAACGATTTGATTTTATATACAGATTTTTTTGTGAATTACGTGGAAAAAATAACCACAACGGTGGAAATGATCGATCGGTTTTGTTGTGTATTTTCAAGTCATTACGATTCGATATCGGGTTTGGTCAGGTATGTTATGAAACGTAACGTTTTTTTATTATTAAAAAAAAACATTTCAAATAAAATAAATGCCTATACAACAAACTCTATTGATCTACATTCAATTCAACCAATCCATTCAAATACTTTCACAAAAAAAGGTTTTTTTATAAAACTAATTGTAATTTGTAACACAAATGAATTACTTGACTCAACACCACATTTCATAAACATTTTCATTAACTTTTCACTTTATTTACTAATACACATTTTAACATCGTTGCTATATAAAATATATAAACAATATCTATTTATTTAGATACTGTAACAAATTGATTTTCATAAAAATGAATCAATAACCTCCAGCATTTTATAAAAATGTTCATTTAGAAGTTAATGCACATTTCGATAGGCATGCATCATCGTCAAGGAAGTGTATTATAAAATCTTTGATAAAGATTGATAGGATTAATAATAAGATTTTAAATAAAAACTATAAAAGATTTTATAATGCAACGTTCTGATGATGATGACATTGCTATCTAAATGCTCATCAACTTCTAAGTGAATACCGTGAACAAAAAATTATTATTAAACACTTTTTTTAAAAATTCGACGTTGGGAGTAAGTAACTCATTTGTTGTAAACTATCTCAAAAGCATATATAAACTTTAAAATGATATATAATACCACACACTCTGATAATTATAACACAGCCATTAAAAGACCCATTAGCAAACAAGAGAACAAGTAATTATTAAACACATTTACAAAATCTTGTAATGTTAGTAAAAGTGAAATCTGTATTTACTTTCGAGAATCTAAAGTCTAAAAAATCATTAAAGAAATTAACTCAGCTATAGTTCTAAACTTTTATTTTATTACATTTTTAAATATTTTTATTTAATGAAATAAAACTGTCTTTCTCTATTTATACAAACAATTGGCTAAATAACATTTATTATTATTTATTAATAATTAGTATTAATTTTTTACAAACGATAATTTATGAATTTAATATAAATTATTTTATAAAAAAATATATAAATAGAATAAGATCCAAGATATAGAAATGTAGATAATTGTCTTTAAAATTAATATTTTTAATATAAAAATAATATAAATACAAAAAATGAAATGTTTTAAAATATATTTAAAGTATTTTTTTACGTATTCACAATATGATAAAATGAAGCTTATGACTTTTAATTTCCATTTAAATATTGCCAAGGTAAATAACTATAAGATTTTTCATGAGTTGGTTAACTTTTTTCGTGAAACGGAAAGTAATTTAATTAAATGAATTTGTTTATTCTTTTATGCTTTCAACTTGAAAGTAAGATTTATATCTTGTTGAATTGTAAATAATGATGTGTTGATTTTATTTGAAAATATATATTTTAATGAAAAAAATATATGACTTCATACAAGAAAAGTATTTCAAACTCTTGAAATTAATTATATTAATTTAGAACACTAGTTGAAGTTCAGTCAATTAAGTTCATGTTTTGTTAAATAGTCTAGTAAGTTAATTTATTTTTTGAAATAAAATTAAAAAGTGATTTATGAATAGATGGTAGATTCTAAATTTCAAAATTCCTTAATTTATATAGAATGGTCCAAATAAAACTAAACGGTTTAAACATACATTTATTTCCTTACTATCTGTTAATCTCATTTGGGCTACTCCATAGTTATGTAGTTCGTTCTGTAAACTAAATATTTTAACGCTATGGTCATATCATCAACAATATCTCAGAATGGAATTAAATAAACAATTTTATAAAATGTTGAGATATTGAATTAAGTAATTCATTTCTGTATTTTGGCTGCTTCCAAATAAATAGAGAGTAAAAGGAATAATAAATTATAGTCATAAATATTTTTTTACATTTTATTTCAATTTTTTACTATATATAATTCAAAAATTATTACTTATAAGAATAGAAAATTCGAATTTTTGGGTAAAATATTCTTTTATTTTTAAAAAATATAACTATATTTAAATATTTATAAGACTCTATAACCAATAATTGAGTTAATAGTTGTAATATATTTTTCTATAATTTTTTTTTAAATATAAGACATATAAGTCTTATAAATTAATAAAAATTTATCTGTACATTATTAAAAAACAACTCAAAAATTTAATAAATACAATTAATATTTTTTATATAAAAAGATCATATCTAAACATCATAAGATTTTATAAATATGTTAAATAACCTCTAACTGTTCACTTTATTCTCTGACAAGCATTTTAATAACCATACTACCTCATCTAAATGAAACATTATCAAATATTATTCATATTTTTTGAGTAAATACTTTTATAATATACTATTTGTTTTATAACTATATCCAATTCACTTTCATACAAATAAAATATTACTTCACATCACAAGGTATTGAAAAATTTTCTTTGTTTTCCAATTTTTTTGGTTTATAAGATGATGCGCATTTCGATAGCAAAACCATCATCAAAACGGTGGGTTAAGAATAAGATTTAACGTTAGGATTAAAGTTATACAATCTAAATTTTATGATTTAATATTCTGATGATGATGACATTGTCACAGAAATGCGCATCAACTTATAAACAAAAAAATCTAAGAATAATTATTGAACACTTTTGAATATTTTAAAGCGTTGGAATAATAGTTCAATTGTATAAAACTTTTATATTTTAAAATGTTGGGATAAATGATTTTTTATGTAAAAATAAATTATTTACCACATCAAAAAAATAGTTATATAATTAACCAATTTACATAAACAACGATTATTTGTATTGACCATTCCAACAGCATATACCTACTTCATATTTTTTGGAATAGAAATAAAATTAAACAAATGTAAATACACACGTGTAAAAAAATATTATATATATATATATATATATATATATATATATATTTGTGTGTGTGTGTGTGTGTGTGTGTCTAGATGTGTATTCGATAATAAAAACATAAAATTTCAATTCGACCGACTTTTATGTATATTTATCTCTCACCGGATCTGACAAAAAAAGAAAAAGAAAATAAAGCACTTAATACATCAACAAGTGCTCGCTAGCTGTCTATTTCATAAACGTTGATTGATTAAAACTGCTTTCGGTCCGCCGACGCTTCGTTTCCAATACAAAATCCGCGTCTCGTTTGTGTCTAGTGTAATATATTATAAAGGGCGGTGTTGGCGTTGTTCCGCTTCTGCAGACCGTGTTTGTTCTTATGAATGAACAGTGACAAACGACCTTGACACGTATGTTGCTAAAAAAGCTTCTTAAGTACTCATTTCAAGTGCAGACGCTTTAGAACTATGTCGTTATTGATTGTTTCTAAGTAGGGATGGATACGAAGGCGTGCGATTTTTTTTTATTTCGTGGCGAAAGAACTCGACGCCACAGAATCGTTTTACAATTTACACAGATGGCCGAAGGCAGTTCCTAGCACTTTCGACGTTTTAAAAGCAGACGAGTGCTTCTGCAATCTTTTTATTCTATCCACATATAATACTTAGAGTAAGTTTTAAGTTTATTGAAATTTAAATTGAGTTACGTACGCGTATACTAGCGTAATGTCAAATAAATGGCATTAGATTCAGAAAAATTTCGTTTGTATTCGTTCATACAAGAAACAGTAATAAATGAAATTAAATACTAATAAAAAATATATATCTACGAATAAACTTCAAAAGATAGTGAAATAAAAATATTTTTTTATCAGAAACTCAAATATATTTTAAATATAAAATAATTATTTCAAATATGAAACAACTGCAATATTTTACAAAATATAATTTTATTCATCTTTAGTCTAAAAAATTACTTTTCTCTCTATCGATACAAATAAAAAGTTATGTTAATGTATGACAAAATACTTTAGTAGTATTTATATACGTTTGTATGTATATGTATATATAAACTATAAAAAAAATTATTTTATACTTTTTAAAATTTAAAAAAATATAATATATTTTTTTAAGAAAAATTGAAGAATTTTTTACGTTATTACATAACACTATTTTTTTTTAATGACAATCAACTACAACAGAAATTATTAATAAGAGAATCGAAATTCTTATAAGATGAAATATTGAGTATTATTTTTTGTTTGGGAAATATTTTTAATTAATGCATTCTACTTGTTTATGCATACAAAAGTACAAGATAATTCTTAAATTTCTAAATTATTCAGCGACTCTAAATAACACAAAGTAGTGTATAAAAATTAATTCATTTTTTTTTATTCTCTTTAACACTAAAACATTTTATAAATATAACAATTATATTAAAAAGTAATTTATTTGAAAAAAATATCCTGGAATCAACATAAAATATAATCAGTAAAAACTTAAGACCCAATCTAATATTAATTGATTTAATATTACTTAGTTTTTAATAAAAAATCATCAGCATGGGTTTCAATAAAAAATACATTACATTTTTTTCGCCTTAATCTGTACAAACTGGGTAATATTTTCAATATACTAAAATAAATATAATTTAAATCGTTTAAAAAAAGTAAATTTCAATTAACCTGTTTTTTATATAATTTTAACTGTTCTTTCTTTCCATAGAAACTAAGAAGCTATTTTTCGATTAAAATTCTCCAAAATTGGATATTTTATAAATGTTATAAATACGCCAAAATAAAATGACAAATTTTTGTTTTTCTTACAAACGATTCCATCATTTTAATTTTCAATTTACACTGTCTATTTAATATGAGCAACTTTCTATACTAATTCTATATGTCGAATTTTTCTTTTTAGAATATAAATCTCACTCTCTTACACTACTCAAATGATTATTACAGCAAAAAAAAGAAAAAAACATTTTTTTGTATGTATAATTGAAAAGAATTATTTAATTACTCTAATTATAAAATTGATTTTTTTGTAAACTTTGGTTATAATATTAAAAAAAATATATCAATCACACAATAAAGATAACTGAAACTCGATTGTAAAATATTTACATAAATAGAAAATTATTATTTTTTTCTACGAAGAAAAATAATTTCATCAATTATTTTTAAATAAAAGTAATAAAATATTTAAACTTGTTAGTATAAAAAATGCATGATATAAGCAAAATCGTGCAAGAATTTATGACCGTTCTTGTGATATAAAAATATTTCACCTTTTTTAGGTGTAAATAAAGCAGTAAGTTACGTTGAATGAGTTTCGAATATTCCTCATGGTGACTTCATCCCCTTTGCACTATTGCGCACTGAACACCCTTGTACACATGTGTGCGAAGCGGCCTTGAGTACATGGATAAAATTTCAATTTAAAATTAGAAACATATTTCATATTAATTAAAAAATAATCTTTAACAGAATACATTTCATAAAATATTAAAAATCGATAAAGTAGTTAACTAATAATTTAGTTAACTACTTTATCGATTTTTAATTTTTTATAAAATTATTTTCTGTTAAAAATATTTAAATTTATAAAATGTATTTTTTTTAAATACAATTATGTGTAAAATACAAATTTTATATTTACAAACTTAAATAAAATTATATGGTCAATTGATATGATTGCACCACATCCTGTATATGAGGTTAATGATTGTTTTTGTGGTTATTTTATATTTGAACAAGAACATCCGGTTTTATGCATATTATTCAATTTAATTATTATAGCGAATTTCATATCACGTTCACAAAAAAAATCATACACAATACGTCAAATAAAATCATCAGAACTTGTTTTCAGGCCGTTATTAATTTTAATCGCATTAAGCAAGTTCTATAGAAAGATGTATATTATTTTGTTAAAACAACATCGAGTTCTTTCATCCAATATCCAGTAGCATACGTGAGAAATAAAATAATTTAGTATGGGTTCGTCGAAAGCATCATCTTCCACGGCACACAGAAACTAATCACAAACTTCATTGGATATTCACGCGGCATCGTCAACTTGACACACTCCCCGAAAAAGCTTAATGCCGAGTTTGGCTCTACTACAAGAACTGTCAGAACTCTCATCACGTTCAGACATCGTTGCGTTTCGTTCTTGGCAAAGCATCGGGGCGGCAGTACCGGTGGAATTCACTCGCCATCATCCGTCATTCGTGCCGACCACTCGTATTATACATTTCTTTTTTTCTTTAGGTGCATGTGTATTTCGTTTCGGTTGAAATGCATGAAAACGGGTACGGAATCTTAAACGGATCACGGGTAAACAAAATCATTTTGAGATATATTTGAGAGAACATGAAGCGGACATTCTTAACTCGTCGTTCGCAACCGTCTGCACATCTTTTGATGTTTCGAAAATGCTTTTTTTTCTTTTCGCACGTCAAGAGATATTTCCTTGCAATTTTTTTCCGAGAATGTTCTCATTTACCTTATAAAATGAACTTACGTCCTTGTATAATCTCTTTGATAACGTATGCTATATTAAATATTATTCACATTATTGTACGGTGCGTTATATTATATATTATTTCAAATTTATACACTTCATGAAATACTTCACAAATTTCTCCTCTTATCTTATTTATTATATACAAACGAAATAGAGTATCTTGTTAAAACGAAATTAGACTTTTATTTACATCATTTAATAATGTTATCAAGATAATAAAATATATCGTGTTTAGCTTACAGATTATTAATTAAAATTTTCGAAAGAATTTAATAAAAATATGCATTTTTTTATTATCCTCTAAAATATACTAACTACAATTAATATTAACATTCTAATTTTAATAAACGTATTTTCTTAATATTAATATTTACATTATTAGATTGCGTAAATTTTTTTTGTACAATACGTAAAAAAATATTTAACATTTTATTTTTATAAAAAATGAAATATTTATATTATTTTACATATTCGTATTTAGCAATGATTTTAAAATAAATATTTTCTAAAAGTAATAATTTATACTGACTAAATTATTGAATTTAAATTTAAAAAATAAATAAGAATGCGATTCATTTTCAGATCTTATAATTTTTTTAAGACTATTTTATTTAAAATTTTAACTGATAAAATCTTTTTAAAAAAATCAATACGTACTTTATGAGCAAAATAAACTTAATTTTATTGATTTTTGGTTCTATAGTAAATTCAATTTAATAGAAATGAATTATTCACCCTCAAACATCTTATGATGTTGAGGTGAATAATTTATTTCTATTAACCTCATTTATATATATTTTTAAAAATATATATATATATTGAAATTTATTCACTAATCTTTTAAAGAAATTGAACCCACATTTACGTTCAATGAAAGCTATTTTTGTAGTCGATGGCTTCGTTTATATTTGGAGACGATATGAACATTTTTTAATAAAATATAAATTATAATATTTAGTTTTTTTTTGCTTTATTTCTCAAGTACAAACATCCAGACTCATTTTAATTTCTTTTAAAAAATAAAATTTTCTTTTTTGTAATATTTATTTTAGATTCAGTACCATATTACAATTATAAACAAAAATATACCACAATTACTAAAAAAATGTGTTTAATATTTTTGTACATTTTTTAAAAATGTAAAATCTAATGAAATAATATATATGTGTATTTTTAAACATATGTGAATAAATTGTAATATGAACGAAAAAATGTTTTATTATTTTTAAATATAATTTAAACTAAAGTTTCACAAATCGAAATCAGTACAGAGCAGTTACATTTAATGTACATTTTCCAATAAAATTATATATCTCCATTGGATGTCAAAAGAAATTTCTTGGAATGAAAATCGAAGCCATTCGTTTGAATTGATTTTACATTTCAATCGTCTGAATTCCATATCAAAATAAGAAGAGTGCATTGTGAAAGCAATTTCATTATTATCAAGTCACACGTTGTATGAGTGATTCAATTTAAGAAATTATTTAATTTCAATCCATATAACAACTATTGTAGATACTTTGTATTTTTTAATATTATATATATATATATATATATATATATATATATATATATATATATAAGTTAAATTATTTTCTTTTCACCGCATATAATAAAAAAATTCAACACGTTATAAAAAAAACATGAAGTATAAAGGTGATATAAACTAACATGCATGTTTCGTGCAACCTTGGAAGGACATGACATGTTTCACCATGTGACGTTGTGTTTAAACAAACTCTCCATGATGTTAATGTTGGTGCTTGTAATAAGTAACGTTAAGTTTCGAAACATAAAAATAAATTTCAAATGTATTACTTTTTAAATAAAAATATATTTTTTAATCGAAAACAATTAATATTATTTAAAAAAGTTTTTGTACTAATAGCAACAAAATCTCGAATAAAAAATATATAATTTAATAACTATAAAACAATTAAAACACTTTTACTAATTTTTCTTGGAAATCCAATAATTATTTTTTACTGAACCCCTTTTCAATTTTTTTGTATTTATCAAACTTATCAAATATCTATGTTTATAAATCATTTATGTAGATAAAATATCAAAATTTAAAATAACATATATATTTATATACATAGTCAATTCTCACATATGACAAAGAAAAATGGATCTTAAATTCTAAAATAATTCAACTGCTTCAGACAGCATGAAAATATGTTTATGAGGAATAACATATAATAGATAAAAAGAGAACCAAATAAATTAAAAAGAAAACAAAAGTTAAAAATGTTATGGAAAAAATTATAAATTATAAATAGAAATGGATCGGTCAAACAGCAAAAAGATAGGACTACTGATGAGCAAGAGAAGTTATTGATTTGAAACCTAGAAATATAATAAAGTCCAAAAAGAGACCCATAGATAGATAGAACAGAGATATAAGAAAATTCATTAGATTGAATTAAAAGAAAAAGGCAACAAATATTTTTTGATAAACAAAAAACATTATTCACAAAATATCTCTCACTTACACATCAAATAAGTTAATGGACAAATTAACAAAAAATAATTCATTCATCTGAGAAAACAATTTAACTTTTTTCCCAAATTTATTTATTACGTAAATATTTCGTACTAAAACATTGAACATTCATTAAAAATAATTAAAGCAGATTCTCAATATTCCTTAATTACTGATATAAATTTTTACCAGGTAATAAAACTGTCAATGAACGAGTATCATTGTTCAAGTAACTATTTTAATTATCTGTGAAAATAATGTGATCGTACATTTGCAACTTAAAGTAAACTGCTGCTGCTTAGAAGGATTACACTGTTCTAAACTACAACACATTTCAGAACAATTCTAGGAAATCCTAGTTGATCTATACGTCCACAAGAAATACTTTGATCTTCATTACCGGAGTTTTAAGATTTTGAAAAGTATCTTGATAAAACTTAATTAAAAATGTACTTGAAAATACAAGCGTATATATATATAATGTATATTAATATAAATTATTAATTGACAAAAACTACTTTTTAAATTCAGACACCAACATTCAATAAAATGACATAAGCACCCAAATGAAATTTCACACAAAATGTGCAAATTTTTTTGTATACTCGTATATTTAACATCATATATGCTTCATAATTTAATATAGATCCCACACGCGAACACTGTATTCAAATAAAGATCTTTGTAATAACAAGAACGATATTTTTCGCTACAAAATACATATATTTTACTAAATGCACGAACAGGAAATATTGTAATACACTTAAATATAACTTTTATTATATTTACCACTTCAATAAAAATGATGAATTAAATTTTACATTTCATTTTAACAGTAATGGAGTGTATATATATATATATATATATATATATATATATATATATATATATATATATATAAATTAATTGATGATAAAAAAAGATATTTACATCCTTCATCTCTAAAAAATATTTAAAAAAAATCAATCACTTTTTTTGTAATCACTCATTATAAATCATATACAATAAAGGTATACATGAGAAAAATAGTATTTTTACAAAAGTGTACTAAAATAATACAAACTATTATTTAAAAAAATAAACTAGTACCGCCCCTTTTATTTTCTGTAATTGAACTTTACTATCTAATTCAAAATATACAATTTTCGCAAAATTTCATTTTTCTTTCCCACAAGTAATAAGTATTTTTCATTTCACGACATTCACTAAGAGAGCTTAATGTTTTGAATATGTGAAATGCATTATCACATAAAATATATTCAAAAATGAAGTAAATTATAATGTACTTTAAAAAATATTATTCATTCTAAAAATACTAATCCATTAGAAAAAAGCAAGTACAAAAAAAAACTATATATGATAAAAAAACAGCTCTAAACATTTACATTTATATGATTTTTTACTGTATAACAATTATATATATACATGTGGATATATATGTAAATGTATTAATCAAGCTAACAATTTAAATATTAAATTTTACTACGCGAAAACAACATTCTCAAATAATGAGGATATTTCGTGAAAATTGACACGATGTTCAAATTGGTCCAATCGTTGTTTATAAATAAACACAACCGAAGAAACGTACAAACTAAAATCTCTTCTCGCACGCAACTAAATCGTCGAAACTTTGTTACGAAAATCAATACCTAGAAAATACAGTTTCAGAAATGTTACAAAAATATAACATATTTTTTCTGGACATTGATTTCAGGACTATCTTTTCAATCAACAGTTGTGACATCAAACATTAACGTTACAGTCAATTTAATATTATTTTAAACAGAGTTAGTAATAAAGTAATAACTAGAATCGACAATATTGTAATGTAACAACGATTAGAACGAATGGCCTTGAGATAAAATGACGTCGATCGATAGAATAACGTAAAATATGCATTTGTTGTTATGCAGAAGGAATGACATGTATTAATAATCAATTTGAGTTAGTTTGGAGGAAAAACAGTCAAGATGACAAGCAGTGGCATTAGCATAACTTATCAACATGTCGGAATTCAATCGTTAAATTAAGAAATTCTTTTAACGCTTTAGAAAATAGTACACAAAGCGCACATATTTATTATAGATTTAACCTACTTTTTTAATGAAATGGATTTCTGCTCAAAACACAAACATATATATATATATATATATATATATATATATATATATATATATATATATATATATTGAAATATTATAATAAAATATTCCTTAACGATTTATTATAAATCTAATAACATTTTAATAAAAAAAAAATATATTAAAAAAATTTCAAAAAAACGTGATTATCTTTTTAAATAAAATATATTAATAATAAAATTATTTTATTTTATTATTCACTCGAGTATTTTTTTAATTCTTCTCAAATTCAGTTTTTTAATCTATACGATTCATTTCACTGCAAGTTTCATTTCTGGAACTTTGAACATTTCAAGCTGATTTTATCTTATATGATGATGTATTTATATACTTTTTGATGTTATTTGTAGACGTAATGTAATTTTATTTACCATAAAATTCAGTTTAATGTCAAAGTAAATTCGAAATACGTAAAAATAAGTTTTTTGTCAGAATCAGTTAATGAGTTACTATTTAAATACAAAATCAATATTTTATAAAAATATCATCACTAGAAGTTTGATTTACAATATAATAATGTGTTTCTTTTTATTAATATCTCAATTCGAAAAAATTACAATCCAAATTTATTAACAAGACTACAATCGCATTTTAGGTTTTAATGTATATATTTATTTTCTATGTATTTTTGACTTTTCTAAAATAATTTAAACCAATTAAGAAAATAAATTTATACGTATTTTTTTAATATCTAATAAGATGTTATAATTCATTTCTTGAATAACTAATTCAGTGATTTTTAGAATTTTTTAAAATATAGCATATCGGTTTTTGATACAATCTAAGAAATTTAAAAAAAATATAAATAAATATGACAAAATATTTAAAATGATAATTAATATATAAAAATTATCACAAATTTGAAACATTGAACTTTAATATGTATATTGTCTATATACATGGGTATGTATAATTATAAAAATGCATACATAACACACACACACACACACTAAAATATAAATATATAATATAAATATATATATATATATATATATATATATATATATAATTAAAAAAAAAGTTAAACAAAATTAAGATTTATTTTTTATTTATGTATTGTCACTTAAACAATAAATTATAGATTTTATATGCTCGAATAATTCAACAACTCCAGACAAACAAAAAAAATATGAAAAAATGCATATTTGACATAATCATAGAAATAAAAAAGTGTATTAGAAAAATAAGATACGGACATTATAACTGAAAAATTTTAAATGAAAATGAATCAATTACACAGAAACAAACCATGATTGACTCAAGAAAGAATCATTTAAGGCTTAAAAAATAAGAAGATGCAGAAAGAGGCCCATACACAATTGGGAAAGGAACATAGAATTAATTGTGGAATGGAAGAGAAAAATAGTGAACAATTCGAAAAATCTTCATTCAATAGTAAATGAAAAGAGGTTGCTATAATTGATATATATATAGAGAGAGAGAGAGAAGGAGAGAGAAAAAAAAGAGAGAGAAAATCATCCAAATGTGATTTATGTTTTATTAAAAAGAAACAAAAGGAACTATACACATGTTTCTTTTCAATAAAAACACAAATCTAGAAGTC
Source organism: Neoneuromus ignobilis (assembly GCA_029203775.1). NCBI lineage: Eukaryota > Metazoa > Arthropoda > Insecta > Megaloptera > Corydalidae > Neoneuromus > Neoneuromus ignobilis. The sequence continues at coordinate 51,953,919 of CP092088.1, forward strand.
ACATTTGGATGATCCTTTATAACTAGAATTACAAAGATTGCATTTCTTTCTTAAAAAGTTAATTTTAATACATGAATTATTTTTCTAATTGACTTTTAAAAAATATATTTGATCCAATGAATATATTAATTCTATATGCAACTTTTTACCTCTCCAGCATTACATGAAATCATATTGCATACACAATCAATATAAATTTAATTACACCGTCTGTAACATCCAATTCGAATAAAACAGCCGCTGGTGATTAAATTCCGACAAGTGAACTAAACATGAGTACACTTTTATGCAAAAAACACACAAATGCATTTATTACAATTATTCGCATACTGCACGACCGTAAATACGCACAGCAGACCAAGTTTGTATGCAAATAAAAACGTAATGACCTGTAAAGATATCGGATATTGCAGCTACTATACACACATATACACAACCTCGCACACACATTACGACTATTGTATTATTCGATGCAAACGTTTATGCTGAATTTTATGTGCCACGACAATCTACCATTCTACCTACCTAAGCGACCTACCTACCCATTTCCGTTTCTATTTGTTCCTTTGTGAAGGGCCGAGAACAAAAGGAAACGCAATCAAAACAAAGTAATATAAAATATTTTATTATATGATGTCTTACGAAATTTCTCTTATTTTATTTGCCACGTTCCGGTGTACCGTTATTAACGTAATGCTCACTTCCGTAAATTATATTGTTTCATTTTATATGTGTGTACGGATGTAATATATTCATATAAATGATACACATACACGAATATATATATATATATATATATATATATATATATATATATATATATATAAAACACGAATAGAAATATGAATAAAAAAATAATAAATAACTAACGAAATATAATCGAACTTCAAACAAATATTTAAAACAATACGTATAAGCATATAGACAGATTTAGTGAGCAAAAACACAAACCTATTATTAGAGAACACAATGAATATATATATATATATATATATATATATATATATATATATATATATATATATATATATAAATCGATATTTTAATAAATACATTTCAAGCGTTTCTCGCGTGTCAATTCATTTATTTAATACACAAAAACATCGCCAGAATTAAAATAGATAAAGTATATGAAATAAAACCAATAAGATATTTAATAAAAAAGATGTATGAAATTAATGAAAGAACATATTCGTATATCAAAAGACTCTCTGCACGTGTCAATTTTAAAGATAGAGAATATTTTATTAAGACTGTAACTTTATCTTACATCAAAGGTACGACACAAGAAAAATGCATATTCAGAAGATTCAATATTAAAGGCATCATTGTAGGGAGTTCGAAGAATATATATAATGAAAGATACTGAAAGTATGTGGAATTTTTAAATTTTCGAATATAAAATTAATATTAAATATACTTTTTTGACGTTTTGTATGTTTTCAAAGAAATTTAATAATATGTTACGATTTCAAATTGATTTTGATTTTTTTATTACAAATTGAAAACAGGAAATTTGAATACAGACGACTGTCATCCGGCATCGTTATGATATGTTGGTTTGCTAAATTAGTGAGTTTTTTGAATTATCGGTAGTTGGATTTGCATATAGTTTATTCAATAGTTTTATATATTGGAGCCATTACGGAAATTAAATATGACCAGGTTATATTATCACACAAATAAATTCTTGATTCAAACTACTTGTATACTAAACAATTTATGAGGTAATCTTCCTATAATTTTCAAAAATAAATCGTATAAAATAAACTGAGAAAATATAGTTTTATAATATTTTGAAAATTTTCAAAAAAGATCTCTTACTACTCTATTAAACCATTTCTATCAAAGGAAAAATATCGTACATTCACCTATCAGCAATTTTGATCTTTTATGCCGATAATGCGGGTTGAACAGATAATAACTTCTTTCTATACCAGCACAATCTCTTTGGCTGTCATTATTACACAATAAATAAAACAGGATGTTGAGAAACAATGCCCTTCGTTGTTGAAAAATAAAGGGTCGAATATAAAATAACAATGCGGTAAAATTAGTATGAATTATTTTATTCGGTAACACCTGCATGCGTTTCGTAAAAGAGGAAATGTATACCACAACTAGTGCCACATAGATCAAATGATAAATAATATCAACTTGATTTAATTTAAATAAACTTATTTTAAATTATTCTATCATTAATAAAGATATTTTTTTAATAAATCTACATATATATATTGGATACATAAATTGAACTTTTAGAAAATGAGTTACTCAATTCAACAAGATCGGATTTTATAAAAATATTTAATAATTACTTGTTTTATTTGGTGATATGAATTTGTATTACCTTATTATCATACGATATTACAAAATGTTTGAAAAAAATTAGAAATTTTAATTTTTATTTGGATGTATACATTATTATTCATTTTATTTCCTAAAATAATGAAAGTGAAATATTTGAAAATACAATTAAACAAATAACTTAAATATATATTAATAAATCCAAGTATTTGTTCCTATTTGTTTATTATAAATATTTTATTGCTTTTGTCTTTAAAATCTCAATATTATTTTCAACATTCTGCTATTGGTTTTAGCTCTAAATCAATCTTTTTGTTTTATAATTCCAGGAACAAAAACAAGAATAAAATTCCAAATACACTAAGATGAAAATTTTAAAACACAGAAATACAAAAATTGGACAAATATTTTAATTTTATTTGTTCATGAAACTTAAAAGTTTCGAAAATATACAAAAAATTAAACATAATAAAAATAATTGTTTATATAAAATAATAAACATTATTTTCATTTTAATATAAAAATAATATTTAGTAAAACGTTCAAAGTACTTTTTGTAGATTAGAATTCCTGTGTTAAGTTAATTTTAAATCTAACCTTTAATATTTTACGAATACCGTAATTAGGAACAAAAATAATGAAAAATATATTAAAGTAAAAAATTTAGAACATTTTTTACTGGAGATACACAAATACTTTAAATACTCTAATCCTTTTTTATAAAAATTGAAAAATTTAAAATTATAAAAATTATTGTTATTATAAAACAATAAAAATCATTACCATTTAAATACAAAAATAATATTTCATAAAATGTTTCAAAAGAAACTTTTTACATAAATTAACATTTTTTTCAATACTAAATTAATTTTATTGTCAATACAGTAATTAATAAAAATTCAAAAGTTCTGAAAATATTGTACATACAATTGTTTAAAATGGTTAAAATTATTGCTAATACAAAACAATAAAAATCATTACCATTTTAATGTAACAATAATGTTTAATAAAATGTTTCAAAATAAACTTTTCAAAATAAATTAACATTTTTTTCTATACTAAATTAATTTTGTCAATACTGTAATAAAAAAAATGTTGAAATACAAATTTTAAAGCTTTTGAAATATACAAATCATATAAATATTTTTATTTATAAAAATTAAAATTTTCAGTTTATAAAAGCTAAAAAAAGATAAAATTAACTAATAATGTGAAAGAACAAAAATTATTTATAATTTATTATTTTAAAAAAATGTAAAAACAAAAAAAAATAAAAATATGTTGAAATATAAATTTTAGAGTATTTTTATTTGAAATGTGTACAATTCAATAAATCTTGTTAATTAAAAATTTAAACATTTTGACAGTTTATAAAAGTTTAAAAAGAATAAAAATAGTTAATATGAAATAACAAAAATGGTTTACAATTTGTTATAAAGAAAAATGTTAAATAAAACATTTCTAAAAATTTTTTTCAGATTAAAATTACTGTATTGAATTAATATAATTTTTATTGTATAATAATTTATTTTTTATTCTCTGACGAAGAATTCGAAATTTGATATGATAAGTGTATTTTTTTTTAAATCGAAATATTAATATTTGAAAAGTGTTACGTTTGAGTTTACATCGGCCTTAAATAATTAAATGTGGTAACGATCCACTCGTCGTAGACGAATTCCCATAAATTCAAGTATAAAACCATGTGGGCTTTTCGTTCATGACGGACGTGTATCATTTATTTACAACGAAAACCTTCCGCTAGCTAGAAGGTGAACATCGTCCGTCAGGTGTGCCCTTAGGTAATGTCCTACAGCATCAATGAACTGAGATTATTGACTCCTCATCTCGACGTGTGACAGAGCGCGTCCGTGTCACAGAGGTCACATCACCGCACTGACACACCAACGTCCGACCGCTCAATTACTCAAAGTCAGCTACTTCGGCCGTTCGGATTGACTTCTTATCTGTATAAAGACGTTGTCGCCGAGCGCAGCCGTATACCAATTTGGAATCGTACCTTTTTGTCTGTGTCGGATAAGACTTTGATGCGTCTTTCTTATTGTCTGACGTACACGGAAAAAAATGCTTTTTACGACTCCAGAAAAAAGTTCACCGTTTGAATGTAAACGGTCGTTTACGAAAATTCTTTCGTTCCTCCGTTCGATATGTCTTTGTGTGACGCAGGCGTACGTCACATTGGAATTTGATGGAGTCGTTTTATGTCCGTGCGGATGTACGAGAATATTCTATTTTACGAGTTTTATTAGCGATCATTGATAAAAACTTGTCGATAATCAGTTCGAACAACGTCTTACGTTCCATTTTATAGATGATGAATAATTGGTAAAAAAATACTAAATGTCGAATTATATAGAAAATTTTTATACTATTTTCAAAATAGTACTTAAACTTTAACATTAATATATATATATATACAGGAAGATGTAATAAGTAACTTTTATGACACACGTTATTCATAATATAAATAAATTTCCCCATTACAAACGTGATTTATTTACAACTCCATTCCACGGCAAAAGATCTACATTATATTACATAAAATATGCATAGATGTACAAGTATATTCGTTCTACATGATCTCACGTTACACGGTTTCGCTGCAAAAACATAACATAAATATACTTTTAGGGGATGAAAAAATTATTCAAATTTCATAATTTTTCAACACAATAAAAATTAGAAAAAAAATACTTTACATATCTAGTTGTGAAACATTTTTTTAAAATAATCCATTGAGTAAAGTGAGAAATCCTGAATAAAAATTTTATAGGAATATACTTAAGTGGAAAGATCAAAAAACAATAACAGATTCAGTTAAATGTATAAAACTGAAACTTTGATATCGAGTTTAAAAAAGAAAATAATGAAATTCAAGTTTGTCTGTTTTAAAATATTCATTCATAATTTCTACCTTTATTAACCAAATTTAAAAAAAAAAAAAAAACGAAAATTAAAATCTTAGAAAATAATTTTAAAAATGCTACATCCTCTATACAAGTACACAAAGAAGTAAAGAAATTTAAAATTATGAGAGAAATAAAACAGGAGGATGCAATGTCATTAAAACTTATTTTCATTTGCGTTAGATAAAATATTTAAGAATTAAACTGAAAATCTAAAGGAATAAAAATAAAAGGAGAGATGTTTATTCACTTAAGATTTGCAGATGACATTATTTTCTCGACAAGCCCAAAAAAACTCTAAAAAAGAATAGAAAATTGAATAAAGGAGATCAAAAAAATAGTTTTATGATAATCCTCAACAATACTAAAATAATGTTTAATGAATTTTCAGATCAAAGAAGAATCGAATTAAAAAAGGGAAATAGAAGTTGAAGACTATGTATATCTGGGACACTAAAGGAACATTTTTGTATGAAATAAACCAGAAAATAAAAATAAGATAGTGACAATTTGGAAGAAAACTGCTAATTATAAAGTCTGTTATTCTGTATTTAAAAAGAAAAGTTTTTGATCGATGAATCCAATCTGTTCTCACGTATGGTAGTAAAACATGGGTCTTAAATACCAGAAAATTCAATGGCTCTAGACAACACGAAGAAAAATGGAAAGATTACGTTAGGAATAACACGAAAAGATAAAAGAATAAAAAATGGGTAGATTAGAAAAAGAAATAAAAATTACGAAAATTATTACAAAAGTGAAAAAAATTAAATGGAAAATGGCCGGTTATATAACAACAATGGATATGAAAAAGAGATATAAGGAAATTTAATGGTCTAGAAGAAAAAGACATTGAATGGATAGAAGTGGAAAATGTTAGGAAAAGTCTTGATTCAGCACTAGACAGAAAGAAGCTGATGATGGTGATGACGTTATATATAAGAAAATATATGGATTGTTGAAAAAAATTTAAACGACACCTTTATGCAACAACAAATTGGCAAAAAAATGAAGATGAAGATATACGAGTATATGAATTTTACTTATTCTAAATATTGCTTCTATTTACTTCGAAAATTATCAGAAAAATCAAGAATTAATAAGCATACCTATTTTAGATAAAATTCAGAAAGAACTAAGTTTTAATAACATAATAAGATTAAAATAAGAAAATATATCTAAGGATTCTTATTACATGTCAAACAAAATTCGTACATAAACTTTAAAAGTACTTGTGATAAATTGTGTACTTTCTTAAATAAAATATTATATTCGTAAATGTAAATATACACTATTAATGCGAAAAGATATAAAAAAACCAAACAGATACAAAAACAGTGAAAAGAAATTTGATATAAAAATCAAAGATGACAATTGAGAAATGATTTTTTTTATTTCACTTCTTGTTATTTATCTAACTTTTACAAACTCTTCGAAGCTACAAAATCATGTTTTTATATTTACATATTTCTCTCTCTGAAGAATATCTGACATTAAAATAAAGTATCAAAACAAACATTAATCAATTATTGAACATCGCGAAAAAATAATTTCGTCGTGTTCGGAATATTAATCCATTTGTTACAATTACAACTGTCAAAACTTACGTCTTGCTTATTTCATACGATTTACGTTACCATTATTGGTAGTTTTTATTAAATAATTGATAAATAGTTTCGATATTTTAATTGCGTTTCGAAATCTCAATATTAATAACGATTTATCAATTATAGACTTTTATCATTGTTCGTATGATTTTTTCGAATGAGGATTAATAACAAAAAAAAATAATATTTAAACACACAACTTTTAAAAATTGAAATCTTATAATATTATATTTCTTATATCTTTATATATAAAAATTTTAAATATTATTAATAGAAAATTAAATTCAAGAAATGAATTAATCAAATATACATTTTTAATTTATAAAATTTGAACAAATAAAAATAATTTCACAAATAAAAAAAAGATTTAAATCATATATATATATATATATATATATATATATATATATATATATATATATATAACGATTAATATATAAATAATATGTGTGGATAAATTATGTATAAAAATATAATTTATTCCAAACATAAACAATCTTATACTAGTTATAAAAGTTATTTATTTTCATATAAACATTAATGTTATTATAATAGAATTAAAACACAATTAAGCAAAAACATACAGTCTAATAAAAACACAAACGCTGACAACAATTCTAGAAAGAAAATAAAATGAATCTAATTTACTTTTAAACGCGTGGATTTTTTAAATATTATGCTTAAATAATAATGAGCGTTTTTTTTTCGTTTTGGTTCAGTAGTCAACATTAAAACGATTATAATTTGTGACTTATTCAAAAAAAATAATTTCATTTATATATATATATATATATATATATATATATATATAAATGTGTGTGTGTGTGTGTTTATAAAAATATATTTTTGAAGTCAAAAATAATTATAATCTACACATTAGTGTTTCAATTTGACACATAAAGAAATATTAAAATAGACATATAGTTTTTTTTTAAAAAAAAAGTGGAATATAAAATGGCACTATTTTCAGATAAACAGAAATTAATACTGTAAAATATACAATAGTGTCAAATTCAATTTTACTAGAGTCAATGTTATGGTATGCTAAATATGCATCATAGTAATTTAAATACAAAAGACTGTAATAAATCGGGTGTTTATTTATTTATCATGTGTTGCATACAGAATTAGTAGTTTCAGTTTAATGAAAATGAAATTTAGTCAGACAATTTTTTTAAAAAAACAGTATTATAACAGACAGATAGGAACAAGCACTTGAATTTATAAATACATTTTTAATTTTTTTTGTTTTATTATGTTTTTGAATATTCTACGTTCGTATTTTTATTATTTTAGGAAATTAAAATAAACAATAATATATAAGATTTCGCCTAACTTATATAATTATTTATTATAGTAGTTATTTAAGAATTAATTACTATACAATTTTTTATCACAATTTGGTATTTATTTCTGCTAACATAGATTACATCACCTAGAAGATTATCTATTTTAAATCTACAAATATTTTAAAAAATCAAATGGAATTGAAAAAATCCACAAAAAAAAATTAGAGCTTTTATTAAAAAATTATAACACATTAATAATAAATACTCATTTATGAAATAAAACTTTATACAGTTTTAAATCACAATTATTATCAAAATATAAATCAAACATAAAAAATACAATTTATAAATATTGAAGAATTTCATATATTTTTATCAAAAAAATAACAAGAATTTGAAATAAAAATATAAACAATATCATATATATATATATATATATATACTGTTCAGAAAATGCTTTTTATTTTCTTTCGACTGAAAAGTTTGCCCAAAGCTGTCAATGACACCGCATTCCAACTCATGCAATTTTTCCGTCCATATTTACAACTCGATGCATTATTTAGATTTAAACTTCCCGTCTTTCCGAAACTAATCTATGACATGGGTATAAGTATATATGTCAAAAAAGATCACTAACTCGATTTTACTTCGTATCGTATACCAATAAAATAAATAAAACAAGATATTTAATCTCTTTCTCCCTCCCTCTCTCTCTCTCTCTCCCTATACATATATATATATATATATATATATATATATATATATATATATATATATAATCTTATTTACACATAAAGTTATTTATATCAATTAAAAAACGTATTTGTTAATTAAAGAAATATTTTCTATATAAAACTCATAACAATTTCTACATTTTAGTCTTATTAATTGTTAAAAAAAAATTTCAATAAAAAAATTATAACACAAAACTTTGTATCATACCATTAATTGAAATATCATCTTATTACATGAAAACATGTAAATTAATAAATATCAGATTACTTATGTTTGAAGTCTATTTATTCAAGCACACGTTGTAATTATAACTGATCTAACTTTGATCACAAAAATCAAGGTTAGGTGTAATATGTATGTATGTATGTATATATATATATATATATATATATATATATATATATATATATATATATATATATATATATATATATACATTAAGGTGATAATATAAACAGTTACTTTTAAAACATATTCGCATAAATTTTAATAAAGAATAAAATTAATTTTCATAGCATCACAAATACTTTCATCACTCACGTGCAAATTTTAAATATACTGAAATAAATATAATTTCATATAATATCATATGTAAATTTATTCAACATAAATACTTGACATTGTTAATCCGGTGAAGAAGAACTCTTGAAATTCTTTCCATCTCATTAACTTGAAAAAGGGTTAACATTTTAAGTGACGTACGTGTTAATAAAAAAAATAATTACAAAATAAACAACATAAAAAGTACAATCTGTGCATACGCCTAAACAGGTCTATGAAAATTATGTAAAATTATAAAATTTATCATGCATATATTCACAGACCTGACTGCTCTCATCGCGGTGGCGAGGCCACCGGAACTCGGTTGCTGTACGAGTAGCTAATTAACATGCAATTAGTGAGCGTACAATTTATGTTTTGTACATGATATGATGGAGCCTCAGCGAAATTGGTTGGTAATAACGTTACGCATATCCGAGAGAATGAAGATGCGACACAGATGGAGCCGCAATAACATCAGAGCACGCAGTATCCACGATATCATTAACATTAATATTATTATCATTACTATTATTAAAACGTGAAGTAGGAAATCGGTTGTGTGGAATAATAAAGCGGGGAGAGAAAGAAAAAACGCACCACGTTTATTATTGTACACGGATGCACGGAACCTGCGTACTGATACGGTGAGGACGTTTCGTTAGTGGAATTGAGAAAATGTCGAGAAACTTTACATTTTTAATTAAATGATCACTGTCACGGTCGTTCGTTGGGTACGTTAAGCGGACGACGTTATCTCGACTAACAGCGTTTTGTACAAATTGTATGCGGTAGAGTGGAGAAAAACGTGTAGTTTTTTGCTTGGTAAAATTATCAAAGAAATGGACTGAATATAATTCCACTATCGAACTAAATCTAATTAGAAACTAAACAAATAGGTGAAAATTACAAGCACGAAAAGTTTAATTGAAAACTATATAGTGTTTACTTCATTTTTAAACGAATAAATATATTTCTATATTTTGAAAATTATATCTTTCTTTTAAAAATAGAATAGTATTTCACCTACGATGTAATGTGAAAATTTCATTTACTGTCACAAAGTTTTCTAAAAATTACCCGAGTATAAATTTTATGAAATATTAAAATTAATATAAGAATGGAAAAGAGATAGATTTTCAAGCAGATTTTTCGGGCAAATTTTCGAATAAAATAAATTTCCATTATATTGGCATTAGATATAAATGCACATCAAACCACCAATCTATAATAAATATTGTCTACACAGAAGCATTAACATAACTTTATAAATATTTTATTTTTCATAACTTATTTACATTGTTAAAGCAAAAACAAGTTCAATAAGTAGGGGGTGAACCCCCTAATATAGAAAAAAAGTTGATGATATAAGATACACTTTTTCATCTTTGCTTTGATAATACGAATAATTTTCATTACTCCAAAAATAGACTTTCTACTCTAATAACATACGATTTTACTACAGTTTTATTTATTAATAATTGAAAAAGTGTTTTTTAAGCGTGATGGAACTTTAAATTAAATCCCTATTAAAAACTCTATCTAATCTAAAAAACATTCTTTAAATATACATGTGTGTATGTATGTATATATAAAGGTATAATAAAGGTGTTTTTAGGTTAGATAAATCTTTCGATAAGAATTCAATTTAAAAAAACACCTATATATATTTAATTTCAATAATTTATTATACAAGTAATTTTATTTATACTAATTTGTATGATGACAACATAGAAATATACAAATAAAAATATGTATATTTTCACAGCATTGGTATATAAAACCTTTTTTATAAATTTCTATTTCGATGAATTTATAAAAAAGTAATTTTATTTTCAAATTATTTTTTTATTGTTATTACAATAAAAAATACTCATTAAAAATTGAAATCTTTAAAAAGTATTTAAGAATCAGTAATCTACTGAATAGAAACTTTAAAGTGAAAATAAAAATGAACGTTTTATTTTTAAACTAAGCGAATGTAACACCTCGAAAGATTTATTTTAATAAAATGACTATTCGGTACATAAATACTGAAATCGTATATGAAAAAGTTTTATGTATATGTAAAATAGTGAAAATTAACATTATTTTACGACTATTAACATCGTTTGCCTATGGCTGCAAACTCGTTCACTCGTACGAATTTATTAGCGGAACTCGAACTAAATCGATGCACATTATTCACTTATAAGTTATATCACTGCTGTAAAATTTCAATCAAATAAATAACTAGAGCAGAGGTTTTGATAAATAAAAACCAATCTATCGATAGAAAAATGGTAAAGATTTTTTTTTAATATTTCCGGGTGTATATATTATATTCTAAATTAATTTTTATCAAAAATAAAATATTTTAAATATATTTCAACAATTTATTATCTAAAAAATGTTTCAATTGATAAAACTAAGTGATTATTAAAATTATTTATAAAATATTTTCTTACTTGGGTAAGTGATTCATTTATATAAATCCTAATCAAAATTTTTATCATTTCAATGAACATAAATATTCAATATCAAATATTTATTACATATTCGCTCTAGGGGTTGACAAACCAGTAATATCTATAATTGCCTAATGAAACATGTGTGAAAATTTATGGCGGTACACATGATCTTTAAATCAATTAATTTATTAAAACTACTAAATTGTTATCACTAATTGATTAATTACAATTCTGGTTCCAATAAATTAATAACTTTTAAAAAATCATATCGAGTTTTGAAATTATATTAATGTATATTTCTTTTTTATGTAATATAATTTTTTATCCATACTGTTTTTTTTTCATTTCGTGTTCGTTAATTCTAAAAAATTCACCATCCTTGCTGTAAACAAATCAGTGGTAATAAAACACATAAGTACAGTTTATTTATAACTATAATTAAATACTCATTAGGTAAATATTCACATTTATTATTCAGTTTTTTACAGACATTTTTTTTAAAAGTTTTTAAAATGAATTTTAAATATGTAAACGTTTTTGATAATAATAAGTATGTTGGTTGCTCGGATTTAATTTCGCAGAAAAGACTAAAATAAGTACTTTTTAGAATTAAAAATTGATCAAAATACATAAAAATATATTTGAAAAATTCTTAATTACTATTTAATTATTTTAAAAAAAGAACTCTGAATTAAACCTAATGAATATAAACGAAAAAAATCGATTTAAAAATCAGTACGAAAATTAATATTTCAGTAAATTTCAATATATGAAAACATATTATTTAAAAATCACAATAGATGTTAAAAATACTGTTAATATACCTAAATACCTAATTGGAAATTATAAATTAAATTGCAAAATTTAATATTAAACGAATATAATTCAAAAATGTCTTTATTTTTGTACTTTGAGAAAAATTAAATAAAATTTATATATATATATATATATATATATATATATATATATATATATATATATATATAATATGAAATCAAAATAAAGAAATGATATATTTTACAAAACATATCTTACAGTAAATACAAAATAGTTATTAAAATATATATTAAATAAAAAATTCATAAGATATAATAAATAAAATATATTTATTATTAATTTATCATATATATTTTTTTGTACAATTTATTTTAGAACAAAACCTAAAAAAGTGTACACAAACAATTTAATCGATTAAATTAAAAAAGGTCTTTGTCCTTACAAAGCTGTTTGCGTACAACTGCGTAAGAGATCATGAATAAAACACGAAAGTGAAATTAAAAATTAACTACCGCGTAAACTTAAGGGGAGACACTACATCCAAGCATCAAAAGTTTCTTCAACCCGCAGATGGTTAAACAATGGTGTGTAGATATGCGTTTTTTTTAATGTTAAGGGTGAAATGTTAGATAATAAAATTTATAAAAGCTGAATTGTCTACAAAATGAAATATCTAATCGCACAGAATTCATTCACACACACGCTTTATATATATATATATATATATATATATATATATATATATATATATATATATATATATATATAGTAAAACAGAAATAACACTCACAAAACCCTTTATACAATTTGAGAGAGTAAATTTGTTTTTGCAGAAATAACAAAACTGAAATATATTTAACTGTCAAAAAAATACACTAGATTATATTAAGATATATTTTTAAAAAAATAATTTAAATGAAATAAAAGTAAAAATTAGAAATGTTAAATCAAAAATATTTAATTTTAAATCAAATTAAATAAAAAGATACTGTAAAAAACTTTTCAAAGTGAACAAAAATTTGACCCAGTTAGAATTGATTTTCCTTACCACAACAAAATATTTACTTATCTACATTTCTCAAAATATATACATAAAGAAAATAAAGCATATTTCATTCTAAAAACATATTATAAACAGAGAAACAATATATGAAGTTTTCAATAACGCAAAATCCATTGTCCTAAAACAGAACGACATTTGGATGTTGCCTCCAGCGGTGATTCAAATTTCATATCGACGACATGCGGGCTTGTATTGTTCACAATCGAAAAATATGAAAAAACTGTTTTTTGTGACAAATGGGTAGATAAAAAATACATTGGTTTTAGGTGCAGGAGATTGCGTGAACAATGGTAAAGATTATTATAATAATTTGTGGGATTTACAGAATTTATTATTTTATCGTTTTATACAAATAAGATTGTTTGATTTTTATTCAATTTAAAAACAAATCAATTTAACAATGGTTTCTATACAAATAAATCATTCTCTGTAAGATCACAAAATTCAATAATACCCGAATAAATAATTTAATTTTTTAAATTATATCAGCTAGAATACTAAAAGAAGAAGAATTAACAGTGAACTTGGAATAATCAAAAATTTTGAGATACAAATATTTTATAATTACTATTCGGCACTGAATATAAATTGGTAAATAAAAAATCGATGTAAAGATATTTGATAAGATTTTTTAAACAATAAATTAATATGTATTAATTTAAATACAGAAAGAATTAAAAGAGATATAAATCGAAAATATTTTAAACAATCAATCTAAAAATATATATGCATATAAGGAAAATATACAAAAATACTTACAAAAAAATCAATTCAACATCTCAAAATTGATTTTGTAAAAGAAAACAATAACTTATTACAACTTTAACACAATTTTAACTTTTTTCATTTTTTTGAAAATCGTTTATATTTCTTCTCAACTATTTATTTATTTCGTTTGTACTTATGTTTTTGGCGTTTATACAATGATTTATGAAACAATATTGTCAATTTGTTTTCGAACTCGATCATTCCAAAACTTTCGTACAACATTTTTTTCTTTTACATTTCCGACAATAATAAAACAGTTACTGTGCAAGTGTCAACGTTTTAAAATAGCTGTGTTGTTGTTAAACTTGAAACGAACTGAAGTTTCGAACAATAAACGAAGGTTATATAGAAAGGGAAAGAGATTTATCAATATACCATTCAAGTTTTTTTTTTATTTATTTTTAACTCGATTTTATCTCTATGGTATTTTAAAAAAGATTTTTCAGTGATTATTTTATATTAATGAATTGATGAACCGAGGATTCTTTGCTAAAAATATTCCAAAATTGTAATATTTTTTTTAATATAAACAAATATAAAATTTAAAGATTTTAATATAACGTCGACGTTCTTTCGAAACATTTCCAAGAAATCCATCTTGAGTACATCTGCATAATTTTAAATCTTGCCACAAATTAACTTACCGCGTAAGACAGCGGTAAACATAGCGAACACCTGCAATAATTAAATGAGTTTCTTTTCATGCGCGTCGCGTTTTTATATTTAAAAATTTGTACAGCTAAGCGGTCTCATCTACCTAAGCTCTTAAGGTAGTTAGGAAATTGTCACAGAAACAACAGATGCTGGTGAAATATTGGCCAAACGTGTCGACACTGCAAACAAACGACTGTTTTTCTTTTGACGTGCTGTTTGTCTTCCTGGCTCTACAACACAGTTACGTTACATAATGTGCCGACGTTGAAATTGCGCCGCCATGTGACTCGCGTCGAATATTGCTTTTCGTTTCGTTCGTTCGGTCTATGGCGAGCTCTATTGATGAACGGATTAGATATATTGTATATACGTAGATGGATGATTTGATTATACTGATTCTTTATAAGTAATTCTTGTGGAAAAGTCGAACGTAGACGGTTTTTATACATTCTTGTCAGATTTGTTTTAAGAACATTTCATAAATGATATCTCACTTGATGACAACCGTAAGTCGTATAGCCATTTATATATATATATATATATATATATATATATATATAACCTCAAAATTTAACATTGACTCAAAAAATAACAAAATTTAAAGACTTGTTTTTAAAAAGATTACTGTTTTTCAAATGAAATCTATTGATTTTTTTATAAAAATTCTATATATTTTTTTTCAAAATATCTGCATCCATAAAACATTTTCATTTACCATCCTACAATTTTGTAATTAATTTTCTATATCATCCCACGATTAATATTTATTAAAATAGTATCAGAAAAAAACATTTAGAAGCATTTAAATTGTGACTATACAAAAAAATGAGCTGTGTTAAATAGATAAATAAATATCAAATGAAGAAGAGTAGGTGAGAAGGAGTATTTACGAAAGAAGAATAAGGCTAATTGAATATATATTAGAAAACGAGACCTTACTTAAAATTGTATTGAAAAATATGATGGAGAGAAGAAATCAAAAAAGACTTGAACTACCATTTCCATTTTTTTTGGAAATGTTTTATATAGTAAATTTTTTTTTACCTCAATTATATACTCTAGATCGAAAGATATATTTAACATCTAAACCATATATTTTTAACAATAATAAATATTTTTTTAGAATTTTTCAATTTTGAGAAAAGACATGAAAAAATTAAATATGGATTTTTGTCTATAAAAAATGCATTTTTAATTAATGACTATTATTTTTAGTAGAAAATGACTATTTTTTATTAAAATAATCCATATTTAGTAAATAAAATTGATTAATTGCAATTTTTAAAATTTTCAATTTTTTACCTCAAAAAAACGACGACCTATAGTATGAAAAATTTAGTAAAAAATCAATTTCGTCAAAAGTATTTTTTTTCGATCTAAAATTAAAGATTAAGTATAAAATAATGTAAATTGATAATTGAAACTAAATTTTCAAACAAAGAATGAATTTTATTCACAGAAAACTTCTATTTAATCAATTGTACACGGTTTGTATCAAGAATTCCCTATTTTCATTTTTAAAAAGATTCTTATGAAGTGAATTTCCATTTTTTTTACCTAAATTATATAGTCGGTATTGTAGGATATAATTAAAATCTAAACCATATATTTTTAACAGTAATAAATATTTTTTTTAGTATTTCTTAATTTTGAGAAAAAGTGGAAAAAAATTAAAAATCGATTTTTGGCTATAAAAATAGTATTTTTAAACAAAAATTATTATTTTTACTGGAAAATGACTATTTTTTATTAAAATAATCGATATTTAGTCAAAAAGTTTAATTAATATTGATTTTTAAAATTTTCAATTTTTTACCTCAAAAAAACGACGACCTATAGTATGGAAAATTTAGTAAAAAATCTATTTCGTCATAAGTTGATTTTTTTCGTCTAAAATTAAATATTAGGTACAAAATAATATAAATTGATGATTAAAACTACATTTTCAAGCAAAGAACAAATTTTATTCACAAAAAACTTCTATTTAATCAATTACACAAAGCTTATATCAAGAATTCACTATTTTCATTTTTGGAGAGATTCTTATGAAGTGAATTTCTATTTTTTCATCTAAATTATATAGTCGGTATTAAAGAATATATTTAAAATCCAAATCATATATTTTTAACAGTAATAGATATTTTTTTAGTACTTTTGAATTTTGAGAAAAAATAGAAAAAAATGAAAAATCTATTTTTCACTATAAAAATAGTATTTTTAAATAACGACTGTTATTTTTACTGGAAAATAACTATTTTTTATTAAAATAATCGATATTTAGTCAAAAATTTTAATTTATAGTGATTTTTAAAATTTTCAATTTTTGACCTCAAAAAAACGACGACCTATAGTATGCAAAATTTAGTAAAAAATAAATTTCTTTAAAAATATTTTTTCACATCTAAAATTAAAGATTAGATGTAAAATAACGTAAATTAATGATTAAAATCATATTTTTAAACATAAAACGAATTTTATTCACAAAAAACTTCTATTTAGTCGATTATCTAGAGCTTAAATGAAAAATCCACTATTTTAATTTTTTGAAAACTTTTTATACAGTAAATTCCTATTTTTTTATTTAAGTTATATACTTGGATCATAAATATATATTTCAAATCAAAACCAAAATTTTCTAACAGTATCAATTATTTTTTTGTAATTTTTAAATTTAGATCAGAGATAGAAAAACTGAAAAATCGATTTCCAGCTACAAAAACTATAATTTTTAACGATAACTATTATTTTTTACTAGAAAATGATTATTTTTTATTAAAATAATCGATATCAAATAAAGAGAGTCGATTAATGGCGAATTTCTAAATTTTCGTTTTTTGACTCCTAAAAAAAACTATATGTAAAATGCAATTTTTCAAAAAAAATATAGATGAAACTATTTCTAAAATGAAAACATGCGATATATACTTAATTTTTCACTTTATATACATTTTCCTGAGACAATTTCACAAAAGAACTATCAACCTCTACTCATTTATGTTTTCTTATTTTTAATTGCATAAAATATAACTTGGCAGACATGTTCAAACATTCTGTACACCAAGAGATGTAATATTACTGAATGTCTGAACAACTCCAAACTGAAGTCAGTCGAACAATCTAATGTATATGCAAACTTAGAGCTTCGACTTGTAACATGCACATAGCAGATAAATAAACGAAATGTGTAACATGTGTTAAGTAGTAGTGATCCAGAACCGTACTGATTCTTCGTATCGCGAAACTCTCGGCATGACCTTCATACTGAAAAGTTAACAATCTCGAACGTACCAACCTGTTTAAAGTTTCAACGAGAATGGCACCACGTACAGAGAGAACGGTCTATCTAACTAAACAACTAGTTCGTTAAGTTTCACACAGACCGTCTGCTGTAAGCTCATCTGCATCTTGGCCGGAGTAAACAATTCAAGCACTATAATTTATTAATACGACCATTACATTTAACAACGGCTGTTTGTGCACGTTCTCGTGTTGACATTATTGGGTCGTAAATGTGGCATATGTGTGAATTACATGTCACATATTACAGATGAAACATGATATGTAATTTTTTAAAAATACATCTCGCTGGATTTTTTTTAGTAATTCCGTACCTCATGCAATTATGTTTTATGGATACGTATGCCGAAGCAACACCAACGTACTCTTCACCCGACGTAAAAATACGATACAGCAGACAGGAGTTCATGTTTACAGAGAACTTTTCAAGTACTTTTGAAACGAAAACTGAAACCCTACATGCTGTCAGTTAATTTTTTTCAACGACTCTACTCTATATTAAAATTCATATTAGGGAAATAATTTGATTTCGATTTTACTCATATTTCATGACTAATTCGACTGATTAAACTCCATTTTCGTTCTGTTTTCAAATTAAAAATAAATAATCGTCCGTTTATTTTTCAACCTGAATCATTTTTTTATACGCAGATAATTTATAGTAGAAACAAATCGATCATTTATCTATCTCATAAAATATTATATATAAATGAAATTCTCAATATTTACATTCACTAGATTTTCATACACGAATAATCACGAATTTTTATTTTAATATTCTTGTATATACTTTATTTAAATGATTTTGGAATGTTGTCAAGACTAAAATGTCTTTTGAAAAAATCACTTTCTTGCTCAAATGTGACATGCTGGAAGTAAGCTAGGCTTTGAATTCATGAAATTTTAATCAATAGTTCCTCAAAACATTCGTTTTAGCTACGAATACTCCTCGAAATAATAAAAAATACCTTGTATATTCTATTTTTGAAATAATGTAGTACGAAATGAAATCAACATTTTGGAATGTATAAAATATTTTAATAGAATTGAAACACCGACTTGCTTCATACAGATTACATTAATAACGTATTAAAATGTAGCTAAAATTGCATTATTTGTGCATCTCAAATTATACATTACTTCAGATATAAATTCAGTAAGTGAAAAATATTTTCGTAATACGTAATATATTTAAAAATTAAATGCAAAAAAATGATTTACATTTGTATCAATCATAATTTTAAAAATTACTTTAGGAAAAATATTTTTTCAGAACAGAACTGAATTTATTAATATAAGAAAATTATATACTATATATTTTTTATTAGAAAAATATAAATAAATACTAGGAATATATAATAATAAAAAGAATCTATTGTCTTAACTAAATTATTTCAGCCATACAAATTTCTCATTTAACTTTCATGTCTAATAATTTTACATTATTAATTAATAAATATTACAATTAAAGGTTAAACCAATTTTGAAATATATCTTAAAAAATACACTTTTCTAAAATACAGAATCATCCAAATATGACGCCTAGATTTGTGTTTTATTAAAAAAAACTATACACATGTTTCCATATATACCAACTTATACATATGTTTCTTTTTAATAAAACACACATCTAGGCATCACATTTGGATGATCCTTTATATCACTTAGTAAACATTGTTCTATTGCTTGTAAAATATACTGAACATCAAATAAATACGCATACTTATTCATTAATATTTATAATTTTTAGAGTGAAAAAGTGAAAATATTTTCATTCTCTAGTTTTACAAAAAAAATACCATTATTTTTTTAAATAATCATTCAATCCGAACAAATTAATGAGATTCACTTTTAATAAAAAATAAATGTTATGATACAACAATTTGATAATATCATCGTCATCGAAATGAGCATCAGCGAATAAAGTGGACAGTAAATAATTATTGAACATTTTTTTACAGTCATGTAGAGTTTAGATTAGTGTTTATTTTCATAAAATCGAATTTACCACAATTTCATTTATCATTTTTCACAATTCAATTCATTTAACACTCTGTATGTTTTAAATAAATCATTATAGGCTATCATACCTAATATTATAAAAAAACGTATTTAATTGTTCTCATTTACTAAATTTTTTTAATTTCTTAAAAAGTTTTAAAGATTTATAACATATTTTCAATTTTTTAGTAAATTACATATTTTGTATTTTTGCATCAAACATGTGAATTTACAGAAAATCTTTCAGTATTTCAAAGATCTAAAACGCAATATATTACTCCACGTTAATTATAGCAATCCTGATTTTCCTAGCATCGTCTCTCATGTGTAAAAGCTTATTTTAGTTTATAACCAAAAGCGTCATCAAAATATGATTAGAAAATTAAACATCAAAATATAGTTATCACGCCTGACATACGATTAAAGTGCAAAGGGTTAATAAACGTTTAAATCCACAAACGATTTCAAAATCGTAGCTGCTCTAAAAAAAGATAACTTCATGTTATTAAGGGATATATAGAAACGTTTATCCGGATGTTGATAATTACATAAGTACCTCGTATCATCCATGCATGGATAAGAGACACTTTCGAAACGCGTTTATCTAAAAAGAGAGCAAATCGGAAACTTTCAAATAAATTAAATCGTATTCGTAGATAACGTTTCATACATCGACGCACACGTGGCGCGTCCGTAATGTATCGTTAGTGAGTTTGTTCGTTAGTTGGTACGTGTTACAACTGGCGTTTTATCTAACGCATGCATTTTATTGTTACAAGTCGTTGATATGTTTATGCATAGCAATGAAATTGTAACATGAACGCTTGTTATTCACCAAGCGATGGCATTAAACTTGCGAGCTTTAATTTTAGTTTCCGTTGTAAATTCGTACGACCGTGTAAAATGTATACGTACATACTGTTACGACCTTAATATTTGCAACACAAGTATAAACATACATTCAGATGTATGTGAAGGACATGCCTATTAAGACGTTAACGAAATTCGGTTATGTTCAGATAATAACAAAGAGGGAGGAAATAACAAAAATCATCGTAATGAATTTGTAATGAACAGTTTTGATATTTTTCATTTTAATGGATTTTATGATCCATAAAAAAATAATTTAATTTTTAATTACATCACTAGCAAATAATATTTTCATACACATTAATAATTCATCTCAACAAGATAATATAAGATTTTCCAATAAGCGCATCAAAAGTTTAAATGAAAATAAAACAAAAAGTATTTAATTTATTAGTTAATTTTTTTTATTTTTAAACATATTCCATGGCATTAATGATGGAACACAATTTCACTCATATGACCACCATAACTTCATTTGACATAATGCATTCGTTTAGTCCAATTGTTAGTCACTCTTTCACATAATTGTGGTCCAATCTCATAAATTACATGTTCAATATTTATTGTTAATACTTCTGTTGTTTAAAGTTTATGAGCATAAAGCAATGATTTCACATAACTCCACAGAAAATAATTCAATGAAGTTAGATCACATAATCTTGGTGGCCAATTGATGGATCCATTTAGTGAAATAATGGACTTATACTCTTGTTTCAATAAGTTTATTAAATTTTTTACAATTTCTAAACGTTGTTGAAGTGTTAAACGTTCAATGATAATTTGCTAAACTATACTGATTTAAAATGTCAAAATGAGCTGAAAAAAAATCAAACATGCCTGTCACCAACTATCAAAATTTTAACATTTTTATTGGAAAACCCTATACTTTATACAAAAATCATAATAAAGTATTTTGATGATAAAGTAGTCGTCGAAATGCGTATCAACGAATAAAAATGAGAATATATAAATATATATATATATATATATATATATATATATATATATATATATGTTTTAGTTTCTTGTTTTTCGATAAATAAAATAATCTTGAGCAAAATTATTTTAACTTTTTATTAATAAATTATATTATTTGTTATAAAGTGTTTCCGTTATAGATTTATAAAAATGTTCTAATCAAGAAAATGTTCTTCTACAATGAAATCCATTTTCAATATCACAAAATTCTATTAAAATCATTTTTTTCGCATTTTCTCAACAAATAAAATAATATATAACTATTTTTCATAAAATATTGTAGCCTAATAAAAGATTCTAGTATAAAAATAGAATTAAACTCAAATCCAAGCCAATTATAAGAAAAGTTCATTTTAAAAGATTTATAAAATAAATACATCCAATAAATAAAAAATAAATTAACAAAATAAGAAATTAAGAAACAAATAAAATAATTTAATTTAATTGTAAAAATTCAACTAATATTTTTTAAAAAAAAAAACACTTCAAATTTCTACATAAACACACTTGTAAATCCGTTTTATATATAAAAAACTTGTATATTTTTACTCTTAAGAGATACTTTTGTTTGATATCTTCCTAAGATCAATTTCGACATATTATTATCGCTCATCAAATTTTTAATATTCTTTATATCACCAAATCTGTTAAAAAATAATTAACTAATATTAATTCTAAAAAGATATCACAAAAATAGCCTTAAAGAATGAAAAATACAAAAAAAAACTTATAAATATTGTTACTTAAATAAATATTTTAGCACTGTTGAAAAATTACTTGAACACAAATGAATCATACCATAATTTACATATAAAATCGCTAAATTTTATGACTATAGGAACGCAAAATGATTATTTAATATTCAAATGATTTTTTTTCAAATTTGAGTACAGAAATATTTCATATTACCAATTATGACAATATTAAACTTCTGAAAAATTCAATATTTCATAAAACACTACTGTACGATGACATATAAAGATGAAAAAGAAAAATTTTAGGTCATATATATATTTATACGAACACACACACACACGTATATATATATATATATATATATATATATATACATATATATATATATATATATATATATATATATATACATAACTTACTGTTCACCTTTATACGAAAATATTTCTAAACAAAAACGGCATGTTTTTAATTTCATTCTGATGAAATAAATGAATATGTATAACAACCAAGATGAAAATTCATTTTCGATACACATTTCTCTTTATATGAATTTCATTCACGGCGAGAAAGAATGTTTTTTCTTTAATATTTATGATGAAAGAAACTGATATTTCTTTCTAAATGAAATGCAATTAAGCGAACGAATAAACAACACAGAAGCAAGTCAAGTATCAGGTGTATAAATTGTAGATGGTGTGGTTGGCGCGTGCTTAAAGAAAATTTGAAATACGGACACCCATCGTATAATGGCATCGCAGAATGTTTTATACATATATGTATAAATACATATATCCATATATATATATATATATATATATATATATATATATATATATATATATAAAGTCACATAAATATTAATTATTCATGAAGGTCTTGAATCGGACAGCTCTTTCATTGACTTTTTAATGCATAACATACATATTTTAATGTTTTATAGTCGATTTCCTCGCGTACAACGTTAACGAACAACAGACGTTTACATTATTCGTTTCTCGTTTTGTCTATATTTCATTGTTTATGTAAGAATGATCGTTTTTAACGTGAGATCCGTATAAAGACCTCTCAATTTCCACTCAAATACGTATTGTTTTCGACGAATAAGGGGAATTTAATAAATATTTCTATATCGATAACATGTTTTTTTCAGTCATTCCATTTCGTGCGTGTAACAATATGTATACGAATGTACATAAATGTATTTATAAACACATACATTCATTCATACACACACACACACATTCATACATACATATATATTATTTTATTTCAGTATACTGTATTATGAAGTTGTAAAACGAAATAACTCACCAGTCAATATATCTATAAATTAAAAATATTTTCTAAATAATCGATATCCCTTTTTAGTAAATACTATAAAACAACGTCACGTAATATTTCATATTTTAATGAATCGAACATAATGTTTAATTTATTCTTGAACAAAACAAGAAAGACTTTATAGCTGCTATATACAGAAATTTTATATACATATATATATATATATATATATATATATATATATATGAGAGTGAAACATAGGTCTTAAATTCCAAAATAATTTAATGACTCCAAACAACAGAGACAGACATAAAAAGATACATACTGCAGTAACAAATAAAGGAAAGAAGAAAAACGAAAGTATTTTTTTAAAAAAATTCAGTTATGGACATTAAAACAAAAATTTAAAATTAAAATGAGTTGAACATGTGCAAGAAGATAGATCTAACAATAAACAACAAACACTGATTGTGAATCCAGAAAAATAAGAAGGTCAAAGAAAATGTCCATTGATTGATGAAATAAAAATATAAGCAAATTCTTTGATGTACAATGGAAAAGAAAGGCAGTGCATCGAAAGTGAAATTTTTTTATAACTTTAATCAGTAGTAGATATAAAAAGGCTGATTATAAATAAATATATATATATATATATATATATATATATATATATATATAATTTGTACTTTCAATTTTTTTTTGTAAAACCAGAATGTGAAAATCAATAATACGAATGATATATTTGGATTATAACAGAAAATCATTAGAAATTAGAATCAAAGATATAAATATTTTCACTGCTTAATAAAACTGAAAAACTCAAATATGTTTGTTTATTACAAAAGGCTTAAAATAGCTTTATATAAGTTTATTTTAACAATACACAAAGTTGAACAATAATATCTAAATGTAGATAAAAAATATTTTAATTGACTCATATTTTATAAAAATTAATATGAATGAAATGACTTTTCACGAACTCATTTCATTCTAGACATATACATGTTCAGCAAAAATTAAAAAGTTAATGAAGATAAAATGTCTAAAAACGTAGGAAATATCAGAATTTTAAATTTAAACAATTCACTAGTCTGCAAATTACTTTTGGTGATATCTGTCATCCAGAAAACAACAATAATCAATCATCCAACTTATTCAATTTGCATTAAATAAATGTTATTAATTCTAAAAAGAATCCAATTTAAATTTCCCTAACTCAAAAATGTCATACAGCAGAAGTGAATATACAAACTAAGGGTTTTTAATAGAATTAAAAGACGAATTAAATAAACTGTTTATTCCCAGCAAAATTCTAGTTAAAATTATCCTAAACTAAAGTGGAATACAGCAAAGTGATTACACAAATATTTTTTTAAAAAAATAAATTAAAAAACAACATTGCTGAAAATAGTTTCAACAGTAAAAATAATAAAATTAGAAAAGACTTGAAAAAACTGTTCTCTTTTGTATATTGATACATTATAGAAACAAAATTATTTATATAATCATAAAAAAATTGTAAATGATTAATTATTAATCATGTTATTTTCAATCTATATTATTTATATCTTATATCTTACGTAACTATTTCAATCTATAAAATTAAAATATCGCCAACTTTATTAATACTGTACACACAAACATGTATATATATATATATATATATATATATATAAATAATTTGAAAATATATCAATTATAAATACATTTAATTACCCACTGTTCAACTGTAAATTAATAAACAAATTCAAAAATATTAATCATTATAATATCACGAATAAATAATTAAAACGTCGATGAAATAACATATAATTCACATAATTACATAGTACTATATTATATATAACTTTTTTCGTGCTGAAATGTTAATTACATTACTTTTTAATTACAGTAAAGTACATAGAAATAAATAAATGTATTATAAGTTACATGTATAATTTATTATATTTATGTAGTTAATATTTTTCGTTGGATTATATTACAACAAAAAATTAAACGCTACATTTTAAATACACTTATTTGTAAAAATATTCTGTTGAAATTGTAATTATATACTATATAAAACAAATAATTAAATATTATTCATTAAATACTTTTTAATACCTAATTAATATATTTTTATATAATATTTGCAATATTTTTTACTTTCTTTGAAAACTTTCTTTATTTATAAAACAATACTTAATTAAGTATTTTTTTCGTTATTTCTGTGTTATGTAATTTAAAAACTCGTAAATATTCAAACATAATAATCCACAAAAAATTACTTATTTTATCAAAAATCAAGTTTTAAAATAAAACAGCAAATAACTAAAAAGAATATAAATTCAAATAAAAGTCATAAAATAAATGTCATACATAAAACTGAACCGAATCAATTTTGTATCAAAAGTTCATATATATCTATATACAATTTTCTATAGCTTAATTTTTATAAAAACTATAATTGGACAATCAAAAATGAACCTGTTACAATATAAATCGACGTCGACAAATCGACTGAGAGAAATGAAAGCTCTCACCGAGAGTAATCTTGTTGCACAACAATAGTTGCCCTCACAAGGCCATTCAGATAATAGATATGCTCGAACAATTTAATTTCGAAGTACGACAACATTCCTTTTGCAGTCTAGACGTGGCACAGTGCAACAATTTTATTTTTAGGTCGATGGAAGAAATTTTAGAAAGGTGATAATTTTCGAACAAAAAATATATTTGTAAATAATATAGATTTTTCTTGATTCCATGAATATAAGAATAAAGATAGAAAATAGTTTTTGGATACAACTAGATGTATATAAAATTTAATGGTTTTTTTGGTTGATTATTGTAACTAAAACAACTTCTGAACGAAAGTATTTTTTAAAAAAATGAAATTGTAAATAATTATTGAACTCTTATATTATGGTAATAGAACGTAATTTAACTATTTATATTTCAAGTGATTTAACAAATATTAATTTTATATTTTAACTAAAAAAACAACATTTTTTTGTTCAAAATATATGAAATAAAAATTCAGTTATAATATTTAACACTAATTTAAAATATTAATTATTGTATATAAAATATTCTAATTAAAAATTTGAAAATAAAGCTTCTAATTTCTATCAATTGCAAATACCAGTATTGAATATATTAAATTAAAGCTGGATGATTGATACAAATCCTAAAATTCATAAATCCCACATATAATTCAATTTAAATTAACCAAACACAAATGATACATCCAATTTTGAATGTATGTATGATTAACTCTGGATACAAAATCAGTTTCTTATTATTTTTTGAAAAAAAATTGTAATTTTACAATATTTTATTTCAAACAACTAATTATAAAGTTCAGAAGAAGGAATTAACATAAAATCATTTTCGAAAGAAAAAAAAACAAGAATTAAATACATCAGATATTTGAAAAAGTTACACTTCTGAAACTTAACTTTATGGAACAAATTGTTGTTCATTGATAGGACCATATAATTATGAATATAACTGATGACAAAAGATTTTTACATACAAAGAGGCTCTGCCCCTTATTTGCTCTACTCGTCGACACCCCAACTTACTTCTGTTTAACAATATAAATAATTTATGAAAAAAAAACATTTGGAAAGCTATTTTGATTTTTCTATATAGACGATGTTTATTATAGTTTTATGACCTAATATGCATTCAAATTTAATGTCAATACATTTAAAATTTATTTTTTCCAAAAATATGTCCAAAAAACTATTCGAAAATATGTCTAAAAAATCTGCTGAAAATCTATCTTTTCTCTATTTATTGTTAATTTTAATATTTCATCAAACTTATACTTTGGTAATTTTCAGGCAACTTCAGGAAAATTCGGAAACAAAATATTTACATCATTCCGCAGATTGTCACATCACGCTGGAGGCAGAACATCATTCTTTTTTAAATGAAAAGATATAAGGAGAAAGTATTGTATTTGAGCAACGTTTATTAGTTTTTTTTAATAAGAATAAAAAATAAATCCGCTATTAAAATAAACAATAATTAAAAATGTAAACAAATTATTTTATTATTTAATCTATTTTTAGATTTTTATTGTTTTATTATTTTTGAAAAAACTATTTTTTGCTTTTCATGATATAATTTTTGTCTGAAAATGAATATATTTTTTCGAAATATTATTATACGCTTCTTGAATATCTTTAGATCAATTGATTATTCACTCTCATTGTTTATCAATCAAATTATATGCATACATGATTCACAAATTTATAACTGATATATATATATATATATATATATATATATATATTGATATATTGTTGAATTTTTATGCGGATAAAATATGTATCTATTCTACACAACAGAATCATATTTTTATAGATACATACAAAAAATTAGCTGCATAAGAAGTATACACGTTGTAAAAAGACACCATAACATAATCTGGTTTCTTGTCAAGCTCATTCACCTACTTACGTTCGCACGACAAAGGTTTCTGCGACTGTTTTCAGCCCTAATGTGCTCTTATCGAGTTAAAAAAACTGCGAAGTTCGCTTGTTATATCATAAAAAGGAATTTCTTCATGTCTATAACGCTATGTTTAACACTCTCGAACGTTGTCAGCTGCGCTATATGGTATAAGGCCGTACAGTTCAACAATATAACTGAATTGCGTAGTTTTTAATGCAGTCGTTTCAGTTCTGACCTATAAAAATATGATTTGTTTCGATCGATCCGATTTTTATGATAGTTTTTTAAGTCGTACTCATAACAGATCATCAAACGTACGAGTGAGATAATATGTACTTTTGTAATTGGGATTATATGTTTTTTTTATATAACATTGGATAAATCGCACGTACGGATTTATCTTGTGAATTATTAGTAGATTAATATCTGACCTCAACTCTATTTTTAAATAAGTGTTATGTCTCTACAATTCAACCGTGAATAAAATACGACCTAGAAAAAGCTTTATGTGATAATTCACAAATGGCCTTCTAAATGTATGACCACTAATATTTATCTGTCTGTATTTTTCACGTTTATGAGACATTTGGTATAAATGACAAATTTCGAATTTGGTATTAAAGTACATTATCGATCAAAACTAAGAAATTAAGTTCAAAAATTACGTTTTATACTATTAATTTGGTATCGAAGCTATTTCACTTTGACACTTTAATAAAAATGGTCGATAATCCTTTATTTATTTCATTTTAAAAAATTATAATTTTATTTCTTTATAGAAACTTTCTTATATCGAATTTTGTTATTTAAACCATACTTGTATTCATCATTATTAGAAAAAAAAAATTATAAAATTTTAATTTATTTTAACCATTGTGTTTGTCTTATCCAAGAAAAATAAAACAAGTAATTTTAAATGAAACTATTTTCAAACTATATTCTTACTAAATTAGTTGATTTTGTGGTATATTTTCTTTATTTAATTAATTCTTTATTTTTTAAAAAAACCCTTTCATTAATTATAATATTAATTCATATTATATCACTGATTGAAATACTACTAAAAATATTCATATTACTATTTAAAAAATGCATTTAGTAAATAAATATAATACAAAAATTAAAAATATGTACTATTAATAGTTTATTACAGTAATAATTAATTTTATAAATAATATTTTGTAAACATGAAATCACAGTAATGTCAGTATCAAAAAAAAATCAATATTATTTATAGGATGGGCCAAATCAGATTGAAGGATAGTAAATAATAGTAAGCAAATAAATTATGTCTAAACATTTCAATCTCATATGTTGTAATATTTATCTTTATTGAAGATTTTCATAAATTTATATTCTCTTGTATACACACCAAAATCCTTAATAATGAATTTGTACAAAATACAAATCAATTTTTGATATAACGAATTATTTAAAGAATGACGAAGTGAATTTTTCAATATTTATATAAAATGACATTATGTCGATTTACAGAAAGATTGTTGTGTATCGTAAAATTATTTCGCGAAAGAACAATTATTTTTTTTATAAAACATATTTATATTATTGTTTTAAGAAAAAAAATATTTTATTCACTTTCATTATTTAATTGATATATAAAATTTTATGATATGTAGTTTTTTTAAAATATGAAAAAATTCTGAAACAATTTACAATTCTTATTTTTTAAATTTTACATGAATGTTTTTATTTACAAAATGTGAACAGGAGTTAACCAATAATCGAGCATAAATTAGTACTGGTTTCATGTTCAAGACATGTAAACATATGTTAATGCATAAAAACCTACATCAACATGATTATGAACCATGATTACACGATTACAGAGTCGAAGTTTTTTAGAAATATAAACATCACTTTTTCACCCAAAAACATAACTGAATAATAAATTAATCATGATATATATAGACAAAATTCATATGATTACAATCACTTTAAAGTTGAAAAAATATATGAAATCAATTTTAAAAAATAAAACTTAAAAAAACAATCCATTAAAATTTATTTCACACTGTTCGAAAACTTGTTATAAGAATTTATATTCATCGACTTTTATTTACATTACGTTTTATACAAACTTAGATTTCAATTCAATCACACACGAGTACTATTATTTCTTTCTTGTATGCAATTCAAATCTTGCGAAGACATCCGTTTGTCTAAAAACGAAAATGGATGAAGAAAGGAAGAAAGTGCATGAGAAAACTTTATTAAATATTCAATAACCGAAAGAAAATTTTTTACTCCCTTCTCTTATAGAAAATAAAATTACACTGTTCGTTCTTTGTATCTCCTCTGTATGAATAATAAGTGAGATATTTTCTTAATAACAATAGCAATTTATTTTTACGGTCTGACGCACGATTATATTTCAAAATCGCTATTCACTCTGTGAATCGCAATTATACATCATTTGATATTTTCCCTGCGTAGAGTTTTTTTAGTAAGTATAAATTATCTTTCAAAAATAAACGACGGAGAAAGTAGCATTAGTACAGAATATTGTAGTTATTTTTTTGAAATTACTTGAAAGTTTAACAGCTAATTATTGGTATTGAGTAAATAAATTAATGTATAATCAAAACAATATATAATTTTCGAAACCGAAATTCAAATTACAGTAAACGAAAAACGTTCGTCAAGGGAATGATCGATATAAAATAAATATTTATTTTTAAATATGAGTGAACTCGTGAAAATTCAACAATTTACAATATTTACGATATCGTTACGCGATCTTGACGAATAAAACCTATAATGTATTTAAACGCGAACACAGCGCATTACAAATTCATAAAGTTCAAAACGCACTTAAAATGCAAATACTGACGAAAGGGATTTACCCGTTGTCTGGCATTAAATCGAGGATATAATTCTAATCCCAACATAGCGTCATTGTACAATATACTTCCTTCACAACATTTCGATTACGGACTGATCAAACAAGTATACATACATACATTTATATATATATATATATATATATATATATATGCACCAACCTCACACGGCAATTAATATAGAGACTGTGTGTAGTCATGAACTCCCTGCACCCAAACTCTCGACATTGTTTTAATGGGAGGAAAAAAGCCATTTAAAAACAACACCGAGAGTAGCGGAGCACGGCTGCTGCAATCGAAAGAAAATGAAAACTAACGAAAACGTGGGAAGAAGAAAACAGTTAACGGCGGGAGGAGAGGCAGTTGCTTTTAGGAGTGGATTTATCGATTATCGTCGGGATGGACGCAGAGAAAGGAGACCGGGGTCGACGGATCGGAACGAAGGGAAAAGTCACCCACAACAAACATCTTCGTCGAGTCTCTCATCACTTATACAGACTTTCTGTTTTCGATTCGGTGAACTATGCGGTATTTTCAAACAGTGGCGGCTTTTTTTGTTCTTTTATACACACACACATACGCATATATATATATATATATATATATATATATATATATTTATATGACAAATTGTAGATACCACTTAATCTAAAATATACAATATTTCAGTAACAAAAAATATATTTTATATCAAAAAAAATTCTGATACTATTTCTCGTATACACAAATCAATTGACTATCAAAAATCGAAATTTTATCAATTTTTTACATCAATCTTCTATCAAGGACAACAAAGTAAAATAAAACACATAATTTATAATAAAAATGAAAAATACGTCAAATAATCCATTTTCAGTTTTGTTTACAAAAATTATAAATTTGTGAATATTATTTAAGAGCACTTATCGTAATTATTTGATTAAGTTAAACACAAATATTTTAACTGGGACTTTCGAAATTGTCGGATACATCAAACCGATGACCAACGTATCGCAAATTGGAATCAGTTTCAAACTTTACTGGTTTACATTAAAGTATTTAACATCAAAGTTGTACATCTTAAGACTGTAATGATATTAATTTACTACCTAATATAACTTGGCAATTATTTTACTGATTTTAATAAGTATTTTTAAATTACTTTCTTGGAAGTAATTTAAAAATATTCGTAAAATAAGATACTTTTTAAAAAGTTCAGTTTTTAAATAAATTTACATAATCAAAATATCATATAAAAAAGATTATATGAAACAAGGTTTTTGTAATATAATATGAAAATAATCATGATATATTTTTTTAAAAAATATCGGAATTATCGATTTAATTCGTTTCTTTGGAATACACTAGAAGCTTAAAAAAATAAGAATAAATCATATTTATTTTTTATAAATAGTGGTGCTAATCTTTTGAAATAATTCCTAATAAACTTTGAAACAACGATTTTTGACAATAAAGGTTTTTGACAAATTATAATATAATCAAGTAACTAAAAAGACTATTGACAGATTTTATATCTCAAATGATATTCGATTTTAAGAAAAATGTTTTTAATATAACAAATATTTATAAACAGTGAGAAAGAATAATTTTAACACAAATAAATTTTCACCCCCAACACCATATTTTTTGTTATAAACAAAAAAGTGAACAATAAGTGATTGTTGAACACTTTATAACATATTGTGGTGATGGAAGTAAAAATGTGTGTTAAAGTAATTTCGCTACAGTTCTAAAGCAAGCAAATAATCATTTATTAGGATTAATTTTTCATATAAAATAATTCTGTATAAGTTAAAATTTCGTTTGTAATTTCTATATTATATTTTTTTTTATTATTTTAAGACGCGAGAATTAAATACTTCTATGAAATCGTTATTCTAGATTAAATCTTTAATCCCTGCAATTAAAATCTGCTTAACTACCCTTATTATTTTCAGAAATGTATAAAAATTATAATAGAGGTAACATTAATTTTTTTACTTAAATAGTGAATTAAATCAACGAATACAAAGATTTTTTTTAAATTATAATATTTCATTCTGTTCAAGCCTAACAACTTTATAAGTATTAAATAAAAAACCAAAATCACTTCTACATCATGTTTTTAAAAAATAAACTGATATTTTATAAACTCAAATTAATAATTATAAATTGATTTTGTATCAAAAGTGAATTATTTACCCTCAACGCCTTAAAATGTTAAAATCACTTATTTTTCACTTTATTTCATAAAAACTGATAAGCATTTCGATGGCTATGCCATTATCGTCAGAACGATGCATCATAATAATCCTATATTTTATAATGCATTGCTCTAATTATGTTGTTATGTCTATCGAAATACTCATCAGCATATAAAGTGAACAAAAATTGAATATTAGACGCATTTATAAAATTTTGAGGTGTTGGGAGGTGAGTGGTTAATTTACGTTACAGCGAATTTACCAAATTACAAAACAAATTATTGAATCTTCAATTAAAAAAAAAGAAAAAACCTTTAATAAACTAGAACAAATTTTTTTTATTAACTAAGATTTTTTCATCAGTTAATATTAACTTTTTTTTCACTTTTTTGTTCATCTCATATACATTTCAATAGCTATACCAAAATCGTCAGAGAGCTTCATTATAAAAATCATATATTTTATAATGCAATAACATGGTCACCGAAATGTACATTAGCGAATAAAGTGAACAATGAATGAATATTGAACAGTTGGAATTGATATCTTGAGGTATTTGGGATAAGTGGTTAATTTGCATTAATGTTAATTTACCAGAACATCAAAACAAAGACTTAATTTAAAAAGAGAGAAAAAAGTTTAATATCTTATAACAAAGTTGTAATTAATAAATAAGATTCTTCTATCAGTATATTTATTTTAGAAATATATAAAAATAAAATTCAGTTGTACAAGAACATCTTACGTAATTACTTTTATTTATTTCTTTATTTGTGCTAAACTCTATAACCAAAATTGTGTATTTGAACATTTGCTGTAATATAATTGGTATGTACAAGAAAATACAAAGATGTTACAGTTGAACGATTCTAAAACGTGCAACTTCCAAACTAATAATAATAATAATAATAGTCTAGTATGACCGTTGTTGTTTTGATGTAAACAAGTAAACAAATCATTGTACAGGTAATGTTTTCAGCCCTGTTTCAAACAATTATAAACGGCTTACGCCTTGACAGGTGTTTACTACAGCATTAAAACGGGATGAGGAAACCACCAACGTGGCTGTTTACTCGTTTTAGATATAAATCAATTAGTGCACAGAACTAAACTAACCTTAAAACTGTTCCAATAAGATTTTATAGAAAATCAATATCGGTACAAATCAGGCATTTTAAGCTATATGTTCAAAGTGTAAGTCTATATAAATTTTAGATTTATGTACAACTCATACTCGAATTCGATTTTATTAATTATCAATACAGAACATATATTTTAAATGTTTCATTAAGAGGGTGAAAAAGTCGTATAGGATTTGATTAAACAATAAATAATTAATTTCGAAGTGCTTAATCCTAAATATGTTACGTGACAACGAACAGAATGATCCCTTACAAGGATCCCTCTTTACAATGCAATAAAGCGATGGTTAAAGTTTCTAAAACCATTAAAGGATACGAAACTGTGAACAGACAACTCGTGTCAACTATCGAGGATAAAAACTTTATCTTTAGTTTACAGCTGTATAAGATTCATCACTAGGAATTTTAAATTGATTGCATCGAAGAAAACTGAATTGAAATGTATATGCATTTTGTAATGTTTTTTTTAAAATTATTAATGTTATTTATTCTTTAATATAAACATAAGTTATTTTTTCTATTTTTAGAAAATAATTATAGATATCAAAACTTTTCAATCATAAAATACAACTGGACAAAAACCCAGAAATGCACGTACACAATAAAAACTTTTATTAAAATATCTCAAATCCCTATTAATATTTTTTTTTTTGACAAATCTTATAAGTTTTTCCCGTCACGTTTTTCCTCTAACATATTGGTCGTTTATATATGATAAATCGGTAACACTGAACGCAGTTGCTAAGATGGTATAAGCAGTATATTTAAAGTAAGTAGAATAATTCATGAAACTGGAACATGTGTCGAGGATCCTCGTTATAATACAAGACATCGAGTAAATACATATTATAAAGAGGATGCATTGAAGATGCTTCTGTATTGATATTAAGCAGCTGTGACTAGTAATAAACTTTTTGTTTATGGTGTGGTGTTCGAAATGTTAGTGTTATTAATAATATTGTGCTCGGCGTCTATAAATCTTTAAAGTTCGTAACGGTAACGGTTAAAAGATACAGAGGGAATATAAAGAGCACAGTAGGTGTTTGACTAAAGTCGGCGTGCTGGGATTTGGCATTTAATGTTTTGTAAGCGAAAAATCACGTTTATATCGTCGTGGTATGTAATTTCGGAAATTATTAAATTCGTACATAAATTACCAGCTATACAGCAACACCAACAAATTAGAATTTATTTATTCAATATCCAACTTTTTTTCATAAAATTTATAAGTAAATTTATGTTCTTTGATAAGAAATCATTTTATATTGTAATATATTTTTATTTTTATTCAAAATATCGAACTTTGTAACGAAATTTATTTCTTCAAAATGAATTGTAATACAAACTTCAATGTTATATATATATATATATATATATATATATATATATATATATATACAAAATAATAAATAAATATAATTTTTATATATAATAAATAAATCTATTTTTGTATATAATAAATAAACAGTTATTCAAAACGGGTTTAATTTAAAATACACACTTTATAACTAAATTTATTTCATGAAAATTAATTAGCCATAAATATTTGAATGCGATTTATACATTAATACACATATACACACATGCTTATATGCAGAGAGAGAAAGATGAGGGTAGAGAAATAAAGGTAGAAGAGAAAGAAATATATAGAATTTATTATAATAACAGAGTTATTTATAAAAAAATATTATTTAAAATACCAAATTTTGTAACTAAATTTATTTCATAAAACTGAATTAATAATATTTAATTTTTTTTGTATCACATTGTATATATATATATATATATATATATATATATATATATACATATATAGGGTGTCCTATCACCAGCGCATTATTTTGAAATGAAATAAAATCATCGCTCACTCAAAAAATATGCGTTTTATTTAAAAATGTCCAAATAGCTGACTTTTTATTGAACAATAAAAATATTTTAAAAGGTCAATTTCAGTTTCTTTATCAACTCTCCAATTAAAACTTCGACTAAAATCGTCACTTTTCAATACATAAATTTATGTATAATAATAATAAATGAGAACAAAAATTAAAATTTAGCAAAATCTACTGAAAAATAAAATAAATACTATCCATTTTTCAACAGTTTCTCTTTAAATAATAAGAGGTTACTACTGTTTACTTAGTGTATTGAATCTCTCTTTAGTCAACGATACGAATCTACCCTTTTGAGGGTTTCGAAAAATATTCCAAACCAAACATTTATCCACAAACCTACATACCGCGTTATATCTAGTTAGATTTGTGCTACATAAGTCATGAGCCTATGTGAGGTTAAATAGAAACCGCTGAAATATACATGTCTAGTTTAACTACTTAATATGTTTATTCTAAAGACGACGTAATTGCTGTTATATATTAACAATATTAACGAATTACTTTGATATAAAAATTTTTGAGTGTGTAAAATTTTCTGTTATTTCTTGTAAAATACATAACATTAGAAAAAAAGTTGTTATTA
>CP092088.1:51996268-52083768 GCA_029203775.1 Neoneuromus ignobilis
AATACAAGCAGATATTAAATCTATCTCAAACAGACTTCACAAACTTAAAATTTCAAATACTTTTGACTCAAAAGAAAAATATGGTAGCAATATGTCAATTTATTTTTTTAAAAAAAGAGATATGAATCCAATACACAAGCCATGTTGTAAAAAAACAACAAATAAGATCTCTTGGTTTAAAAGTGACAGAATTCTTAGATACACACATTAGAGAGAATTTTGAGATAAACCATTATTTAAAATTAATATCCAAAAAATTATAACTCGTAGAATTCGAATACATCTATTCATTTACAACTATATAATTTTAATAACATAACGAAACGTTTTTCTTACTAAAGTAATAAATAAACAATTTTCATACTCAAAATACTTATAATTCTAAAATTTATTTACACAAAACATAAATATTAAGTATGACTTAATACACTATTTTTAATCAAGTTATTTTGATTCATTATGGTAAATAATTTAAAAATAAAAATTCATTTCTAATAAAATTATTTATGTTAATTATTTAATTAATTACATCAAGTTGCACTAACTAAAAAACTATTATTATTTCGAACAATAAATGCTATCATATATGGTTACCATCTCCAAAAATATATAATTATTTAATACTTCTATTAAAAATTAACAATGATGAAAGAATATAAGAACGAATTGAAAAATATGAATAGTGAAAAATTAATATTTGTAAAGAAAAAAGTTTTTAATTTACAGTACAACTACATGGCTGCACTAAAATACATGTTTTCTTCATTATTTTTTTACTTATAAAATAAATATCGAATAGAATAAAATTTCATTAAAAATTTCGTATTAAGCAAATTTATTCTTGTAAACAAACATATTTAATATTTTTTAATTATTATTGTTTAAGAAAAACATCAGTTCAATAAAACATACATCAAACAATAAAAAAATATAAAACTCAATTAAATATTAAAAACGAGTACATTTATAATATTTTCTGAACAAATATTTCATTATAAGATCAAAAGATAAAATCTGAAATATTATTTTTAAACTTCATTATTAGCTAACCATGTTATATGCATACCATAGCATTAATATATTTTATTTAATGGCTAATCGTTATTTTTTCTGATTTTACAAAAGAAGTGAATTTTTTTTACTTATTTTTTCTGCGGCCACAATTATTATATACCACCATTTTATTGATTCTCTTTTTCTCTTTAATATATATATATATATATATATATATATATATATATATATATATATATATGCATATACACCCATTCAGTAATAAAAAACTACAATAATTTTGATTTATAGTTTCATTATCTTATAATTGCTTGAAAATGTTTGCTGAAAAACCAATTTGTATCTTTTGAGGTAATTTAAAAAGGAAAATGAAATGTGAGATAAACTTATATAAAAATGTGTTACAGCAGTTCATGAATCATTTAAGTTAATTATACTAATCAATGACCTTCAGTACATTTACTAATAAAGAAAACTATGTAGTCAATAATTATCATTCAATATTTATTACATTTATACACACACATGTATATATATAGAGAGAGAAAGTCATCCAAATGTAACGCATAAATTTGTGTTTTATTAAAAAGAAACATGTGTATAGGGTGGTGTATAGGGAAACATGTGTATAGTTTATCTTGTTTCTTTTTAATAAAACACAAATCTACACGTCATATTTGGATGACCCTATATATGTATATGTATGTATGTGTTTATACAAAGAAAGAAAGAGTATTTTATGTTACATGAGATAGGTCGGTACCAAAACCCAAACCGCATCAGTACGACTTTTATTTTAAACTAGATTTATTCGAGTTTTTGTTTGAAGTTTTCGTCCAGCTTTTGGTATATATATGAGCGACTAGAGAGAGAAGCGGCCATCCCCTTCCCTTCATTCACAACACGAAAAATTCAACTTTTTGAACGTGGCATGATAGATGACTTCCACGCCGTTTAATTATAAGCCGAGACTTATCTGCATGTATTTTCGAGCCGAGTGGGAATACATCTACTACGTTTCTGTGTTTTTGAACAATCATAAACGTTTCTTCGTTAATAATCGTTTCAAATTGAATAATATAGTCATCATTAATCACAAATCTGATTCTGGATATAACAAACTTAAGGGAAAGAGTTCTGTTGCAGTAAGCAAGATTCAGATTGGAACTTTTTATTGGAATTGTGTGCTTTTTTTCGTCAGTTCAGATTAAAAACAGTTTTGACAACTTTATAACGTTTAAAATTATTATTGTATGTTCAGTAATAATACTAATAATTAAAATAATTCTCGAGATTTTAATTAAGATTAATTAACAATTATAATCAGATATTGTCAACTATTCATTTTACAAGTTGCATCTTTTAATTTGTTGAGAATAATTAAAGTAGATATGAAAAGAAAAATTGACATTTCATTGATTAAATAACAAAACGAAAATATTTACAATTAATATAAAACCGTTGAAATGTAAAACAATATCTCGTCAAGTCGTTCACTCTTGATATAACATTAAAAGATTTAAATCTACTTGCGAAAAAGTACAACAAAGTTCGAAAGTCAATATAAAGTATTCTTTTGTGAACGAACAAGTCAAATACTTATTTGAAAACTAATCAGTTGAATTAATTGTCTCTTAAATTAAATCATTCTAGAACAATATTATTCAAGTTGAAAACGACGATAGTGAATACAAAATAAACGAAGACTTGAACTGTTCATTATTGAACATATTGTTGAAATATGACAAGTTTTACAATTGAATGAAATTATATTAACTGAGAGAAATGTAAAATTCAATTTGATAGAGATTTTTTAATATTTATTTTCTATTTTATTAAACACTGTAAAATAATATAATTTATATATTTCTTAAAAAAATATGTAAAAGAAAAATATTTAAATGAATAAGATATCTGGAAAAAAATATACGATATGATGGTGATCTATTGTCAGATATTAAATCGAAAATTAAGGCAATATAGGCAGAGCATTTGAAAGAGTGAATAATTTAATCAAATATATATATATATATATATATATATATATATATATTCACTGATGAAGAGAGGATGACCAATGGATAAGATAAATTATTGACGAGGAACCTAAATATATAAAAAGGCCCAGAAAAGACCCATGGATAGATAAGGCAGAGAAATAAGGAAATTCGTCATAGTGGACTGGAAGAGAAAGATATTAGATCAATCGATGCGAAAAGTTTTTTTTGGGGGGGGGGCTTTCATTCAGCAGTGGATTAAGATAGAGTGATAATGATGACGAATCACTGATGTTTTCAATTTTTTATTTATCCGAAAAAAAAAAATACAAAAATATAATAATTAAAACCTTTTATAATTTTTTTATTTTACCAAACCATACTTTATCATTGATATCATGATCTTCAAAATGTACATTACCGAAAAAATAAACAATAAGAAATTGTTAAACATTTGTACAGATTTTTTTGGTAATGAAAAATTTTATGTTGTCATTTATATTAAATTATAATGTAATTTATTAAAAATTCCAGTACTTTTTTATAACATACTTCCCTAAACATCACATTTTTTTAAAGATAAATTAAATTAATTTTTAAATGCATTAGACTAAATTAAAAACAAGAGCATAAATTTATGATTAATAATTCAGTTCACTGAAACGACTTTAAGTACATTCTGAAATTAATAGCATCGCCATTAAGATGCACATAAAAAATTAAAATGAACGACATTTACGTAACACATTAATAAAAAAGTATGATGTTTATAAATAATTAATTTTAATGAAAGTACATACAACCACAGTTCTAAACTATAGGATAGAAAAATTACTAATTTTTTTTTATTGGCATCTTTTTTAAATTTAATTTTTTTGTTCTATTTTTCAAAGTAAGCAAATTAAAAAAGATTATTATAAATTAACTGTGCACATCATAAACTGTTTATTTTTATTATTCCAGTGAAAATTCAATAAAATAATCACAAAGAAAATATCGTAAATATTTTTTTTCAATATAACTCCTTACATTAAACTACCATTAGTTTTTGACAGAAATAAAAATTGAAGAAAATTAATAATTTCTTTGCCTTTAAATCCCACTTATACTACTAATATTGTTGTTAAAATACTTTCTTTAATTTTTACTTTTATCTTTAATTATATATGGTCATCCAAATATAATGCCTAAATTTGTGTTTTATTAAAAAAAAACTTGTGTATAATTTCTTTTTAATAAACTACAAATCTAGGCGTCACATTTGGATGACCATATATTTTTTATAAATTACTTTTGAATGAATTAAACAGTATTTACTACCCAAACATTTTTATTAATTTAAAAATAGTTATTTAAGAGTGTAATAAAATATCAACTCTTATTTTAAATATATTTCTATTATTTACTATATATAATTAAAACACATGTTCAGTAATTATATTCAATGAGTAACTTGCATATAAATTATTTTAATTTATCTAAAACTCAGTGCGTTTGCAACAAAAACAATCAGATTTTTTTTAATTACTTTTATGAAAGTTCAACTCGATCGTATTGTTTTTTAATTAAATGAAATACATTGTAAAAGTTAGCAGACGAAGACATACACGTTCGAAAATTAATTGCATTGTATAGAGATGGAAACGTAACGAGAAAAGAAAGTTAATAAAACGTGAAAAGTCATACATAACATTTCCACTTTCCATGAATATGTACTACCTTCCACGATCGACATATTACGTTTTTCATGTCGAAGCGTGTCGGAAATTTAATATACAATTTTTGTATTTTTATGTAGAAGTTGCGAAGTTTTTGTTAATAAACATAAGTTATATAACAGGCCGGCTGAATATTTGCACGATAGACTTTAATAAAAAGGCGTGTATTGTTTATTTCTTGTAATATTAACTTTTTTAATTGTTATATAAAATAGAATGAAGTTTTATTAGAATATAGCAGGTATTCGAGAAAATATATAAATCATGAAAAACATAGTTTATTTTTTTTTCTTTTAATATAATCGTCTCAGAGAGTTTTATAAAGTCTTT
The DNA here is from genome assembly GCA_029203775.1 of Neoneuromus ignobilis. NCBI lineage: Eukaryota > Metazoa > Arthropoda > Insecta > Megaloptera > Corydalidae > Neoneuromus > Neoneuromus ignobilis. Next base: position 52,001,328 of record CP092088.1, read on the forward strand.
TGTAACTTTTTCAATAGCAACTTGTGTTTTTTTGGATTTTTCAATATAATAATAACTAGTGTATTTTCAACATACGAAGAAAGAACTTTTTTTACCTGAATATTCTAATATATTATTTACAGCTAAATAATTTAATATACTATTTCACAATATCAATTTTTAATAAATAACATCTGCTGATATAACAATAATAAAAACTCATTCAGCTTCATAATTCAGATAAATCAATTAAAGAAAAATATCCAAAGTTAACCAATAAAAATTATATTTTTTCAGTAAGACTAAACAAATACATTTAATGACTCGACCAAAATTTTGTATTAGATTGAAAAAAACCCAATTATCTTTTATATTCATTAGACATTTCCTGTTTATATACTTTTTGATTCAATGGTTTTCACTCAAATCTACAATAATATTTTTAATCACTCTTTGCATCAAATATTATTAATAAATTATATAAAAATTTAAAATTCCATTTGTATATAAAAAATCAATTATTCGATATACTAATAAAAAAATATACAATAAGAAATAATAACCAGTTTTTTAAAAAAAAATGAAATTTAGAAAATCTTAAATATTAAAACTGACAATCACTGGATATTATTAATTCGAAATAACATATTTTATTTATTTTTTTTATAAAAATTGTTCATTTATATGATATATTTTTTTATATATTCAAGAAATGAAATATTAAATAATATACAAAAACCCCTCTAAGTAAAAAGAAGAATATCCTTTTTTTATAAAATTTCAATATATTTTCAACTGATGTTTACGCTCTAATGTTGTTATTAAAAATATTTCAACGAATTTCTTATTTTTTTATTTATTATACAAATTAGAATTCAGATATTCTAATTACTCAATTTACTGTATTATTTTGATTTTTTTACAACTACATGTATAAAAAATTCCAATGAAATGAATCTTAAAAAATATTTTAAAATAATTAGAACACGATATTGATTTTCATTAAATGTCTTAAAAGCAAAAATTAAGCTAATTTTTTAAATAACATTAAATATACAAAGTATTATTTTAAATTACAAACGTAATTTGGTATTTTTTGTTAATAATTCTATTTTCAAATTAGTTATTTCGCCTAACGATAATTAATTACGTTATTAAATAATAAATATTATAACATACGAATTTCAAAAAACATAAAACATTTTTAAATATAGTAAAAACATTTTAAATTCATTTCGAATTAAGAAAAAAACTATTCTTAATCATTAGCTTATCTCAATTTATTTCTTGATTAAATACACTACGTAAGCACTAAATAAGAATTAAGATTAAAATCAGTTTTTACTAAAACTTTTTCGTTTCAAAATGTTAATGCTAAACTTTTTGTAAGTAGTTAATAAACACAAATCATATAATAAATTTAATGATTGTGAACGTTCAATTTTCAACAAGAAAATACAATATTTTTAGTTCAATGATAGTAGATATATACATTGATGTGCCTCTTCAAATACCTGTAAACGTCGTTGAATAATTTTTTCTCGAAGAAAAATTGGATACATTACTTTTGGGACAAGCATCAAATATGTATATAAAGACTCTTGGACACACGTACACACACATACACGCGCATATCCTGTCCTGTATAAAAATCTTTGATTCGTCGCACATATTGAAAAATTGATAAGATTCGAAAAATGTTGTCCCACATTCACGGAGCCGTTAGATCATATAACAAATTGTTGAACGCCACGAGACACTGATATATGGCGGTGTGCGGGTACGGCGGTGTTCAGGCCGGAGGTCGTGACATTCCTGAGGGATGGACTGCGGGTGAAAAAGGCGAACATCAGTGTGCGAATGCGACCACAGGGCAGAGTCAAGGATAGGCGGCCGGTGGTGGCACGAACGAAAACACGCTGGTTTGAGACTCGACCACGTACGTTGTACATCTCTCCGCCGCAGCTGCCCTTGCCGACCAACCGCCCACTTCGTATGTCTAGCGATTCGTACAAGAATAGAATTCGAGCAGAGTTCTCTGCGGTGTAATTACGACGATTATATTTGTTTCGTGTAAGTGGAGCCGTGAAAGTTTTTCCATGCGAAAATATGTCTTGCGTTCGTAACGTGAATTAATATGAATTTATTAAGACAAACAGTGCCAATTTTACTCAACAACGACCTGGTCGCTGTATCACTGAATTACAGAATCAACATTGAACTGTTGACTTTATCTATTAAAACACCTTTACACTTCAAATGATAAATTCAAATTTCAGTTACGGGGGATAAAAACGAGAATAATTAGAAAATAAAGTTGTTGGAAATACACCGAATACGAAACGTGAAAACACATTTACTTTTATACAAAGTTGTATTATAATAAAATGCAATATTAATACAAATATAATAAAAGGTTTGCAAAAAACACTCGTTAAAGTGAAATATCGACATTTACACACAAATAAAGAGTACGACACTCATATAAAAAGTTTTATAGATAATAAAAATGTATATAAATTAAACAGTAAAGTATTAAATAAAAAATGAAAATTATAAAATTTTCCTCTTTTTATATTAACAAACTCTGAAAAAGCAATAAACAGTCAATCATTTTTTCATAAATAATTAATTTATAAAAAATTGAAAATAGTTATAAATATTTTACAATTTACTAATAACTACTTATTTTAAAAAAAATTATTACTATAACAAAAATAATTTTCAGGAATTATATAAAAAAAATCTGTGACAAATCGTAAAAAGTACATAATGTTTTAATTTGATGTAGAAATTTCATTTGCGATTTATTTTACAATCCTTCAATTCAAGAAAAAAATTGAGTAAATTAATTTCAAGTCAGAATTTAAATCATATTAAGACGAAAATAGTCAATAACCAATACAAATATGTATTAGTAAAGAGGTTTGCCTCAGAAATGAACAAATTCAATAAGTAATACCACAATTAATTTATCCCACGACAAAACCAAAAAAAAAAATTTACTGAGTCAAAATTGAAAATTATTACAATTTAATTTAATGCTGTAGCTAATTTTTTTCATGAATAACTCTTCCCTCAATACCGCAATATTTTACAAAAGTTTTCAACAACCACATATTGTTCATTTTTTCATAATTTTATTCCACCTGTACCCATTTTAAAGTTAATAACATCATTTTTATATTACATCATCACAAAAGTTGCAATTTTAAATCAAATTTTATAATCTAACCCTCTGAAAATTATGATATTTTGAACGTGCATATAAAGAAGGAAAAATAAACATTAATTAGTTATAAAGTAATTTTATAAATATTTGTGGTATCGCAGTTATTAATGTACGAAAAAAATTTGTTTACTTTTTATGAATTATTTGATTAAATCAAAATAATAATAAAAAAAACAGTACAAAAATAAATTCAATAAAAAATTAATATAATTGAAATAAAATATGAAATTTAATATTATTTATAAATTCCTGTAAAATATTTACAAAAAATTAAAAACAAAAAATAAAATTATATAAATATCTGAATATTATTTATAAAATTCAAAACATAAAAATCACAATGATACGAATTATTTTAATCTAATATCAAATTCAAAGAAAACTTAAAAAGGAAACAAGATTTAATTTCAGCAACCGATATTTAAATTTGTTTCACTTTTCGAATCATCTGAATCATTTAAAAGATTTGAAAGCAAACGTAGAATATTAAATTTCAAACGAAGCTGTAATACCAAACTCTACAATTTTTTTTAATTCTGAAATTACAAACATTCTACAATTCGTTTCGTTCTGTTTTATTAAACAATCCGTTAAAAAAGAATCTGTGCTGTTTTTTTTTAAGAATTTCTTCTTAATATATTTCATTTTTTTTAATTACTTGTTGAATTTAACATTTTATAGATAATAATTTTTTTTGTGATGTGTACGTACGTTGCTGAAAACATTTTTATAATAAAAATTCGATTTCGCTGAAAACATATGACTAGTATAATCTAACGATTAAAATATGGTTGTCAAGTTTTAATGAAAAAGGAGACAACGTTCCAAAGATGAGATAATGTATAGATGGTTTCCATATCCTCGGGGAAAAATTGTTTTTCACTATCCTCCCTAGATCTTTACTACCCACTTAAAAGCATTCATGTGAGAAACGGCGTAATAATCGATAAAAAACAGCCTTCCACTACTTCGGATCGACACATGTACAAGAGTAACAAGAGAGAACGTTACACGGGCTAAAAACGAGCCCGAGCGAGTGAACCCTGTGAGATTTTTGGACGCGCGGGTCCGTACAAGTACATTTGTTGGTAAGCTACGATAATACGTCCGCACGACATTATACATGACGCGCGATACTTGCTTTTTGGCCGGAGAAAAGACAGCGCAAGAAGAGGGTTGCGACAGAACAACCGCGTTGAAAATGTGTCGAGGTTTCCATGTCTGTCGTTTGTCGTCGTGCCGCTTTTCTCACTCTGATCGATTTGGTTGGCTTTTTTGTTTACGACTTAGACTTTTTTATTTCTGTTACGACGCTCGTTTCCCTATTCCGTTCGATGATTTTCGCGCGAGAGTACACTACTCTGTTGAATTTGGAAATTTATTGTTGAAAATGTAATTTGAGTTGGTTTTTTAGTCATTTGATATTCCTTGTTCTATATCGAAATGTTTACTTCTCGAATTCGCGTAGTAAAAAACGTATATAGCATGTGTCGAAAATACAGGACACATCATTCTGAAATACTTTTACGATTTCATCTCACATTGTGATTTTATTCAAATTTACGTAATTTTAATAAATATTTTTTTTATAAATACAAATTATCAAATAGAAAACAATGTTAATATTATCACTGACTCGGTATATAACTTTAACATTACAAAATTATACATTTACAGAATATAACTTAGTGCAATGCAATATTAATAATTTAATTAAACTACTGTTTGTTTTGGTACTGTGGCGAACTCACTTTAACATAAATGAATTTTCACCCCCAACAAACAATGTGTTATAAAGTGTTGAATAATCACTTATTATTCACTTTATTGTTTATAACAAAAATAGGTTAATGCGCGTTCATTCAGAACCTTTAAAAAAGGCTCTAACGATGATGGATCGCTATCGAAATGCGCATTAGCCCAATATTGATATAAACGACAAAGTGAATAATAAATGATTATTAAACATTTTATAACATATTGTGACGTTAGGGATGAAAATTCATTTGTGTTAATTAAACTAGTTTACATCAGTTAACAAACTGACAATGAAATATGATAAAAAAAATCATAACAAACTCATTTTTATAATCAAGTCAAATTATTTATAATAATTTATGTCTATTTTAGAAAGATAATTGATTTCAAATTTTTTTGCAAGATATATAAGAATTTTTTTTGTAACACATAAGAAAATATACTGAACATAAATAATTTATACAAATCAAAATTTCTCCAAAAAACACAACATTCTAAAAAATTGGAAGATTTTATAAATTTATTACATCTTCAATAATTACTTACTATTCACTATTTATTGCTTATGCACATTTTAATAGCACTCTTGTTTTCATAACACAAACAGATAAAATTTGATTTGATGCTATTAAAAAATAATAGTACCACCATATAAATCCAAAAAAGAAATAATAAATAAGCAATTAATGTCTACTGACATCCCAGTATTTTTTTTATTATCCATGTTATGACTTTTTACAAAAACAATATTAATATTTTAAAGATACTTATATAACCTACACTAGAAAACAGAATTTTACTGCATTAGTAATCAGAATTGAAATAACTTAATTTTTGTGTTACTACAAACTGATATATTTTTTTATTCGTGTTTATAACACTTTTTTCAGATGTTATACACATCTATGATTTTTTTGCATAGGATGTCTCGAATGAGATTAAAGGATGTATCCTTCAGACCCGGTTTACATTCTTGAGTCTCATTTATTCCACTCTATTTTGTGCTTTTATGAGTATTTTGCACATTCAATGAAAATACAAAAGTATCTTTAAGCATTTCTACTGAAATTTTAAATTGTCATCAGAAATTTATACACAATATTTCAGATTTTATTTTTTCTCTAGGTTAATAAAAAAAATCCATCACTACAAAAATAAAATATTGATTATAAAAATAGGAATTATTTTTATACAATTTGTTTTTGTACTTAGTACTTTTGCATGGCGGAACGTTTTGAGTAAAAAAATTAAAGTATTTCAAAACATTTCTTTCAATTTCTAAATTGGCAACAGAAATTCTTAAAAAGTATATTTTTAATTTTTTTCTGTAAATTAAACATTCAAAGAAAAAAAATGATTATAATAAAAATAGAGTACAAAACACTAATAATAATAAATCAAAATTGTTTTTGTACAACAAAAATATGAAGAATGTCAAAAAATATCTTCTACTGCACTGACATAAAATAAACAAATATAATTAAAAGTTATATCTGTTTAGTTGTTTATAAAAATGTTTAATTAAAATTCACATCTGTTAGATATTTATGAAAATATAATAATAAAACTACTCAAACAAATGTACACATTAATTCTATTAATGATATTCAGCTGTTGAAACTGATTTATCTGGAAATTTAATTATACTTTTAGAAAATAAATAACGTTTTTTGTTACAAAAAGTAAATTGAATAAAATCAACAATTCCGTTACGAAAACTGCACCCTTCATTCCTTCACAATTAAAAGCCGTTTCTTTTCATTACAGTCTATTAAAATAATTCCTAATAAAGCGACACGACATTTTTCACACGATGCTACGAAACAAATATAGGTTTATGTGGACAAATTCTGATAATCCATGCTCGGTCATGAAAACTTAACGTGGACAATAATTCAGTGCCCCGCCTCACATAAAAACACCGACGCTACAGGAAATCCCATGATGTTGCACGCAACCCCGTAAATGTTCATTTTCGAGTCACATGGGATATACGGAAACAATTCAGATAGGTATACACGTATGGCCTCTATACGTTTTGTAGCAAACATTATACCAGGTGGTCTATTTATGTCTGTGGTAAAATACATGTTATATATGTACATGAAAACAGTGGCGGTTCTGAATATTTGTATTTAAATATGAGAAGATTAACGTCTACAAGAGTCGCCGTAACTTAAGAGTTCATTAGGAATTTATGTATTTAATAATTGTCTGCTGTTTAAACAACGTCTACGTTTCCTCGCATGGATTATCTCTAACCAACGTTTTTTAAACATACATTAACCCTTTACCGCTTGAAAACATAAATAAACATGTTGCTTATTTCTTCGTCGTGTATCTTGAACTGTCATCAAATTTTATTTCTACTGTAAAAAATATTTATAAAAGAATTTTATCTATACTTTTTTCGACTCATATTATTTTAATCTATTTCAATATTTATTTTGAAGCTATAACCAATTGACCTTAACACCAATAATAAATCAACCTCCTTCCAAACATCATAATACTTTATAATACCAAATAATCATTTATTATTCACTTTATTTGCTTAAAAACTAGTTGATACACATTTTAACGATTATGCCATCATTATCAGAGCACTGCGTTATGAAATGTAGACTTTAAGCAAATTAAATTAAACAATAAGTGATTATTGACACTTTTATAATATATTGTGATGTTGGAAATGAAAGAATTACTTGTAATAAAATATTTATTTATTTACCCAATTATTTCTTATAGGAAAATTAAAATGTTTATTGGAAAAAAAATCTTTTGAACTATGGCTAATTCCTTATTATTTACTTTATTATTCAGTAATTATTTATTATTTACTTTATTCACTGATGTGTATTTGATGGTCATATTATATATTAATATACTTTATGTACAATATTATAAAATCTTGTTCTGATAAAGAATCATCAAAATATAAATTCCCAAATAAAATAAAAAATAAATAGATTACTGAAACATTTTATATAATCTTGTGACGAATGATTGACTTTTGCAAAAAAATATATTTTTAAAAAAATATTTAAAAAGAAAATACATAAAACGAAAATATAATTTTTTAATCAATAAATTAAATAGAAAAATTATAGAATTTCTATTCTTTAAAATATTTATTACTGTTCCTTTGTCCATTGAAAAATCTTATAAACATAGTTTTCGATAAATTTAATTATATTCCAATACACTTTATTTAATCATACAATTTATTAATATTAATTCACAAGTGTTATGATATAAAAACATATTTTCTGAAAAGAACGCAATTATTATCAATGAACAAATATTTGAATTAATATACAATTTAATAAGCAAGAAAGATAAAATGAAGAGATAGCATATTAAACCATGCTGAAATATTTATAGAAATACAATTATCTTATCCCACTAGTTATTTGAATATTACTACATATAGTTGCTTGAATAAACATGTTTTATACATCAATTTGCTTAAATAAATAAATATGTTGTCGAATGTAAGTGAATGTAATTTTATGTAATAAAAGATTTTACTACAATTATAAAAAATGTAAAATAATTTTTAAATTAAAAAAATATTTTCTATATATGAGTATAAAAAATTAATAGTATATTTAAAAACGTAATCCATTTATATATATATATATATATATATATATATATATATAAATATATATATATATATATATATACATACATACATATGTGTGCATTTCAAGATGAACTTTGAAAACAAACTAAACTATGTGGAATGTTGAGACGCCACTGTATTTTCTATAAGCAAACAACACTGTGGACATAAGGAACATAGATAGATAAAAGCATACACTAGAATTGTGTGTATGTACATATGTGTGTTAGTTGGATGAAGTCCAGAGTATGTTACTGTTTCGAAGTACACTTATTAAGTATTTAAAAGAAAGGAACGTGCGGATTTCTAAAGTCACATTTTCAAAATAGCACAGCACAAATGTTAGAAAACTCGTACTTTTCGGTATCTTCTTCATTTAATCAAATTACGAACGTCTGGTCAAGAAGTTAGTGGAGTTCGTTGGAAGTTTAGCGTGAAAACTTATTAAAATTCGTTCCATTTATAAAGACTGCGCTAGTATTCGTCCGAGTTGAAAAGACTTATCGGTTTGTTTATTACAGAAACAGCGTAGAAATATTTGCTTGAATTATCAACTTTGTATTCCACTATCCATTACGAAATTATTCGCATTTCAGAAACCGTGTCATTTATCTTAAATAATTTACAAAATACTGCTTCGTAAATGAATAATGCGTACTTTAATTAGTCACAATTTTCGGCATATTTTTGGAAAACGTGACGAATTAATTCATTTTTCAGTTTTCGAGATAAATTTCCAAGTTACAGTTTTAAACATTTTAAATAAAATCAACTTTTATAGTAGAAAATAAATAAAAGACCAGTTTTAGTAGAAACATGTGTATAAAAATACATGTGTATATTTTTTTTTTTTTTTTAATAAAACACAAATCTAGGCGACATTTTTGGGTAACCCTATTTATAAAACATATGTATATTTTCTATTTCATATCAAAATAATTTATATTCACAAAAATAAATTACACTTGATTAACAAACAAAGGCGTTATTTCTCTAAATTTTCATCCGATTAAAAATATGATTGAAAATCTAGTCAATATTTCTTAGTCATAAAAATTATTAAAAATTCAATGAATAAAGAAAAATTCATCTGATTAATATAAAAATAAATTTTATAAAAAATAAATTAATATAAAAATAAATTTTCATCAATTTCTCATTAATTTTTTTTTAATTAATATAAAAATTAATTTTCATCTGATTAATCATTTAAGTAAAAAATTAATGTTATTTCAGTCATTTCTAAAAAATAAAAAATAACGGAATAAAAATTTAGTCCGGTGAAAATTTAGTGAGATAAAAAATAAAAAACTGACTAAAACTTCAAGTTAAATGTTTTCTGTCTTTAAGTATTTGTTTCTTTTTCGAAAATGATTTTTTGTTATTATATTTCATTAATAATTTCATGACAATTACAAATTACATTTCATTAAAAATTATTTATAATTTCTTTAAACAAAATAATTATATTCGAAAATTTGATTTTTTAATTTTAAATATTTTTTCGTGACGATTTTATTAATAATCGTATTCATTTAATATTCCGCAATTTGTAACATACAACTCAATCGATTGATTAATCACTAAAAACGATTTATATCTAAAAAATTAATCACACTAACGATTAATTTTTAGTCCTTAGTCGCCGACTGATTTAAAAACTTTTAAAATTCAAAACAATTAATGTAACTAACGATTAATTTCAAACAACTAAAATTTTAGTTGTTAGTCGTCAATGGAATAATTTTTGCTTTACTAACTGACGAGAGCAATGACATTTTCAACTCAATTTTAATGACTATATAAAAAGCAACAAATTTTAAAAGAACGTTAAAACTTAATAATATATTTTAGATTATATAATGTTAAAATACATGTTAATTCCTTCAGTAAAAACGATGTTTTAATAATTATAATAATAATAAAATATTTATGTAACTAACTAAGTCAATGATCGCTTTATCGCCAAAATTCTAATAATATTTTTTTCCAATTACATAAAAATATCAATAATAAAATGTATATAAAAACAATCAGAAACACAATTATAATACAAGTTTGAAAAGTTTTTAATCAGCTGTATATATTAACGATAAAAATGGTTAATTTGTAATAAAAGTCTTCTCGTAATTTTTTTGCAACAAAAACTTTATTGTGAACAAAAAAGCTTTTATAAATACACGCACATGCATATATATATATATATATATATATATATATATATATATATATATATGTTAGAAAAGCTCTGACTTTTCCAATTCTCTATTTGTACTTTCTTTTGTTTTTTCCGTAGTTCCGACGTCATACGTCGACGAACAATGAATAATTAAATACGCCATTAAATCGTAGAACAATATAACCGCGTCGAAACTGAATGGTTGAAATGTTTCGTTTGCCGATGCTGTATAGAGTCGACCACTAATGGACGGCCTATTAGCTGAAATAGCCTTGTGGGATGGAGGAAAACTTTCATACTGCAACTTACGCGGACGACACACTCACACACATTTATATAAAGACTGTCGTTGTATGTTCGTGTAGCTTTTTCACAGATACGAGAGAAATATGTTTTTTTGTACTATCTGTGCGCTCGTTTCGGGAATACTCTGTCAAATTTAAGAATCTGTCCAGTGAAATTGAATGTCATATTTTATCCCAAAATGTTATTAAATATAACGGAAATTATTGTCTAATGGATGTTCAAAATAATGTTTGAAGCAGTATTTTTTGCAACGATTTGATGCGGAATAACATTTTAAAGAAAAATCGGAATCATTTACAATGATTACTTTTTCACTTGATATATATTTTCATATTAATTAACACATTAGAAGAAATTGTTATACATTTGAATAATAGCAATATAATTCTAATTACAAAAATTTATGAATTTTATCACTGAGTTTCTGACTGTAAAAATACATTAAATAGTAATATTCAATTCCTGAATATTTAAACTTTTTTTAAATACATTTTTTTGCATTATAAATTAATATTGTTCTACCAATTAATTTTTACTACAAAAATTAATAAATTTTTTTGAAATAATGTTAATAAATATTATAATAAATAAGATATTGACTAGAGAGATATGCGAATTTTAAATATTGTCTTTGAATTATTTATATATATATATATATATATATATATATATATATATATATATATATATAGAGAGAGAGAGAGAGAGAGAAAGAAAGAGAGAGAGAAAGACAGGTATGTATATACATTACACTAGATAGCAATTCTTCAGTCACAGATCCAAAAAAAAAATAAGTAAACAATATGTCAGCAAATGTCGATGAGTGATAATTTAATTTTTTTTTAATAAAAGAATTTTAAAAATGCGTTTTTCAGCAAAAAATAATAACTTCATCATCAACATTGTACAATATCGCCTGTCGCAACTTACTTAGCACTTTTATAAAAATAGATCTTATTTCATTGCACAACAGTAAAATATATATATATATATATATATATATATATATATATATATATATACATATATATATGCAATTTTTACATACGAATACTGGAATAAATGAAAACAGAACCTTTAACATTTAATCTGACTACGTTAAGTAAATAATCTTATAAATATTTTAAATACTTATCAATTTTATGACCTGATTTTCATCTCACCAGAAAAAACAATAGTTTATAAGATCACACTTAAACCGAATTCGTTAAAAATTATAAATATTTTGTAAGTATTGTTTCTCTAATAGAAAAATATTTTTTTTAATGAAAATGTTTTTATTGCACGCTATAACTACAGTATTTACAGTTTTATTAAAAAAAACTCATTTTTCTGAAACTTAACCCAATAAAATCTAAAATTTTCGATCATAACCTTACCTAATCTCACATCAATAAATGACGTTCTGAACACTTTTCAGGTCTCATCATATATATATATATATATATATATATATATATATATATATATATATATATATATATATATATATATATATAGACAGTGGAGAGATTAAACCAAGCATTAGGACAATGTGGAGAAAATTTGGAAGAATGAATAATATAATGAAAAATAAAATACCATTGATCGTAAAAAGGACTTGCTTATACTTATGAATCAAAAACGTGGATACTAAATGTAAAAATGGAACAAAAACTTTTGACAGGCCTGCGAAGCATGGAAATGATAATATTAAGAATTTAAATACGATTGGAAAACTTGAAAACAGATATAAGAACAGAAAAGGATAAATCCTATAACAGAATAAGTCAAATTGATGTAATGGGCATAAACAGGACATATAGCAAGAAGAGAAGGCGATAGGTGAACAAAAATCATTATGGACTGACAACTAAGAAACAAAACGAGATTCTATCAAATATAGAGAGATAATATTGTGAAAGCAAGAAATGAATACTATTAACCGCGGACAAAAAACTATGGAAAAACATTTAAGAAAACCTGATATTTGATGAAGCTTTTGAGATATATGTTGATATGTGATTTTTTAATAATAATATATATATATATATATAAAACTAAAAATTTTTTTTGTTAAAATATCAATATTTATTCGATAGTTAATAGAAATACAATAGGATATTATATAGAGCAATCCAAATGTGACGCCTATATTTGTGTTTTATTGAAAAAAAATAATAAACTATACACCACCCTATGCACATGTTTCTTTTTAATAAAATAAAAATCTAGGGGTCACATTTAGATGGCACTATATAATAGAATCGACATGACCTGTTTTTTAGGATGCACGCACGCACACACACACACACACACACACACACACACATATATATATATATATATATTTCTATAGAAAGGCATGTAGATATATAATAGTACCTTTGAATGAATAAAACACAATTGTTTAAATATATAGTCTTTCTGTTTACTTAACGCGAATTTCCATTAAGACGTTTACTATTTGGTTTGTAAAATTACATATGGAAGAAGGAACAGTTGCATCTAAAGACCCATCATTAGTAAATCAACAATTCGTCGACATGCACGAAATGCGCGAAACAAAACGCATTCATAATTAGTCGCATAATCGCAATAATCAGCATAAACGTATTACGGGATTATGTCACTGGCATTCGTTGTAAATTAGCTTTAACCGCAGCTTTATCGTAACCGTAGTTCAGTAATCATGCTAAAACTTGACAAATAAGTACATATTAATCTCAACATGTGTGCAATTATGTACGTTGTATCAACATCACAATGACTATTCTCCCGTCTGCTTGAAAGCAACTACGAATGAATACGTGGTGTATATGTGTACGTGAATATGCGGATGAAGGAGATTTACCGCAAGCACGTAGTAGAACGCTGTACACAGTGTTTCAAGTTACCTGCCTATTTAATACGATGTCTATTCAAAAATGAATAGGGAAAATGCCCGTTGATACTTAAATGTACGGAAGGTTCTTCTGAATAAATTTCGTCAAGTTAACCCTTTCATTCTTGTAATATTCCCCTCAACAATATCAATTTTCCCTTTGAAATGAACGCGCGATTCGTACCCTTTTAACGTATTTTGGAGCCCTATCGCGGATCGCAAGCAAATATCCTTTGTGTATAATGTACGCTAGGAAACACCCTTTGCGTTTAAAAATTACAGTTAATAAAAAAATACATTAGCTTTATAAGCTACTGTTTTGTATTTAAAAAAATACAACGAGAACATTTTTTCTGAATTTTTAACATGGTTTTAATAATTTCATTTCAAACAACTTTTTATTTCAAAAATAGAATTTTTATATTTCTGTTTTATTGTTCAAATATTAAAAAATATAATTTCAAAATAATAAAATTTTGTTCCAATAGACATTTTGAAATAAAAAAATAAAAATATCACCGATTAAAACAATGTTTGTATATTTACAAGTCTTATAGCAAATTTTTTACAGTATTAACAATAATATTAGCATTCAATACAGGGATTTCTGAAATGACATCCCTACCATTTATATAAATCAAATGTTTTCGCATATTTTTATTTGATGTAAATTAGAAATAAAATTTAAATCTTTGAAATCACTTATATACAGGTGAGTCAAATAAAACTGAAGAGTTTGAAAAATTTACAACTTTTTATTGTTAATTATTTTCTTTTTTAATTTTATAAGTGATAATATATATTTTTTTTAAAAAAACTTATGTTTAGAATAAAAATCTCATTTTTATGTGTATATATATATATATATCCAGTATTTTTTGTAAAAATATTTAAAAAATCATGATAAAAAATATAAAACTGAATAAATATCTTAAATCGAAATAAAAAAAAACTAAATTAAGAAAATTTCAATATTATTGTAATAAAAACAATTAAAATAGAACTGAAAAATTCTGTTTTCAAATGACAAAAAGAAACTATCAATATTATTATTTTTTTCATTCAAGTAGTCAGGATTTTTATACATTTCAACTTTTTCATAGAAAATGTTTTTCATGGTACAAAAAAATTTAAAATAAAAGCAGGCAAACGTACAAAAAATTTATATTTCTAAAAGTACATATTTTTAAATAAAAATAATTATATTCTCATTAAAATTATTTCAGTTCATGAAAATCTGAAATATTTGTAAAATTCTTGTAAGTCAACGAAATTCAGTCCAAAAATAATGATAAAAGTAAGATAAATAACAAATATCTATACTTGAGATTAATAAACAATAAACTGGAGACACATTTTTTAAAATTTGATTTAATTATTAAGTGTGTATATTTTCATATTTGTTTTTACTTACAAACATTAATATTATTTCACACCCTGTGGTATATTTAAAAAAAAACATAATTTATTTATTGTATTTAATTCGATTAAAATTTGAGGCTTACTAAAAGAAAAAAAAATATTATTATATAATATAAATGTTTCTTAGTGTGTGCTTTCAAAAATAGGATTTTAATATTTTCTCTTTTAATAATACAAAAGTAAATTTAATATTTTATATAAAAAATAAACATAATATAATTTATTTGTATTTTTATCGTATAATACAACAACCATACATGAAATCATTACATGACAAATTTCGTATAATCCTATTATCCCACTCTGTACAAAACTGTATGATTTATTTATTTATTTATTTATTTATATATATATATATATATATATATATATATATATATATATTATATAACATTATACTTCTTTAAATATATTAAAATTCATATAATACTGATTTTCAATATCGACTGATTCCCAATCCTCTAAATACACTGTATATTAAAAGAATCTTAAGCTTTTTATAACGCAATATTTTTTATTAACATAAAATATACCTTAATCTTCATCAACGACGTCTTTTTATACATCTCTACTTTTTCAATCGATCTTATTCTTAAAAACATACTTATAATCCGATTTAAAGATTTTATATAAATCCTTTCGAAAATGTCGCAGAAACATGAATAAAATATAACATTGCATAAAAAACATAATTCAATCGTAATTGTCAAGAAATAAAGTTACGCTTTTGCATAAAAATATTTATGTACGGTTATAAAATACTCGAATACTATAATTTGAAGAAACGATGTTTAAATTGTAACATGAGATAATTATCTAAAGTTGATAAATGTTTCTGAACTTAAAGGACCTAACTCCTTCCTGTACTCCAAACTATGAACTTACATTTCAAGTGCTATAAACTATACCGGAAAGGGGATTAAGGTCCTGAAACGGAATGCAGCAGTAACATAGAAAATTAACTGTATATATACACAAGATTGTTTACGTGGAGTCAGTACAGTCTGAAAGAAGAATGTGTAAAGTGTTCAAATGACTTAAAGCACTAAAACGAAAATTATTATTGAAGCTATAAACTTCTAACAAAATTGTTTCGCCAATGTACAATTTTTTATACTGTTTTACGTTCGCAATTACAATTATGAATAATGCTTATAGAACAGTAAATTTATATATATATATAAATATATTGAAAGTTTTTCAAGCATAAAGTTTTAATATTCATTCCAATAAAATGTTTCTATAGAATTCACTATCATGAAATAAAATGTAATTTTATGACTACTTTTTACATCTTTGTATATTTGTACCTATGAATATATATATATATATATATATATATATATATATATATATATATATATATATATATATATATATATAAATGTATGTATGTACTCTAAAGAAATAGGAATAATAAATCGATAAATAAAAGATCTCATGAAAAAAATTATTTAAATATACATATATGAAATATATCAGTTCTATATAAATTTTATGTACACTTTTCTGGGAAAGAATTTTTAAGATAATTCAGTAGAATGAATATAAAAAATAAATAAAACGATACTATTAAATAGATAAATAGAGCACATTTTAACATTTTTATTATTGTATACAAGTTTATATTATATATGTATTTTATTTTATTTTTACTACTAGGGGACTTTGCCCCCTACTCACTTCTCTCGTCTACCCTCGAACTTGCTTCTGTTTAACAATGTACAAAATACCAATAGTTTATTTCGTAACATTTGTATTTTAGTAATTTTTGGAAAACTTCGGAACAGTTCGGAAACAAAATTTTAACATCACATCGGAGCACATTTTTAAAAAAAAAATAAAAAAATACATCTATACCAATACCTAAATCCAATAAAATATATGCCTATTTTAAAAAAAAGTCCATAAGGTACTAATTACAATTTTTATCCATATAACCAAAATTTTACAATTAATTACGAAAATTAAACTGAAAATTAAAGTTACTAAGTTATAAATATACTATGTTGTTATATTTTTCTTCTCAAATATTCACAACTCTGTTACTAATATATATTGTATTACAATCTATTTAAATATTTGTGTCATTTTCATATAACTTAATATTTAATTCTGCAATATTTATGTGTTATTTTTTTGGATGTTTTACTGAAGACTACATGATTTATTTAAATATTTAAATAATAAATTAATAATTATAACAAAAAAACAATGAAAAAAAAATTATAAATTACCTCCATTCAAAGGTAAATTTTACATTAGGAAAAAAAATTATGTTTTATTTATTTGCCTCCATAATAATAAAAAATAAACATAAGTTATAACACACAACATAAAATTTATCGAAAAATAATTATACCAGCATAATTTTTAACGTAAAAATATAAACATATTAGTAATTTAAAAACATAAAAAAATAAAAAATGGATATTAATGAAAAAATTAACACAATCATTGAGTCAATATTTTATGTAGTAATATAATAAATTTAATCACATCCACTGATATATATATATATATATATATATATATATATATATATATATATATATATATATATATATATATATATATATATATAAACTAAAAATATTTTCAAATTCCAAAAAAAATATTGTTTCATACTTAAAAAAAACTCTCTTTTTTACAAGAACCTAATTTAAATGCACATTAATCTACAATACATCGAGGAAGTAATAATACTGTTGATATCAATACTGAAAATGCAAGTAATTCACTTTCAAATCATACATATTCTTTTACAAAATTCACGATAACCATTCTTTTTTTAAGATACATATATGAACTTTATAAGCTTATTAATTTATATATACATCTCTTCAAAAAGGAAACAATCAGTAAGATAAAAATAATGATGTTAAACATTTTCTACATAATATTTTTCAAGAATTTCCTTCGTTCACAAAAAAATTATATAGCAGATATTATATTCAAAATATCAATCCATTCTCATTCTTGAAAAATGCGATACTTAACTTAAAAAAATATTATACTTTAAAAAATTCAAGAAAAACGTCAATTACATTAATGTAAAAAATCATAAATTGATTTTTCTCAGAATCTTTTATCTTCAAATTCAATATAAAACTACCTGAAGATGGCATTAGTAACGAAACCAATTAAAATAAATACAATGTCAATAATTCATATATATATATATATATATATATATATATATATATATATATATATATATATATATATATATATATATATAAAGAGAGAGAGAGAGGAAGAGAGAGAGAATACAAATATTTTTTTAATAAAAATAAAATAAAGCAGATAACTAAAACATACAAACATATTTCAATATGAACATTTCTATATTGATATCTGATTCTATGTATTTAACCTTAATTTTGAATACCAGTTACAAATTTCATTTTCAAAAATTTCAATTACTTTCATTTTCAGCCCTATTAAATTATAATTAATAAATTAAAATATTTAATAACGTGTTAGCATATTTTATTATATTTGTAAAAAACATTCAACACTCTAGTCACATTATTCACAATGACTATTTAGTACTAACAATACAATTTCGAAATATACATTTTTTAAAAAAGAAAAAGTATTTTTTCACTTGTTATCGTAGTGTAATCGATGCAAATTATTAACGGATACAATTTCCTTCTACTGGTATTTTTTTCTATTTTTCAATAATAAATCGAAAAATATAAACTAAAGTTTTAAATTTTTATAGGAAACAAATACTATTGGAATTTATATTTTTTTAATTGGATCGAATAACATCGTCACACAGGTAAATTTTAATTAGTTAAATATAGAAACTGGTATGAAATTTTTAATAAAACATGAAACTAATTGCTTTTTTAAATAAAAATGTTCCATCAGATATAATTTGTAAAAAATAATGATGTCTGCTGAATTCTTTTTTTAATATTTTATTATATTAAAATAGTATTGAAATGTGTAGATTTAATCAAATTTAACGAGTTTGAGCATAAAAATAATTAGCATTTTTGAAAATATTTATAAATAATTTGGAGACAAATAAATATAAGTTATTAATTAAAAATTGTACATATTTTAAAATAATACAAAACTGTATTTCTATATTTTATAAATCTATTTTTTTTTAATTTCATCAAAAATGTTCTTTTTGCAGAAATGAATCAACCAATTTAACATCACAAGATTTTATAAAAATATTTAATAATGAATTATTATTTACTTTATGCACTACTTAATCTTTAATCGATATAAGTGAATAAAATTTTATACATGAAATTATTAAACTATGATAAAATCCTGTGTCGTTGAAATATGTGATTTGTTTTTATGCAAAAATGAATTAACAAAAATTCCAAAAAATGTAATCTTAACATTTAATCTTAAAAATTAAATTTTAAATAAAATCATTGCAGGTGTAAACATTAAAAAAAATCATTTTTTCAGAAAATAATATATTGAAATTTTGATAATTCCATCTATTGTGTTTTACGAAATCTTTAAAACAGTTTCCCTTTAAATAATATCAACATCAATAGTCAATTACACTTTCTAAACATCCTCATAAGTTTCCAATCATCCTCATTGCTCATCAATACACTTCGACAGTCGTGGAGCTACTATGGTAACAACAAAGTCCGACCATTACTTTATTACGGCCCGTAGATTATAATTAACTCGTGTACTAGACGTCGACGCTAATCAGCCAATACGTCACAAAGTTATTCTGTAATTTCGTTATCCGCGCCACAATCTTCAAGACACAAGAATTATTTCTATGAACACGTTATGTGCTTTCCAGTCGACATCGAATTGAGCTAGTGAAAGGACTCTCCCTCTCGTCTCGTACGTAGACGTGTTCTCTCTCTCCCATTCAATCTGTCGTTCTCCACCCAGTCGCCGGATTTAATTACCGTCTCACTCGAAGTGGCACGCGAGGAGCCAATTATCTCTTGTCTTTGTTTCTCTCGTCGAATCGTTCGTTCATTCATAGAGTCATTTCGCGAAGAAAAGATGATATCGATTATGATACGTGTTATTATATAACACTATCAAACCGATTTTCATTGCTTTTTGTTCAGATTTCGCGTAGTTATTTTAATTGAATATGAGCAATCATTAGTCTAATTTCGTTATACTAGTTTTTGTAAAATGTAATTAATACTCGTAGATTTTTCATTCAACAACACGAACTATAAACAACTAATTCCTATAATTTTATATAAACACTTTGTCATTGAACAGACCAACACTAAATAACTAAATAATGATTTATAAAACGATTTGTCCAATTAAATAACCATCAAATTATCCCATTATCTTATTTAGTTTTTGCCTTCTGTACTTATATTTTTATGTACAAGTTTTGTATTCTTAGATAAACACAGAACATCAAAAAACCATCCTCTTTTTATATTTTCTTCCGTCTTATAACTTTTACAATATACTTCCACTGACTTTATTTTCTTTTTATTCTACACGCATCAGGATTTTGTTCTAACTTTTTTCATACCTGTTTGTCTTTTTTATGTAAGTATAGTTCACTTGTATTCCTATTCTTCTTTATCAATAGTTATCCAATCTCAATTAATCAGCTACTATTCATAAATCATTAAACGATATAACTATCATAATTTTCTCAGTCATAACCACAAAATTATTTTTTTTAATAGTTACATGAAATAATCAAATCCAGTGACTTTATGAACTGAAAATACCAATAATGTTTTTCGTCTTAAAAAATAATTATGTTCCGCCTCCGACGTGATGTGAAAAGATCATTTCCGTCTTTTCCGAAGTTATTCGAGAATTACCGAAATACAAATTTTATGAAATAAAGTAAGGTGCTACGAACATTGTTAAACAGAAGCAAGTTTAGGGGTCGACGAGCGAAACGAGTAGATAATAAAAAATGTGATAATAAAAAAGAAGTGATGATAAAAAAAGAAGTTTCTATATTAAACTAAGTTATTAATAAGCCACATTTCTTTTCTACTATAATATTTCTTGTATTAAAGCATTTAAAAGACTTGAAGTTAGAATTAGAAAAAAATAAAAATAAACTATTTTATTGATAATGAAATATAGATTACATTTGAAAAACGGATACTATTTTTATAATTAAAAGGCATATTTTTTATGAATTGCTACGTAGTAATAAAAAAGAATAGAGATGTAAAAAACAGTTCTTATTTGCAGAAAAAAATTGCTAGCGAAAAATATTGTTCCAAACAAAAGTACTGTAAGAAATAACAGGTGTAAAATAAAATCTACCTTATGTATTACTCACCTTACTCTCAATCCATTTTTTTATCAAATATTTAAAACATTAAATAAATGGAAGAGAATATTTAGAAATCTAAGCTTTTCAAACAGTTTAATTAATTTATTTCTATAGAAAATTTACTTTTTATATTAAAATATATATAAAGTTTACAATAGGTATTCAATTCGAAGTCTATCAAGTATAAAACCTTTTATAAGAAAAATGATATGATAGTGTAAAGTAATTCAAAATGGTTTATTTCGTTTACATTTTTAACGAGATATAAGGAAAGAAACTTCATTATTTCTTTAACTTTTGAGGCTTTAGGTTCACTTATTTTGAAGTATCACATCTTACAACTAGTTTCTACTTTTAGAATTACCGTCAAGGAACTTTTGATACCGATAATAGTTTTGATATGTTACATCAGTATCAGAAAGTTATCTAAAGATGATTCTAGAAATCAGAACGTGTTGAGATGTAACACAAGATACATCAAGACGAATGACTGTAAAAGATCAAAATTAAAAGAATTAAACATAAAGAAAATCGTGAAAATAGTAACAAAAAATATCACGTCGGATTCGTAAATTTTTCAAATTTGATCAAATATTTTAAAGATTACACAATTTTGTACACAAATATATAAAATTATATAAAGTTTATATACTGAACAATTTATAAAATTTATTAAAATATTCTTACACAAGTGAGAAATATTTTTAAATTAATCTACGTGATGATATAAATAAACGAATTTTGAACACAAATTTTCATTTTATGATACGTGAAATTTGTTTATTATATTTTATTAAATTCCATACTAAAAATAAAGATTTCTTGGAATTATAAAACAATACAAGTTAAATATATTTAATGAAATTTAAAAATAGAAATACAATACCTAAACATAAAACTTACAAGCGAAGAAAATAACAATTAGGCACGTTGCCAACATAAAGTAAATTCACAAGATATATATATATATATATATATATATATAGCAGTATAAAAAAATTCGTATTACAAAAATGACTGCTATCAAGAAAATTATTTAAAACAGTTTAGTAAAAAATTAAACGAATAAAAACTTTTAAATACATTCTTTTTTCTTTATTCGAGAACAGCAATAATTCAAATATCAATTCTTTATTTACATAATGCTCGTTCTTAGAGCTTTAATTAGCCAATTAAACGTATAATTAATATTACAGCTTCAGAAACATTAACAGAATTGCATTTTACGGAACGAGAACACGTGTCCATTAGTAGCATATTTTGTTCATTATTCGTGCCACGTGTTCAAAATAGGTGCTTTAAATTCATTTCGAGCACTGAAAGAAAGGAAAAAAAAACGTCCGATATAAGAAGTACGCACTAAGTAAATATTGTATAGTGAGATTATGAAAGAAAGCGAAAACCCGTCATTTCAACAATATTTCCTTTGTGCTCGATACAACACTTAATGCGGACGGACGCATTAAGATGATAAACGCGATAATGGAACGTTGATTAATTCCTAAAAGCGTAATAAAAATATACGTGTATCGTCGTTGCGACGTTGCCGCGTTATGCAGACGCCAACGACGGAGCACTTTAATGTGGCCGGCGAATGAAGAGAGTCGAAACGGTCGAACAGAGTAAGTAAGCGAATACGTTGTGTAGTAACAAACAGGAATGATTTTAGTTTGTTGTACGAGCCAAATGTCTAGAATACGCATTATTGAAGCAGAAACTGAAGATAAATAGTTGCGGTTTGCATAACCGTCTACAGGATTCACCCTGCGACGTGATTTCCGCACTGAAATCGAGCCAAACCCAGTGAACTACACACACATGTACGTACAGACGTACACAGAAACGTTGTACAAACATATATACATACACACATACACATACACATACATTTATATATGTATATATATATATATATATATATATATATATATATATTTACTAGATGTTATTACACGTATATATTTACAGGGTCTATATATGTACACATATTTCAAAGAGCGAGGTTCAAAATGTTAATTCTCATAAACAATTCATTTTAATATAGTACTTTCCATTAAAGCGACCTTGTAGATACAACGTCGAATTTATTTACTCTGGAGACGGAAATAAAAAAAAAACTATTTTATTATCTAAACTTGATTAGAATTTTTTCACTAGTTTACTAATTTTTATCACTTTATAAAAATGTAACAAAATTGATGATCATTAAATAAGTAAACATAAAAAACGTTAATACTTATAAATAAATCAAATAGACTTGAAGTAAGTTTTTGTCGTATAAAAACAATTATTACGTGCTTTTATAAATCTTTCTAAAAATAATATATGATTTTTAAAAGATTAAAACATGTACAATTTTTTTTTGGAAAATAAACTATCCACCATTATTTTCCTCAAAAGTGAATTTTTTACACTCTCTTATATCGATTTATATATATATATATATATATATATATATATATATATATATATATATATATAAGGGGGGAGGATGTTTATTTATTTCATACAGCAAGAAACATTTTTGTAGTGTACCGAATTTTTTCGAATTTTGCAGAAACTTACCGAAAATATAAGAAACATGGCCATATTTGACCCACATTTCTTTGTTTTCTCATATAACCTCCATCAACCTATCTAATAAGGGATGACATATTTTGGCATTTTGTGTCGCTGATATTTCTAAAAAATGATACCTCCGGACTAGCTGAACCAATCCTGACAATCAATATGTCAAATGAAATATAAGCTACTTTTCAAAAAAAAAAAGAAACATCAGCAAAATATTTTTTATTATTATCGTTTTTACTTTTAAAATAAGTGTTCTATAAAGAATATTTTTTTTAAGTCTAGCTAAATATTTTTTTGAAACTAAATATATTTACTATATAATTTTAAAAAAATCGTTCATTTTTAACTTAGTTTTCAATGAGTTATAATTTCTAAATATAATATATATATATATATATATATATATATATATATATTTCTGTGTGTGTGTATGTATGTGTAATAATCAATTAAACTAAAAAAATATACAAGAATAAAAATATAGACTTAAGACTTGATTTATGCAAAGAAAATAATATTCTCATCTCCAATTTAAGTTAAAAATACAAAAGACAACCAAAAAGGCTTTAAATAAAGAAGAAAATTATTTTTAATATCTTTTAATAAAATTGCCTCTATTTCTAAACTGACAAAAATGTTTTTTATCAGTTTTCAAATTAAAAAAATCTGTAAACTGTTTAAATAAATAAATAATTTGAATTTTACAACAAAGCCCCCGCTATTTCTTAAGTAAAATGATAAGAAATTTTTTATAAGTTTTCGAATGAAAACAATCTGTAAACTATTTAAGAGAATGATGTCCAATGTTGTACATGAAACACAGTTTATATTTTGAGATTCATAAAAAAATCCAGAAACAAGGAATTAAACTACAATATACTGTCAAAAATGGTTCTTAAAATATTCAGAAATAAAATTATTCAAAAATGGTTCTTAAAATATTCAGAAATAAAATTATAATATGGATAGCCCAATAATATCATTATCAGCGACCCCTCTTAAACCATAACTGCATAAAAGCCACTCCCAAAACTTTCCATTTGGACAGATCCAATGCGTTCCTTTTCCAGTATTAAAAAATATATATACTTTTTTCAAACATATTTTCACTGCCACGAATTAACGAACCCTAAATAATATAAATTTTGAAAAAAAATCAAATATATAAACTACATTTAAATTTTCCGGTTCATTTTTTGGAAATTTTACTGTATATATATATATATATATATATATATATATATATATATATATATATAATCTCATACGTTCCAGTAAAACCTTATTCAAAAAAACAAAACAAAAAGACTTCATTCATCTAACTACTAAACTTTACCAGAAAAGCAAACACGCCCCAAAGTGACATAATTACCATACTGTAAAATACCACAAAGCCGAGGGCTCTTTAACAAAACTTGAGGGGACAAACACCAATCGTAATTACACCCATGTACACAAAAATAAAGTGGGTTGATTGTAAAACCCATGACCCTTCTACGAATTGAAAATTATATTCAGGAAAAAAACGAGCTCATTAAAGACAAACATTTCAAAAAATAGTCGTTTATTTCTCTTTAAATCTCGATTTACACAATCAATAAGCGTGAGTTATTCAATGTATTTTTTTTCTTTTTTTTGGATAAAAATATTTCAATATGTTTATACATGCTATTAATTTCTAGTGTTTCTTGCATCGACATTACCTAACGAAACAACATTTTGCACTCAAGTTGCTATTAAAACAAAACAAAGATCTCGCTTAAAGCTGAAGCTGATTTGCATTTAGCAATGTCTGAAATTCGCCTTGGGAAGAAGATAATTGATTCAAAAATTCAAGCTCGGTCTCATATTGATTATTGTTTACGAATTATATTTTCTTATAACTTCACTTAGTCACGATATTTTGGTTTTGAATAATTTTCTAAACAATTTTTTTACACAGACAAAAAAGAGAAAAAAATATTATTAATAACATTAATATATTTCTCCTGCAAAACACATAAAAACAATTCATTATTTATTTATTTACCAAAATAATAACACATAAAATATATAACAAAACAAACAATTTTAAACTAGCAGTTTATATTAAACATATAAAATATTGTAGTGTGTACAAAGAAACGTTCAAAAAAGAAGTATAATATAGCTAGAAGCTTACTTGTACGTATTCACTTCATGGAGACAAAAAGATTTAAAGAAACCTTGAAAAATACAGTGAATAAGTATGTAAACACTACATCACGTAGCAGACAAGAAAATCTAATGTATTTTAACTTGTATATACATATATGACTTTTAAACTAAAGGTAAACGACATACGATTTCTGAAATCTCTCAAACATAAAAAAATAAACATATACATTTTATTCTTCTAATTAACTTATTCCAAAATATTTTTTTTAACCTATCAGAAAAGTTTTTTCAAGAAAACTTTTTATTTTTATTCTAGACGATTTATTATTATGTTCACAACTCATTCAATTCCATGTAGTAAGCTGATTTTAATAAAATTTGATAACACAATATTTTATAAAAATATCAATCACAATCGCTTTTAAATCACTTTATTTACATATGCATATTTCGATAACCATATCATCATCGTCAAAATATTACGTTATAAAATATAAATCACTGAATTTTTTTTTAATTATTTTGTTAATATATAATAATTACATTAATTATATTCTTTAAAATATTACTGATTTTATTAAAAAATCTATAGAAACAGTTCTTAGGTTCGATAAGTCACTAATTTATAAATGATAATTAAGTTAAGAAAATATATAACAATAAATTTTCAATAATTGACCACTAATTTATTTATTTACAATAACTACGTTTCTTTATCTTCCATTTTCCATAAAATTTTAGAAATTTTATAACACAATTCTCTGATGATGAACGATACTGCCATCGAAATGCTTATTAATCTATTTTAGTTATTAACAAACAAAGTGAGCAATTAATGATTATTGTATAATTTCTAAAATCTTGTGGTGTTGGGGGTAATAATCAATTTGGATAAAGTATGGGAAAAATTATACAGCATGATGGTGATCTCTGAACAAAGATTAGGTCAACAATCGGGATATAATTTGGAAGGATGAATAAATTAATGAAGAATAAAATACCATAAGTTCAAACAAAACGCATTTAATCCATGGGTCAAGTCATGTTACCTGAATGTACTTTTAGATCAGAAACTCAGACAGTGAATGAAAAAATGAAATAAAAACTTTTAATAACCCACAAATATGGAAAGAGTAATGTCAGGAATTTTAAAGCGTGATCAGAAAACTTGAAAATGGATACAGAAATAAATAAAAATAACTATTACAATAGGAGTTAAAATTACTAAACAACAAATGGCGAAAAAGGAAGACAAAGATGAACAATGATAATTATAGAATAAAGGTCAAAGAGTAAAATATATTTTAATCAGGGTTTAATCAGGATGTTTTCAAGTTAGATAGAACTTTCGATAGGGATTCAATTTAAAGTTCTATCACAATTAAAAAAAACCCTATAAAACCAAAAAAAGAGAACTCACCAAAGATGGATAGATAAAATTATAAAGCAAATAGAAGCGAGAATAAAATTAAATTAGCGATGAACAAAAAAAAAATGTAAAATCCAAAAGAGCTAGTAACATTTGATAAGGTTTTCGCCAAGCAGTGGGCTGATATAACCTTTGATAACTATAAATTATTAAAACATATTTATTTTCAACATTTGAAAGATTTTGGAATATTTTTGGTATAATACAAATGAATCACTAACAATATTTTAAATTTGTGTGGTATTGTGTCTATTGATTCATGTGTATAAAACTGAATTAACCAAAATGTAAAACGAATAAGTGAAATGAAAATGTTTCTTAATATTAGCATTTTTTTAAAATAAACTATAAAATTCCAAACTGATGAAATAAAAATAAATCTATCCTGTTACATTTTACACTGTTAAGAAATTATAAAAAAAATCTAAATAATATTTATAAAAATCACTTTCGGTGCTAATTCAATACGAAAATAACTGAAAATAAAACAGATTTAATTGCTATCTAGATAGGATATCAAGATTTGAAATATGTATTTATCTCGAGCCACATAACCAAAAAAAATAAAAATCTACGGTTTCAATTTCGCCAAGACGTCTTCAATAATTCACGTGGTATTCGAAATATTCACTGAAAAGTATTTCGTACATTTATACGGATTGTTATTTCTGGATTGATGCGGTAAAATATTTTATATCTACAGTCGTTCGCGTTGTAAAATAAATGTCTTGTATTTTTAATATATAAATTATACTCGCTCGACTGAAATTAAATTTATATGAAGTAATCGCGACATTCCGGATAGCGTTGGAAAACGAGGGAGGAAAGATCGAAACCAGAGGTATTATAAATTAATGAATGCCCGTAGCAAAACGTATACATCGTTTAGGCTCTGTGGAATGATATAAAATTTTACTTACAGCCTGTGTGCGTTGTTAACCCTCACGGTAGCAAGTACACAACTTCTATTTTTGATATACAATCACATATAGTCTCATTGCGGATTCTATGTTTGTATGATTTTTTTACGAAAGTTATAAAATGCGTTCTACACTAGAATAGTTTTTTTTTTTAATAAAAATACAATTTCCTTATACCAACATTAAATATTTCTTCCTAAAAGTATACGCCAGCGAATACTTTTTTTTATTTTTTTCCATAAATATGAGATACTTTTACTATTTTCTAAATACATAACAACACAACACTAACTTCATTTTACTAGTAAACATTTTTATAAAACATGGATATATTCGTACAGGTTCATTACAGATATCTTAATTATACTACATAATTTACAGTTTAAGTTTGTCAAGTAATTAAATTTAAATTAATCGATGTTCGTCGGATAATAGTTAGCATGTTGGACTGTTGACCAATATCTCGTAAGTTTCAAATCAACCTTATGGCGTTTGTCATCATCTTTTGGAGAGAGTAAATCTCCTTAATTAAATCGTACTTAATACATTTCAATCTTATGGCATTTAATTAATTATTTTAATAAAAATAATTAAAATCGTTGTGTAATATAAAAATATATGTTAATTATATCTTTATAAATAAATATTAGATTTGAAATTAACCAATTCTATAACAAAAATATTTCAAATCGCTAATAAAGTCGATATTACTTAATAACTAATATTTTTTATATCAAAAAATTCAATAATATTAAAAATTTGAAGCGATGAATTTAAAAATTGTTATTCTAGCATCTAAAAAAAATTTAAATTGAAACATAATTTAATATTTATACTTGATAAAAACTAACCTTTCCTAATCTTTTATCTAATTTAGAAATAATCTAAAATAATACTAAAAAAAATAATAAAAAATAGAAAAAATGATAAAATTGTTTATTTTTCTGTTAAATCTTTTAAATCGATTTATAATAAAGTAAAGGATACAAAGTAACTTACAAATAGCATAAATACACAATAAATACTTACATTTTATACTTTAAACAATCTCAACTTGTAAATTATTCATAACACTTACTTTCATGTTTAATAAATCCAGAGAAGATTTGACATGATTTGAAAAAGTCTATCATACTTTAATAATTCAGAACTTAAGTAATTTACAGTTTTATAGATAAAATTTTGTAAATAAAAAATGTTAGAAAAACTAATGTAAAGTAAATAATAGAAAAATAAATAAAATAATGACTAAATGTTTTTTGTTTTAATATTGGTATTTTTTATATTACTTATCAGCTCAGTATACAAAAAATATTTTCAAGATCTTAAAATGTAAATGAACACAAGTCCATATTTTCTGATGTTAAATTCTACACAGATGAAAATCAAGAATATAAAAGAAATTTATACAGAAAAGTACAAAGAAAAAAAGGAAAAATGTCGGTTTCAGAGTGAACAATTAAGAAATTAAAAAAGTCTTTTCATTTCTGTATTCTTTGTATTTAAGCTCATAATTTTCATTTGTTCCAACTTTTCTAAGCTGCATAAAGTTTTCAATCTAACATGCAAATTTTCAATGTTTACTGGAAATTTCTACCCTTTTTTATAAATTAATAAAAAATTGTACAGAACATTAGAAAATTTATTTTTGAACGAAAATATGTCTGAAAAATGTTCTATTGTTCGGACTTCTTTTAAGATATATATTTTTTTCAGTCTAAGATGCAAATTTTCAACGTTTAAATTTCTATCCTTTTCGTTGTAAATAATTAAAAATTCTTCAAAACTTATTAGAAAATTCGTTTTTGAAAAAAATTGTCATTGAATTTTCAGATTTTTAAAAATGTTTTTTTGAGTTTTTGTTTTGAGTCAACATTCCTGCAAATAAAACGTTAATAAATTAATATATCAATAAAACATTTGTTTTAATTATACATTAATTATATCTATTAATACTAAATTTGCAATTACGCCGATTTTAGATTAATGAATAAATAAAATACCTATAAATAACTAACTAACAACTCGCAAAATCAAAATTATCTCATTATTTTTACAAATGTCCTTATATCATAAATTGGGAAAAAACAAATATACTATATATATATATATATATATATATATATATATATATATATATATATATATATATATAACAATTCGGTCAACAAAATGGCTCATACATTTCAAGAAATTAATTTAAAAAAATACAAACTAAATACAATTAAAAGCAATATATAATTGTAATAAAATATGATGTATCTTCTGAATATGAAAAATCCCTATTTCTTCAGAGGTGTAGATTTCATTTATAAATAATATCCATGAAGCAGCCATATCAAACCTCGGCATTAAACAGATCTTCCTATCAAATTAATGCCATGTCAAAACTTCGCATAAACTATAAGTCTCGGCATGTTGGTTGATGTGTTACTCAGTGGTTTGAGTAACATTGGTCGGTACGTGCGGTTGGTTAACTTTCTAACTCTCTATCTCGCCATAATTCTCTCTTTCTCAATATATATCTGTCACTGTACACAAGATATCTATCCGAAACTTATCATAGACCCATTATATAAAAGCGAATCGGCGTCGTCCCTGAAAACAGTTTTCAAACTCATCTCAACTTGTGTTTCGTTGAGAAGAAGATGAAGAACGAATGTTTTGCATTCGAAATACAAAGTTTTCAACTCGAATCCGCATGCTATCTGTTTATAAAACTAGCGTGTGACGTATCGCAGGTTCCATACGATTGCATGTTGGCACGTATAATAAATTCATTTCTAGTGGCGCGATTCTTATGTAAAATTGTCAAATCGTAGATTTGGAGATGTTATCAAGTTTTATACTAATTAAATTCTGAACAAACATTATCAACAACTTGTACTTAAACACGCAGAATTTTGATTATTTTATAACACGAGGAAGATTAATCTCGATAAAAATTTAGGACGAACACTTTTTCAACAAAAAAAGAACATATAATGAAAAGTATTGGTTCATCTGAATGTAACACCTAGATTTGTATTTTATTAAAAGAAACATATGTATAGGGAAGCCTTTTTAATAAAACACAAATCTAGGCGTCATATTTGGATGACTCTATACATACAACCCAAATTTAAACTATGTAAAATAACAAACCAACTAATTATAGATTTAGCTGTGGCAATTAACAATTATAATTATATTGCTTTTTAATTATATCAAAGGTTTTTTTCTATATTTACTTTCTTACTTTTGATATTCTATAATTTATGAAAACAGAAAAAAATAACAATTTATATTATAGTTAAACGATAACATACAAAAGAGTAATCATTACTTTTTTGAAAAT
The DNA here is from genome assembly GCA_029203775.1 of Neoneuromus ignobilis. NCBI lineage: Eukaryota > Metazoa > Arthropoda > Insecta > Megaloptera > Corydalidae > Neoneuromus > Neoneuromus ignobilis. Next base: position 52,033,371 of record CP092088.1, read on the forward strand.
ATACACAATAGTTTCTCAAAACAACTTTCCTTACTTTTTTGTGTTTTTTTTTTTATCAATTACACACTAACTGATAACATTTTTTTAAATTTTATTTTTCTTTTTCTTACTTATCCTCAAAAATGATGTAATTTTCTTAATTGCAAAATAGTTTTTTTAATGGATTCCTAAAATTTATTTTTGAAAAAAAAATATTTTTATTTAAGATATATATATATATATATATATGTGTGTGTGTATGTACTTCCTAAATAAAATTTTTTTTTAGAGATTTGTACATATATTTACAGCCGTGTAAAAACATGTGTAAAAAAATGTGTAAATACGTGCATAAAAATGTTATCAGTCTATTTTAATCTAAAATCCGTTATAAAGAAATGTAAAATAATAATCTTACGGTATAATAAACGAAAGTAGTACGATAATGAAATTACAAATAAGAAAGTAAAAAATATTAATTTGAAATATTAAAATTGAATATATTTATTAAAATATACAAATAACAAACCTCGTTTTTTAGAAATATAAATTATACATTGTTCCCCTCTTAGAAAACATTTATATAAAACTTCAGACAATTTACCAATTGATTTATTACTATTAGATTTTTTTTAAAATTTCATATTAATAAATAGTTGTTTTTTACCATAATTCCCTGCTATTAAATACACATATATATGTGTTATTGTGTTTATATATATATATATAGTTATACGTTTTCCGATATCACAGACAGCTAACACCTGTACACTGGCACAAGAGCCAAAGTGCCAGACAACCAATAAAATTATCTATACTATACGCGAATAGCCAGTAAATGTTCTAGTCTTTTTTATTAAAAACAGTTACTGCTTTTACAAATATTTTATTCTATTTAATGAAAATACATATAAATGCATATTATATATATATATATATATATATAACAAATTATGAAATTATCACACTATGCCTTTTATCTATTGTACTTACTATAAAATAATTTCCACAATCTGGTTTATCGGTAATGCTCCGGCGTTTAAGTAAATATTTTGAACGTTAATTTTATATATTTAGTTAGAATATCATATCTAAATGTTGCTATTAAATACACATATATATGTGTGAATGTGTGTATATATATATATATAGTTATACGTTTTCCGATATCACAGACAGCTAACACCTGTACACTGGCACAAGAGCCAAAGTGCCAGACAACCAATAAAATTATCGTCGTCTCGTTCCACGTACGTTAAATCGGAATTCGCCTGTCTGTGTTCAATAATAACTGACCATGAGGGGCGTCGTTGTCGTTATTCGCGTACATACACACGGCGATATGTTACGCGAATAGCCATTACAAGTCCGGCTAATTGATATTAATCACGCGCTTAACGCTCACCTCTGACCCAACAGACCGTCCATACTATCTCTCGTGTGTTGTACTATGTCGTATCCAATGTTTGCGTACAATGTTATCACTTCGCATTAACTCGAATTCGAAATTTATGAATGATTGTCTTATGATAGATATATTAACATTTATATTACTTCATTAAGCACATCAAACAGGATACAGTGAGCTTATTATAAATTCATTGTGCCAATGGATAAAATAATTTCGGTGTAATGAAACTTTCGTGAACTTGTTTCAGAAATATTTATTCAAATGAATTCAAACTGCACTGTTATAAGAGCCTATATAAATTATCTTGAATGTTTTTTGCATTAAAATATATTACTCTTGAATTTAACTGTCGAGGATGTAAAAAATATGTACGTATATCTTGAAGCAAGACCATCGAGTTTAATTTCGTTTACAGGAATTATTATCTGCAATCATTTTTTAAACACCACTAACTTTGATTATTATGTTTTGGAACGCTATTAAATTTTATTTCCTCACACTGAATATAAATGATTACAATGGAAAATTTTCTAAAAACACTATCATAATTTTTCTTAACGAAAAAAACTTAATTCATTTACCACTATCACTAATTCACTTTTGCACACAAGAATCGCTGTCTCCAAAAACATAATATTTTATAACGCATTTTATTACTTATTTCGCACGACTTTATGACATGACACTCTGATGATAGTTTTATCTAAATACTCATCATAGCACGACATAAAAGATTATTGAACATTTTTAAAAAACTTGAAATTTCAGAATTAGTTTTGGGAAAATAGAATTACCATTTAATTTTATTTTTAAAAACAATATTTGTTTATTTATTAAAATTACTAATTTATTTATTATTACACTCTATTGATGACAAATATATTATTCACTAATAAAATATATTTTAAAACAAAATATGAGTCTTGAACAAAGTGTTTAATATAAAATTCAGATTTGAAAATAAATTAATACAAAATAGTTTTCAGTTATAATGAAAAATAGGTTTTCATATGCAAATAATGAATAGCAAACAACAGCAAATAATTGTTTTATTGGATGTTTTAATAAAAAAAAAATGTATGCTGTTTATAGAGATAATTCATTTAAAACGGTAAATTGAATCATAACAACTATAAAACTACACAAATAGTAACCGTAAAATGCTAATGTATATGCTGTATAAAACCGCAATAAATAAATGATTAATTTTCCTAAAAAAAATCTCTGCAATTATTTTAGAAACAAATCTGTTTAAAAATAAAAAAAATACTTTTTATCCATAAAACACTTTATTTCAAATTACAATCTATTTATCACCAATTAAAACTACAAATTTATACTATTTTTTTATAAACTATTTCTATAATAAAGTAATTCATATTTTTTTATGTTTTGAAATAAAAATACTGTACATTTTAAAATGTAATATTCTTTATAATGTTTTTTTTAAACAATCATTTTTAAAAAATACTCTGAAATTATAGGAACATTTATTATCTGTAATATTAATTATAACCAATAAAAAAAATTATAAAATAATTTAAATACTTCTCAGTAAAATCTATAATTCTTTATTTATTATATATATTAACACAGAGTATATTTTTATTTACCCTTACTTTAATTTTTGACCTCCAAAATAGGAGGATTTTGTAAAGTCTACAACATAACGATTTATGACCATAGCTATTATTTCCTATCCACCTGACCGTGCTTGAGCCAAATCGATTGTCTCATAAATTTCAAAACTTTTCATTATTTTTTATAAAATCGCATCGCTACATCTAGTAGATTTAAAAATACGTAAAAATTTGTTTATTGGCCCATTAAATCATTACAGTTTAACGATCAACTCGAGTTTTCGATTTTTTCCGTTTCTCTTAAATTCACATTTATAACAAAAAATAGTATTTCGAAATATTTTTCATGGAAAGATAATAAATTACTAAACACACACACACACACACACACACACACATATATATATATATATATATATATATATATATATATATATATATATATGAGAAATGCAAATGTGACAAAAGCATCTTATTAAATCACTTCATAAAATTTAAATGTCATTAAAAGTTCAAATAACATACAGTTAGCATAAATATATAAAGTTGACTGAACTGTATTTCCACACGAAACTGTTGATACAGCAAATTTTTGTTTTTGCATGACATTGAATTATATATTCGCATAAAAGATTGTTATATACAAACATGTGTATACACATTTGTAGGTTGATCTATATTGTGTTGTTAAATTGGGCAAGTTAAGCTATAAAATATAGTTCTAAAGCTTTCTCCGTGCACGACGCTTTTTCTTCCAAAGTATCTTTTTTTCAGTAGAAATAAATGATTACTGAACGTTTTTCGGCGAATGAGTTCTGAATATAAGAATGAACATTATAAATCAATGTTATATTAAAAATATTTAAATCGTATACTCAGAAATTTGATTCGTTACACATGAATAATGGAAGTTTTTTCTTTCGCTTACTTTATTAATTTTGAAAGTAAATGATTTACGCTAGTATTTTTTTGATAATATATCATTCAAGTTTTATTTTTTATCAAGACTTTTTATAGTTATACCGCTTTATTTTTTTGTATACATTATATATAAATACATGTTTCGTTAATATTATATAAGCATCTATGAAACTACCACGTATAAAACAGTCAATTTTAATTTTCTGCTATAATCCACTTAGGTACAATGAAAAAAGTGGTTTTATTTAAACATAATTTCATTTCATTTGAAAATAATATTGAACAACTCAACGCCCATATTTAATAATTGTAAAATAGAAATTATCAGGAACAAGAATTGTATTATATATATATATATATATATATATATATATATATATATATATATCCTGTAAATGGTATAGTAGCTCAAATTACTGCCTACCATGTAGGATAACTGCGTTCGATCCCCGGTCATAGAAATAAAATAAAAAAGGTTCTTCAGCCAAGGTTAAGGAAACCTACCTAAGGGAATAAATAAATCATGAATAAAAAATCCCCACCAACCTACCTAGTGGTAAATATGACCACATACCAGTGAACAGTAACATTTAATGGAGCTTTCACTCAGCAATTGGTATAAATAAATATATATATATATACTATTGCATTTTCTTGTAATTATTTATATAAAAAAAATAGTTACATAAGCATTAACTCTTATCCTAATTTCTAACATATTTTTTTCACATGTTACAAAATTTTGAAGTAACTGATAAATGATATTTTTCATTTTACTTAATAATTTAGTTACTTTTTTAAATATTTTTCAAAAAACTATTTTTAAGAAATGTAAATATAGTATACATAAATAATATAAATTTATACAATAAAATATTTTATGATGAAAACCATTTACATAATCATCGTTTTCTAATAAAAAATGTATTTATAAAAAAAATCCATAAAATTATTGTTTACTTTTAAAGTTTACAACTAATCTAATGATAATAAAAAAAGTAATGAGATAGAACAATTAGAGTAATTTTGTTTATATTCTGATCATAAGTGTGCTTCATTTTTAGTAAAAGTCAAATAGTAAAGCTTAATGAAAAATTGGATAGAAGTTTCAACTAATGACTAGAAAAATATAATAACTTAACAATAATGAAACTAAAATTAAATTAAAAATTAATTTTCATTCAAAAATCATGTTAGTTCAATAGGTTAAAAAATAAATCACTATTTATTTCTCTACAATAGAAAAATAGTATTAATTATAATAAAAACTCTATTTGTTACTTACTTATTGATTCATTCAATATCCATTCTCTTCAAATATGTAGGGTCATCCAAATGTGACGCCTAGAATTGTGCTTTATTGAAAAGAAACTATACACATGTTTCTTTTTAATAAAACACAAATCTAGGCGTCATATTTGGATAACCCTATATATATATATATATATATATATATATATATATATATACATTAAAAACAAATAATTATTTAATAGAAAAGAAAAAAAATTTTAACACTCGTACCAGATTTCCAAAAATAACGATAAAAATGAAATCAAAAACATAATTTTATCGTCTTGAGTCAAAAACTATATTATTTACAAATATTTTTATTCCATTATATATTTTTTTAAAAAATTAAATCAAAATATATAATTTCGAAAATTCTATTATTTAAAAAAAATATACTACCCTTCGATAACATGACACATAACCTTATGATTTAATAAAATGCAATTAAATTTCAACTGCATTTATTAAAATTTAATTTTAAATATCAACAATTTCGTAGTCAAAATTCTAATATTTACTTATCAAACACTGCTATCGATTTTTTGTTAAAAACATCTACATGATTCAAAATATTTACCCAATCGACATATTTATGATAAATGACAGATCATCAAATTGATCGAATAACAAACAACAATTCATACCCAAAAAATAACTAAATATCTACTAGCTTATTAAACAATTAATTTCTACAACGTGGGGTCGTTGAAATTGCTATAAATTATGTTCGATGCACAATATTATAGCATAATTGTATTCTCGACGGTACGGTGGCTGCACCGTAGCATATGATTTAATTATGACGTAACATATCAACGTACTAACCAACTAACCATCTAGCTAGCCAGCCAACATAACAAACCACCCGCCCATCCAAGCAGTCAACCAAACAAGCAACAATGTTCATAAAAGCTTAACCAAACACGATCGCATTGGACTGAGTGTGTGTGTGTGTGTGTATTCACCATTGCTCTCCTTCTATATGAAACAACGCACGTGAATTTCAACCCTGTTCTGCAACAAACAGTACATGGAAAATGTATACACATACAAATGTGAGGTAGCGAGCTCACGTCTCTTTATAATAACATAATAACAGCATCGATGATTGATACCGGCACCGATGTCCAGAGAATTTGTAATCGGTCTACGAAAATGTAACGGATTACAGTCTGGAATTGATGTAAATCGCGTGTTGTTTTCAAATACGTGAAACACATTTCAACTAATTTTCAAAGTACATTAACTTTAAATGAATAATTAAATGGGATAGAATTTATAACTGGGCTTTATTCTGATATTTTAATCTTTTAATTAATTATCTAAAAGTAAACGTTCAACAATAATTAAAACATCATACAGTTTTGAAAAGTTTTTAAATTACACTGAAATTATGCTTTTTGTTCAACGAGTAAAAAAATCAAAATTTATTTTACACGATTCGGAATTTTTATTCAAAAAGCAATCAATTTGTCGAATAGAAAATAATTACAACAGAAACACATGTAGGTGAAATGTTTCTAGTTGAATGACACGGTAACAATAATCTCTCATAAATGGCATTCATAAAAGTAAAAATCAATGTTCGTTATATCATTTTCGAAATAATAATTGCTAAACTGCAACATCATTTTCAAAAACAAGAATGTTATTTACACTTCCATGACCAATGACGTATGTATTTTTTTTTTAAATATATTTTTCGATATGTTTATTTTTTATAAAAAATAAAACTTTAACAATTACTGCTTATTAAAAAAAATATTAGTCTAATGGATTCATCTTCAATGCTAAAATATTTTATTTTTTAATTTGTTAATTTTATTATCTGATATAATACTTCACAACTTACAAATTTTTGACTTTAGGTTAAATTAAAAATGAAAAAGTTACTTTAATTTGATATTTATAAACAAATTTAATTGCTTATTTCATAAATATTTTTATTAAAATCGAAAATTATAATTAATTATCAGTTATATAATTATTCTCTGGAATTTTATATAATTAACAAATATTTTTTATATAAATTTATATACAAAATCGCTCAATCGACAAGTATTATCAAATTTTAACATAAAATAAAAATCATAGAAAAGTTTTTGATACATAAATACTGGAAAAATTAAAAATGATTTGAAAATTAAATTTCTATAGAGAGAGAGAGAAAGAGAGAGAGAGAATGTTATTTGAGAAAATTGAATATTTTTATTTAATTGGAAAAAAAATTCTCATATATTTTTATAATCCTAGAATTTCAATCTTTTTACAAAAATGAAAAACAAATACTAGTTTCTAATCGAATATTTTCTTCATAAATAATTTAATTAAATTATTAAATCACTAATTTACATATTAAAAATGCAGGAATGAGTTCGTGCCATTTTTATACTTACAAACGGGGATTTTTTTTATTAATGTCACGTACACCACACAAACTAAGCTTGTCATAATTTTATTATTGTTCAAATAAAGTAACTTTGAAAAATTGTCCCGGGTAACAAATTACATATAACACATTCTATTTCTTTATTTTCTCTAATATATAAAACGTAATATTTTTAATTAAATATTTCAAACAATTCTCTTCTAAAAATACAAACCACGAAATTCATTTCATTAAATATTGTTAAATTAAAACCTTTTATACAAGAACAACATATCATTATACATTCCTGTCATTCATGTATAATAACTATTTTTAATGAAATGCTGTGTTGAGAAAAACTCGCTACACAATGGTCATAAACAATTTAGGAAGTTCATAACAGAGATACATATTCATTATAATTATGTTACAAGTTTTAATTGCATTTTTGAAACTTGCTGAGCCTGTTTTCACAATCAGTGTTAAAACTAGGTATACGAATATACTTGATAACCCTCTGTTTTTAAACATTTATTACACATTTTGAACATTAATGATTATTCGATATAAACATTTTATATGCTATTATTTTTTATGTTATTACATTAATAAAATATATTACGAGTAATTCGAATTTATATTTATAAATTGTAATTCCTATTTAAATTTCTTATTTGAAATTTATACTGAAACAATATTTTCTTCTTTAAAAATAACTAACATTCATCGTTTAAATAAATGATATATTTTATCAAAATAACAAGACTCATATTTAGACGAGAAATTTGTACGACCTGCTTTACCGCTATTCTGATAGTTCCATTATTCACGTGTACATTTCCTTTTTGTTCTATTTTATTTGAAAATAAATAAATAAATTTGAATACATGATAAATTATTCATACAATATCTGAATAATATAATACATAAAATAAAAATTTCAATCCCATCGCGTTTAATTTTTCTAACTTTTTATTTCCACATTCAACCAAATATTAATGAGATGTAATACAACACTTTTTATATTAGACATAAATAGATACTTAGAAATAATTTCTTGATAAAAATAGATTAATTAAAATAATAATAATCGACATTAGTTTTAGTAATTTTTATTATTCAATATTTGTACAATCCCACTAATAAAAAATATACGGTTTTTGATGAACGTATGATTTTTCTATCGAGAATGAAATCTCTTCTCGATAAATTTACACTGTTTTTATGTCACATTTTTATAGACCATCCATTTTTCATATCCTGTAACTAAATGGTCCAGAAACTTCTTTCTGTTTTTATGATAGAATCTTACACAAAACATGAAAATGCTATTCACTACATATTTTTCTGATCAATTCACACGATATATAAATTCTGAATTTCGAACCTTCATTTTCAAATGTTTTGATAAGATCTGCTCTAATTCTAATCTTCTAAAATAAAATCATCATGATTTTCGTATAAGCATATTTTGATATTATTGATTTTTGTTATAATCCTAATAATTCTTTTGATAATACAAAATAAAAAATACTTTTCAAAATTTTACAAATGTTCTACTTTTTTTTAACTAAATAAAATTTTGACAAAATATATTTTTTTTATCTCAACTTCTTAATAATAATTATAATAATAAATAATTGTATATACAAACAAGAAATAATGGAATCATTATAAAACTACAAATTTCTTTACTTATATTGCATTTGAAAATTCCTAATGTTTTTTTTATGTAAAAAGAAACTCCATAACGATTACTCGATTTTACTGTCACATTTTCTACAACATATTTATGATTTTGAATACAATCTGTTTTGATATATCATTTGTAATTTTTATCACTTAATTTCGATTTTTAGCTATTGTTTCTTTTAAAATATGATTTTATATAATTTTTATATGCAATCATAATTTCCGTTAGTGCTAGTCAGAACACAATAAGTTGACAAATTTAGTTACAGATTTTTCAATTAAACTCACATTTACAATATGTTCTTTTTCAAAATCTTTTAAAAACTCACATTTGCAATATCCTCATACAAACTGTTAGTTAACACAAATTGTAATACATTAAAAAAGACGTTACTCTGCAGAAATGTATTGACTAATAACGGATATAAATGCATGAAATATGAAATGTTTTTTTATTGTTGTCAATATAAACATTTTATTGGAGAATCGCATGGTATTTTCATTAATGTTACCACCCTTTATATATATATATATATATATATATATATATATATATATATATATGTAATCAAAATTATTTGTGTACATTAACTAAGTAAATATTTATGAATTACTTGTAAAATGATTCCTAGTAATTTCAATGGTTTCCAGTATGATTTGTTCTTCAGTATTCGATAACAAAACGTTCGGCAACCACTCGATATACTGAATCAGGGTTTAAATGAGATGCGTCAACAATTTCACAGGGGTCCAATCCGAAAACTGTTCATATTGATGAATGTGCAAATGGAAGGTCATGATGAAGCGATGTAATAAAACAAATGACATCGATTCCGATTGACCGATTTCAACTGTTTTTTCTGTACGTTGACTAATTATGCATGGGGGTGTCATTAGTGATGGCCAATCTTTATGGTCAGTTGACAGTACAGGACATTTTCAAATATATAATGTAGGTTTATGTAAATTTTCAAACACATACCTACATAAATACATTACTAATTATATATATATATATATATATATATATATATATATATATATATATATACATATATATATATATATATATATATATATATATATATATATATATATATATACAGTGGGTCAAAGTGAAACTCATAGTTATATTTCTAATAATTTTACGCATATATTTTAATATAATAACAATTTTCTTTATTTGTTTGCTTAATTTCTTTATTAAAGTTATTTTTATTATATTTGAAAAGTTCAATACTTTTACTCCAGAAAAAGTAACAATTTCTGAAAAATGAACAAAAAATACATCAAAATGAAACTCATACAACGAATTACTCTCGCTTGAAAACTGCTTTGTTAAGAAAGTATACTCTTCAAATGTGTGTTTTGTCACTTTGGTTACAAAAAAAAACCTATTGTTAAGTCGTTTATAACCATTTGGTAAAAAATATAAGTTGGATTTTCACTTTGAGTAGATAAAGGAGGCAATCATCGACGGACGAGCGAAAGCTAATGATTTTTCATCACAAAAATAGAAAAACTCTACGGGAAATTGGGAAAATAGTTAATAAAAACCACGCTACAATGCAATCTGTAATAAAAAGATTTAAAAATGATCAAAGTGTTGACAGTAAAGTCAAAAAGTGTCTCCGCAAGATTTTTAATGACCATGACGAGCGTTGGATTCTTCGAAAAATTAAAAAAATTCGAAAATTAGCGCGTCTAAATTGATTTTAGAAGTTAAAAAGTATCTAAATAAAAAAGTAAGCCCCCAAACAATTCGCAATATACTAAATAAAAATGTGATTCATGCTCCTATTCCAAAGAAGAAAAATTTCATAAATCTAGCTAATCGCAACAAAAAGTTAAGCTTCATTTGAGAACATGTTAATAAGAGTTTTGATTATTGGAAAGATGTTTTATTTACGGACGAAAGCAAATATAATTTATTTGGATCCAATGGGAGAAATAATGTATGGCAGAAACCAAATACAGAAATGTTTTTAAAACACTTACATTCTACAGTCAAACATAAGAGCGGTCATGTTATGGTATGGGGATGTATGTCTACGAGAGGAGTTGGAAATTTAATTTGATAGATGGCATTATGAAGTAAAATGTTTATATTGTTCTATTAAGAAAAAATTTTAAAGCCAGTGCTCAAAAATTTGGGATTTTACAAACATTTAATTTTTATCAAGACAATGACCCCAAGCACAAAGCTTATAAAACACGTAGTTGGTTGTTATATAACTACCCCAAAGTACTGGAAACACCACCATAAACACCTAATATAAATGCGATTGAAAATCTATGGAATCATTTAGAAGTTTCCATTAGAACACACACTATTAGTAATAAAAATGATTTAAAAATGGGGTATTAAAAGAATGGAAAAAATTGATCTAGCTTATTGTGAAAAATTAGTTAAATCCATCTTGAATCGTTTAAAGGCTATAAAAATTAATAAAAGATACTCTACTAAGTACTAAAATAATTCAATCCATTGTAAATTTTAATTTAATAAATAATTTGTTAGTTGTATGAGTTTCATTTAAATGTATTTTTTGTTCATTTTTCAGAAATTTTTAGTTTTTCTAGAGTAAAAGTATTAATTTACGACTAAAATTTTCAAATATAATAAAAATAACCTTAATAAAGGAATTAAGCAAAGAAAATAAAGAAATGTTTTATTATATTAAAATATATGTGTAAAATTATTGGAAACATAACTCTGTATGAGTTTCACTTTGATCCACTGTATGTATATATATATATATATATATATATATATATATATATATATATATATATATATATATATATATGTAATGATATGCTTACTGATAAACATATTAATAAAATAATAATATTTTGCTGATAACAAAATCAATACTTGTTAAAAATAAAGTAACATTTGTAGCTATTTTATTTTCAAAATTTTATTTTTAAATCGTATTATTTTTTACATTATCAAAAAAAATATTTAATATAAATGTATGTATTAAATATATTCCTATAAAAAAAATTAAAGAAACAACTATCTGAAAAGTGAATTTCTGACGAAAAAGATTCTACAAAGATTCTTTTCCTTACAAAGGAACACAAATTGTAATCTTAGTAGAAACGTACGAATATATCGTTTAAATGTAAATGCATCGAACTGATGATCAATGTATTTTATAAATTAAATCCTACAGAAAAGATATGGGATTTTCAATCCTCATTAAAGAAACATAGTACCTCGAGGTCTAGGAATACTGTGGACGTCGTAAAATTCTCTGAAATAAACCCTACTAAAAAATGCAAGCGGACGGTCAGATAGCTCTCTCGATATACGACGAGCAGATACGATTATTCTTACAACTAACCTCTGCCCTATAGAATAACCCGACACATACACACATGCAGATCGAACAAGTAGATATGTTACGCACATCCACACGTGCTATCATTTTGTCAATCAATCGTTGAGATAATATATTGAAACGTGACGTGCGGAATAGCAACAGTACGATGATGACTAATGGCTGGTATGGTACACGGCTCCAAAGTGCGAGAAATTGATTTGGAGAGGGAAATTGTACCGGAGATTGACTCGATCCGATCTCTATTTTTCCACAAATACAAATGTACGTAATTCCTCGATTCGACGCTTCCGAACAGATACGTATACGCGTATAATAATTCAGCATTGTACGTAGATGAATTGGCTCAGCATTGTCGTATGGAGTTCGGAGTTTTCGAAACGTTTAAAAAAATAGGAAATCGGTTCGATTACACTTGACGTGGTATTGTTTTCAGTAGATGCACGTGCTGAGATTTCGGTTTCGGATACACCGAGATTCAATCAATATTTTTATTCAGGTGTTGGGAGCAATTATTCATTAGAAAGTTTTAGAAGGATTAAATTTTTTATATACCATATACATATATACATACATATATATACATAAATATATATATATATATATATATACATATATACATACATATATATATATATATATATATATATATAATAATAATAATTTAAAAATTTTTGAACATGGCATAAAAATTACTAAATTTATTATTTTATATTAAAATATATTTTTTTCATTTTTTTAATAATTATTAGATGTACCCATAGGTAATGTCGTTTTTTCAGTGTCAAAACTGCACTCGAAGAATATTTTACTTCAAAATCACTCTCATTTTACAAAAAGGGAATTTTGTAAAACGACATTACTTATGGGTACACCTAATATTTTACAAACAATAATCTTGCATTACCAAAATTTTATTTTCTAAAAAAAAATTCCAACTGTACTTAAACTGTTTACTGTAATTAAGTAATTTTATTATACTAAGCTCAAAAAATGGGGAAGATAATTATCAAAATGTCTAATAAATGGTTAAGATTTTAAATTATCCTTGGATAAGTAAAAAAATAATAATCCAAAAAATATATTAAAAAAGAATTAAATTAACTATTAATATCTAAAAAGTAGTTACATAGTTCTAACTTCTTTATTACAATAAAATAAAAAAATATATAACCATCTATGTAACTACTGAATAAATTTTTCACTTAAAAAAATAAAATAAATATGTGTATATATATATATATATATATATATATATATATATATATATATATATATATATATATGTAAATATGTATGTATTTATGTATGTATGTTTGTGTGTGTATACAATTTTTCATATTAAAATTATGAAAAGCAATGACTGAATAGATTCTAAACCGTATTTTTTTAATCATTATATAAATCACCATAAAAAAGTATACACAAATATGTTAATACAAATCGTTTTAAATCACTGCTATTATTCATTCTGTGTATTTCAACGTGCATTCAATTATTCCATGAATACAGTTGTGAAGCTTTTGATTGAAATGACATAAAACTAACTAAACGAACGATTCAATATTTATACAAAAATAAATCTATCAAAACCCGAATGCAGTCATTACACTGATGCTCAATGAACCTCTAAAATACTAAACAAGCTATTTTTGTTTTACTGTGAAAATCGAGTTCATTTGCCCCTGAATTATCATTCGTCATCAATAAATAACCATTTGAAGAATAGGATTCATTGCATATAGACGATTTATTATCATTTTAATTACAAGTGGCAATTAACTGAAAATAGTTTTTTCAAGATCAAATAAATATATTTTTTTTTTACTTAATTCGTTTCATTCGTTGATATTTTAATAATTTCAATTTTAAATAATTACATTTTATCACTTTTTATTTTTCTTTACAACTACAGTTAGAAAGATTAAATATAATTGCTATTTAATATCTAAACATTACAAATAATCAATATCTTATTCTCGAAAAACTTACTTTAAAAAAATTTAATGTTTTTTATGATCATAAATTTTTGTATTAATTTTATTTTATATATATATATATATATATATATATATATATATATATAAACTAATCATATTGCATTTTCTATTTATTTACTGACCAAACAAATATTTCAAAAACTCAATCAAATATCTAATAATCTATAATTAAATTGGATAATCTTTCGATTAAAATTATCAAAATTAATTAAATTATTTAAAGTATTTCATATGAAAAATGATAAAGACATATTCATAAGCAAATATGTATGTGAATATATATATATATATATATATATATATATATATATAGATATATATATATATATATATTTACATTGGACATAATCATGGATCAAAAACAGCAATTAATTTTTCCTATCTATTTGGAAATACATACAAAAAGTAAATAAATTTATATTATTATTTACTTTATTTCATTCTAAAACAATTTCAGCGGATAAGAAAAGTAAATACAAAGTACTTGTAGCGTAAATAATCATCAACCACATATCAACACAAGATAAACACAATTGCAATCGAAGATAAAATCATGAATTAATAATTACTGTTGTATGATAGCACACATAGTGTATTTACAATTGAGAAATTAGTCACACATACATACATATATACATACATATATATATATATATATATATATATATATATATATATATATATATATATATATATATATATATATATATATATATATATATATATATATATATATATATATATACATACATATATATATATATATATATATATATATATTGTTCGTCATACAGATTTTTGATCATTTTTTTAAAATCAGAAAATTCTCTACAAACCCATCTTAATTTACCAATCAATTCAATTTAATCTAAAAACTTGATAGCTACAATAGTTTAATTTGAAAATTCTCAACATGAAGTTTGTTTTTATTTTTCTAAATCAAAAATGGATTCAATGATCTAATGAAACTTGATAAGTAAAAATACCGAATTAAAATTATCATCACATTTGTCTCCTCAACAACATATAAAATAAATAAAAATATTTATATCAATACAATGAACCTATTAGTTCGACAAATAATAATAATTAATAAAAATCAAATTTTGGCAGCATGAATATAAAAGATGAGTTCAAATATTATCAAAAGACAAAATATTTAAAAAAAAATTACAAAAGTATTTTAAAAAGTATTCCTCTTAATATAATCAATTTTGGCCAAATATTAGAAAAATAATCCATTTTTAATAAAATGTCAAAAAAACATTTTTTTTAATACTCGATTTAAATTTGCATGAAATGATTATACAATATTACATTGCTTTAAGAATATATCACCAGTTGCGTTACTTAAACTTGAAAATATCACAATGTATATTTTTATCTTTAATACAGACCTTTCTTTAATTATACTACAGCTTTAGATTATTTGGATAATTCAGTATCACTGTTTTATTCAGATAATGCGGTAGCACACAAGTTTTATTCAAATTACGTGGTTCTGCTGCTTTTTAAACATTCAATTTCGTCTAAAACGTACATTTCATTCGTATTTATATATATATATATATATATATATATATATATATATATATATATATATATATAGGCTTTTGTGTTTATGTAATAATTTGTTCTACAATTCTGAATGGGCAGAAGAAACAGTGAACAATGCTTTGATGTGTCTTAAAGCGTCGATAATTTCATGATCATAACTAAAAGATATACATCGTAAACTTTCGTGTACTACAAGTTGAAGATGTATAAAACAATGTGAATTTATAATTCGATAAGTTACATTTGCATAGAATGAAACTTTCGTATAAGTTGTAATATTACTTGAAACAGTTAAATATAACTTGCTATATTAATAAATTAGAGTTAGAACGTACGTTGCTAACAAACAATACATACAAACGAGCACACACACATACACAATGCGTATATAATTTTATATATAATTCACATGCGATCGAAAAGTCTTTTTGTAAAATGTAGTAGATTAAAATCATTTATTTTATGTCTAGAAAAAGGAAAGTAAAATATAAATACTTAAAAAAACAATGAATAATTTTATCAAATCCTGTCTTCACTTTCATAAACAATTTTATTGATAACAACAAAATAAAATTATTAAATAGAAAACATATACTATATATACTCTAAGATTGAACATTACTCTATTTTCTGGGAAAAAAATATGTGATCAAATTTCACTAATCTTTCTCTAGAAAAATATAACAATATAAATCCTATGTTTCAAAAAATGTATAACGAATTAAAGTAATACAAATAAGCGTAGAAAAAAGGTTTTAAAAAAGATTAATCAAGAATAATACATATATATACATATATATATATATATATATATATATATATATATATATATATATATTGTATTGTATTTTGTAAAAAAAATCTCTACGTAACAACATAACTTTATATGTAGATAAAATGTAATTCCTGTTCTGATTAATACACATATCAATAAACAGGTTTATTTTCGCTATTTTAATTTTGTTGCAACGTTTTATATACATTTTTATGATATGCGAATTATATTTTATTATTCATAAAATTTAAACAAGTCCATGAACCCATTTATACAATTATTTATAAGCCACTAAACACTATTAAGAAAGTTAAACAAATCTAAAATGTTATTTTATATATTTAATTCACAAGTTTATGGATTATTTTTCACAAATCATATATTCAAAAAATACCTGGAAACCATGTTCTTACAAAACAGGATAATATTTTTTTTGAGATTAAAATAAATAATTTCGTTTTGTTTTTCAAAATTCTTCAATATGATTTAATAACCAATTTCAAAAATACCATTAATAAAAAAATATTGCCAAATATACACTGTCTGAAAATTTGAAAATGTTTAATAAAAAGAATTCAGATTTTGTCTACAATATAAAAATTAAAATCAGTCATTTCTGTGTAACAATTCCCTACCGATTTAAAAAATCTGACATACAAAAATCTTAAGCTTTAACATTGTTCAGTTTTTTTTTTTTACTATTTTTTAATCGAAAAACTAAAATAAAATGCAATAGTTTAAATGTTAATAAATTAAACATCAACGACTACCTTCTAGTGAAAAAATATCTTATTTTTTTTGGAAATTTGAAAACTGTTATAAAAAGTATTTATATAACTTCAACTATTAAATAAACATTTACAACACTTAAATACAAGAATTCTTATCAACAAACAAGACGTAAAAAATATGAAAAAAAATTCCAAATATATTTTATTAATTTTCATATTTTTGATAATCTACAAATACATTTTGTTTTTATTTTTAAAAAACATATACGTAATATTTGTAAATAATCTAAAAAAAATATTTGTATTATTTCCTTGACAAATTAACACCTTTTTAGCCATAAAAGTAATTATTACACATAAAAAAATAATATAAAAATATGTAGTAACAAGAAGGTTAATTGAAATGTTTAAACATACTTAAAAATACTGCATTTTTTTAAATAAATTAAACATTACCTTTAAGAATTCTAGGTAATTATTTTTTTAAAAATTCTCGAATCAAAATACTTAAACGAAGACTGAGAAGTAAAAATGAAAACAAACAATTATAATTACAAATTTCGATTTTAATCAATCAAAATAATTAAATGATGATGAAATAATTACATTATAGAAAATGTAATAACTATTTGGAAAGGAAAAAAACTAAATTGAAAAAGATCGAATGATATACGAGAATGAAACTTCAAAGTTCGAAAGAATAATGAAAAAGAATGACCGGTGCTAGCGAAAATAAATAGAAAAAAATTCAAGAACATGCCTTGCATGCAACATAGAATCGATAAATTCCGAAAATAATGATTTTATATACATATATATATATATATATATATATATATATATATATATAAATATATAATGTGTATATGTTCTATATTTGCTTGAATGTATTTATACATTTTATATAAATAAATATTAAAGAAAGCATACAAGAGATGGAAACGCTAAAGATTGAGTTCAAAAGATCATTTCGAATAGGAATGAATGAAAGTGACATAGGTTCAATATGTAGAATGAAAAGCCATACGAATAAAAGTACATAAGGACGGATAAGTGTATTGGAAAGAAATGTGTTGACGTGACTTTCAGAAAATTACATAAAATCATCTATATTAATGAATAAGTATAGTTTATCGATTGACTTTATATATGAGCTGACTGAAGAGATATGAGAGATAGTTTTCTGTCACTCTAATATTAATTTAAAATTAAGTGTTTGTGTAAACGTTTACACAGCATTTTCATCCAAGTTACGACGCCCTACACTCACTATCAAATTTCACAATGTTCAGTAGATTATCACAAAAGTAAAAATTGTATGTATTTTTATTTTGAGTTGAAAAAATATTCGATACTTGAATAAAATTCTTCAATAATCAAAAAAATATATTTTTTTTGATTTTCCATAAATATTAATCACACCATACTGAATTACACAATATTAATATTAATTACAAGTTTTAATATAATTATTTTAATAAAAATTAGAAAATTTGAAATATTTATACACGAAATTTAAAATATACAATAATTAAAGAGAATATGGCTAATATTTATTCTATTTTATGTTAGAAAATATTATTCTATTTGTTTATATTAGCAAACACGTTTGTAATTCTACCAAATTCTAAATCATATAAAATAAATTTACCATTTATTTTACAAATATCTCCAAGCTTTTAACTAATATTGACGAAAATTGAACAAACATCCCAACAGAAATGTTATTAAATTTAGCTGTACCGTTGACCAGTTTAGAAATGAATACACACGTTACAATACGCAAAACACGTTTTAACTTAATGACCTTTCGTTTAAAACTATTAAATTCAATATTACCTAATTAAACACAATTTACTCTATATATATATATATATATATATATATATATATATATATATATAAATTATTTTAATACATTTAATTAATTTATTTGCATAAATTGCACATTGGGGATTAATAAATTTTAGTATGACAAACCGAAAAATAACAGTCATATATTTTACTTTCTTCGACTTTTAATCAATATATTAAAAACTACTGTGTGTTTATAAATACATATATATATATATATATATATATATATATATATATATATATATATATATATATATATATATATAGGGTAGTCTAAATGAAATTGAAAAATGCAATCTTCAGTCACGGTTTACAATCTTTCAGTCTCATTCCCCCCCCCCTGTATACGTTTTCGATAACTAATTTTAACCAAAATTAATGATCATAAAAAAAACTTTTTTACTTAAAAGTTTTTTTTTAATATTATGATCAATTAAAACATTTTTTTTAATAAATACAAAATGAATAAAAAGACGAGTTAAATACTCGTAATATAAATTTAAAATTTTCTTTTCATACCCTACCAACATCTTTTTCTCTAATGTATTAATTTGTTAGTCAGTGACATGAAAATATAATAAAATAGAATAATTAAAATTATATATATATATATATATATATATATATATATATATATATATATATATATATATATATATATGTATGTATGTTTATATACACATGTATAATTTTTTTGTCAGTAAATAAAATTCTAATCAATTTTAATATTTCCTAAACTGGGTGTACAAATCCCTTAAACAGATTGAGAACAGTTTCTGTTTTTCCTTTTTTAAACAGAATTTACTTTAGTATTAAAACAATACATAAAGTTAGAAACAATGAACCCGGATAGAAAAATCACTTACATTCAAGATCTCCACACATAATCAAGTTTACCAATTAATGACAAGAATACAATTTGTGCTGCTATTGTATTTGCTAATAATTAATATAATATACTTATTGTATATTGGTTTTATGTGATTAATTTCTATCGGATATTCCCTTTTATGTGTATTCTCGAAATAGACACACGCACAAACACCCACACACGTGCGTTTATCACACACCCCTCTGTCTACACGTATAGATCAAGATGTGCGTTCACATTTTCTACAATATAGTCAAGAGATGCTCATATCTTTTGACAATTTTCTACAATCTGATAGCATTGCTTTTAGTGCTACCGTTTTGTTTAGCAGCAATGCTTCGTTTTTGAAGATCGTGTGCCAGCCTGTCTACCCGTTCGCATGCCTACAAACCATCGCGTCTCCTAATACCCACCTCGTCTAGTTGTCAAGTGTTTTCAATTTCGCTTCCAACCCTTTGAACTACATCAAAGAGACGAACAGCGCCGAAATAACAGTAGACCTTGTAACATACATACATACATATACACACAAGTAGTCGACATATAAACAAAATTTATTGAAGCATTTACTATTAACGTTTTATTATAAAATATCTTGATGTACAGGTGAGCGTATTATAGAATGTTGAATATTTCGAACATATTTACGAATTAAAATTTTCATACTTTCAAACAAAAACCTTTTCACGCATATTATATATATATATATATATATATATATATATATATATATCAGCTTATATAAGTTAGTATAAAGATAGATAAATATCCAATTATTTAACATATTAGTACATATAAAATGGCGTTAAAATTAAATACAGGGTAAATAATAAATATAAAATGATAATTATTTAATTCTCACCTTAATTAAATATGCAATGATAATTTTCCAATCAAACAGAACATAAAACCCATTAAAGATTTAAACATCATTATTTATTTAATATCTTATTATCATTTTATAAAAAAACTAGTTTCGGTAAGGAAAGAATCTTCAAAAATATCTGTTTCAAGCAAGTGTATTAAAATTAATATTAAATTATTGTATTAAATAAGCATTATTGTATTATTTTTATTTTTTTATTCATTTTCTTCAATCAGGAAATAATACAAAATGAATATTTATCACAAGCCTTATGTGCATAAAATTTCAACACTCTTAATGATTTTTCTATAACTGAATTTTTATGTAAAAATGTATTTTCACACAGCATTGCTTTAAAAATAATGATATTTCTAATTAAAAAAAATATAAAAGCAATGAAGTTACAAAAAAATACAAAAATCTATTATTGAGATTTTAAGAAAATATTTTTATGCAAATTGGTTGTATATGAATCGATATAAGATTAATATTTTTTTTTATTTTGACTATTTTAAAATATTTTCATTCAATATCAAAATTATTTAATTAAAATAAAGAATCATTCTAATGTGACTCCTAGATTCGTTTTGTTAAAAAGAAACATGTGTATAGAATGATGTATAGAGAAACATGTGTATAGTTTCTTTTATTTCTTTTTAATAAAAACAAATCTAGGCATCACATTTGAATAACCCTATATAAATAATAATCAAAATCAGACATTTTCAAACATTAATTGAAAAAATTAGTAAAATTATTATACTAACAAAAAGCTAATAAAATTTATTTTTTTAATAAAAAATGTATGATATTTACAAAACATACTCTAATATATAAATTTTACATAAATCAGACTTCAATTTAAATTTTAACGTTAAAAAAACAGAAATGCCAAAAAATGCATTCAGTACTCATAAATTAAAAAAAATATACTTTCTCTACATATGAAAAAAGGAAAAAAATAATTGTAATAAATTACAATTTTAGTCATCTATTTATCAAATTTATTATTTTCATCAACCAAAAATTTTCTTCAAACATTTGTAATAAATCTATATACTTATTAAATAGATAAAATAAAAACTCTACCAAATCTTACTACTTACCAACTCGAAAGTGTTTTTTAAATTTTGTAAATAATAATTTATACTAATAATAAGAAAATAAATCTGATAAAAAAATTATTAATAGAAAATTTACTGCAATTTAATATAGATTTGTTTCAATTCTATAAAATAAACATTTATATACATATATAAAATGTAAATTTTAAATTGATTGTACAAAATAATGAATAAAACTAAAACGCAAAAAATGATAATAAATTGGGTATAAATAATAACTCAAAATCATCTTTATCGAAGATTTTGTGGATATTAAATTTACCAGCTACAGCATAAATAAATGAACTAATCAGAGTCTAAGCTTGAAATGTATACGAGATCATTACGAAAATCGAGAAGATACAGTTACATCCTGTCATTTATTATTATTATTGACACTTTGTCTCTCATCATGATTTACTACAATGGATATTTATTACGAAAGTTTAATTGAACGAATATGTTGACATTTGATTAAAATAACACGAGATCTCATGTTAAAATAAACTTTAATTATTTGAACAAATGTAAAAATTTAAACAAATAACGTAAAATGTTTTTATCGGTACTAAAATATATATTTCTATGGTTTTAGAAAATGAATCATGATGTGGTATATAAATTGTTGGATATTTTGTATTTTTTTATTTTTATTTTGATATGCAATGAATATATTACAACAAAACAATAAAATATTTATAACCTGCAAAAAAAAATTATATGTAAAACCACGAATGATTAATTAAAAATTAACAAGATCATTTTATTTCACAATTACATCAACATTTACACCGAGCAAACTAGTATTAATAAATGAATAGATTAATGAAAAATACATCAATTCGATAGGGTAGAAAATAATGATGCAGCATGTATTTGCATTGTGCATATCCTAAACTGATCTCGGTGGTATGATATGAATCGCTCTTTCAGTAAATGTTACCGATTCGCACTCACCATACCACTACTGGTG
Source organism: Neoneuromus ignobilis (assembly GCA_029203775.1). Taxonomy (NCBI): domain Eukaryota; kingdom Metazoa; phylum Arthropoda; class Insecta; order Megaloptera; family Corydalidae; genus Neoneuromus; species Neoneuromus ignobilis. The sequence goes on from CP092088.1 coordinate 52,056,697, forward strand.
TCAGTCATCAATCATGCATTACCACTATACAACACCACGATATGACACAGCCACTTTTTACATCCTATAATATGCTAAACGTACGATGTGGTTTGTGATTTTTTTTGTGTGGGAATAATCAAATCACTTTTCTTAAATGACAGCGAAATAGTGATACTCGTTTCAATTTTCAACTCGTGTAAACGAAAAGTATTTACGAAATGACATTTTGTAGTGGCTATCATTTTAATAATCAGTTTGATTAAAAAACATTTTGTTATAAATATTTTGGTATAATATTTATAATGATAAATATATATTGGCAATGTGACAAAACCAAAAATACAACATAAACTTTAAATAAAACTAAACTAACAGAATAACTTTTAACATATTCATATATAAAAGGTGTACTATCAAGAGCACACAATTTTATTTCTTTTTTTAAAACGCTTAGAGCTACCTGTATTTATTTATTGTTATATAAATAAATATATAAGTTTACATAGTCCTAATTATTATATCATAATTATCATTTTCCAAACTAAAGTCTATGTAAATCCTTGTACCTCTAATAATGCTAGCTGAGTTCATTCTTGCCAGATATTTGTAACAGTTTTTTTACGAGATGACACTGTCAATCCCATGTCTAATTATTACAGTTTTATAAAATTTAGTGTTAGAATAATTAATTCGATTATATGAAAATTAAAGATTTCAATTTTTTATTAATATTACATAACGGAATTTCTATTTCATTCGTATATTATTTTACTAATAAAAACACATTTTAATAGTACTATAAAATAATTTTGAATATCAATACCACCAACTTCAAAGAATTTCAACAAAAGTTTTTGAATTTATTTAAAATTTCAATTTTTGTTTTAATCTTTCAAAAAAAACTTTTTTACACAAAAATACAAGAAAGTAAATTGAATTTCACAGTTTATTTTTCAACCTTTAACATTAAAACCCACAACATTTCGTATAATGAATGATTTTATCAGTGGTTAACAATATGTTATACAACCACATATATATATATATATATATATATATATATATATATATATATATATATAATGTGTGAGTATGTATGTATATATTTGTCTACGTACATAAGTTGTAAATTTACGAACAAACAATAGATGCAAGACACCGCCCCGCAGTTCGTAACACAAGACATTCTATATTGGATAAATAATTACTTTCGTTTTTATGTTGGGGCTGGTGTATCTGAACTAACAGTAGCTTCTACTGTATACGCATAAAAGACGTACAAGTTTATACATACTTCTTATAGCGAAATTAAAAGGTAACGATGCAATGAATAAAGAATTTAATTTAAAAGCTCGCAGAAAAACAACGAGGCAATCTGTGGCGCAACCTGGCAGGCAGTGTTTATAAATTTACCGCTATTTCAAACTGTCTTAATAAGAACAAGTATGCACACCCATCGCATGTACATACAGGTATGATAATTTGGATGTGCATGTAGGTTTGTATGTGAATGTAAAGAGAGAAAAATGAGAGAGATTCACCGAACACATTATTTTATTATGACCTCAAAAATCAACTGGTTTTCGTACTTAAAAATATTGAAACAGTGGAAGTAATTTCAATGCAATACACATTAGTATACAGTTAACAATTTTGTACTTTTAACTAATGAGTACTCATTTAATCGTTTATTTTCTAAAAATAGAAAAGTGAACAATAAAGAATATAGAGGTTTCACATATTACAAACAATCATATATGTTAAGCAATTAAAACGAAAGAATCATTTGAAGTAATAAAAAAATACAAAGCAATATAATTAGTAGAAATAACTATAAACGTTTTAAAGACTCATTTAATAATTTATTTTCTAAAAATAGAAAACTGTACATTAAATTAAAGAATATACGTTTCGAACGTTACAAACAATAAGAATTGTTAAATGAATATAAATAAAAAATATTGACTTAATAAAAAATACAAAGAAATACAATTAGTACAATTAATTTTAATCGTTTTCATAACTTTGATTAGAGGTCAAATTAAATAATTCAGTTATAACATTGTTCATAAAATTGATTCATTTTTTATTAGAAACTAGAACTGTTAATATTTTTAAATTTATTTTTTTTTGGCAATTCGATTACTCGGTTAATTTCAAAATGAGTGGATAAAAAAATCTACTTATAGAATTAAATACTGTTTTATTTCTATAGATTTTTCCAATAAGAATATCAGAACTTTGATAGCTGGTGGAAGTCATTTTTGAATTTTTTTAAGTTCATTTTGACATTTCAACTCAATATAATCTGGTAAATTAACATGGAACGTTTAACATTTTAACAACACTTAAAAATTGTAAAAACTTCAATAGATTTATTGAAATAAAAGTTTAATAAATCCATCATTTAACGAAATGGACCCATAATTGGCCATCAAGATAATTGGATCTTTTCTGAGAGGTTATTTGAAATCATTGGTTTATGCTGATAAACCACAAACAACAGAAGAATTAAAAATTAATATTGAACGTGTAATTCATGAAACTGGACCACAATCATGTGAAAAAGTGACTAAAAATTAAACTAAACGAATATATTATGTCAAGCGAAGTCGTGGTGGTCATATGAGTGAAATTGTGTTCCATCATTAATGCCACAGAATATGCTTAAAAATAAACAAATATATGTAACTAATTAATTAAATACTTTTTGCTTTATTTCCATTTAAACTTCTGAAGCGCATATTGGAAAACCCCGTATGTCGTTTTGTATTTGGTAATATCAACAAAGAAATAGTTCAAAAATGTTTCGTTAGAAATTTTAATCGAATTACCTAAAAATGTACAATAAACTTCACCCTTCAATCTGTAAAATTTGAAAAAAGAACGATACCCTCCTGATCCTTCCATTTTAATTAAAGTAACTTTCCGACATTCTCGATTTTCTCGACGTTTCGAATTTAATAGAAAAAGTTTCAAAGAGGAAAAAATATATGATCCGGGTTTATTCAATATAATAGTACGTCGCATCGAATTATTTTTGACTGGAACTATCGACGTGTTAATCAACGTGCTCTCCGTCACAAAGATTAACAGACGAGAATTATGCAGAATTACAACGCCTGCGTCTTAATCCATAAGCTCGTTTTCACATTCTCCGTCTTGGCCAACAGCTATAAAACACTATGTGTACACATAATACACTGCACGGGATTCAAAATTAACGTAATTTCAAGTTTATAATTTAATCAACAACGTACACTATCGGAATTATTTTCTGATGAAAATTGTGAATCATACATATATATATATATATATATATATATATATATATATATATATATATATATATATATATATATATATAATGAGTGAATGTGGGAGAAATCAACAAAGGCGATAAAATATAATTTGTGAATGTAAGAGAAACGAAATAAAGAATTTAATAAGGCATGTCTGTTGAACAACAATATTTATTCCGATACACATTTAATTAAGATTATGAAAAACTAACTGAATTAAAAAATAATTAATCTCAATTAAGTAGCAACAAGTTTGAAATTAATTATGAGCAATATAAAATATAGGCATTATAAATTTTATAAAAAAATATAACAAATTAAAATAAAATCAATAAATATTACTAACGCATTCTTTATTCGACTCGTTTCAAAAATAATTTTAAAAAATATTTTAAACATGGTTCAAGGCAAACCAATCAAAAGAATGATCTTATGGAAATTTTATTAATAATTTTGAAAAATAGACGTTATCTGTAGAAAAAATAAACATTTTCTATTTATGAACCGTAAAAAAATGTAAATTTAATCAGGATTTGTAAATAAGCCAATTTATAACAAAATAATTTAGCTTTTAAATAAAAATCACTTGTGTATGAATGTATATGTGTATATATGTGTGTATGTTAATTTATATACGTAGTAATTTTCCTAAATCAAATTTTACAAAAGAACAATTTACAAAAACAGGATTTAATGTGGGTGTGTAAATCAAAAATTGAAAAATATTTATTTTCTTTAATAAAAATTAATATTTCCATAAATAAATATTATTTTGAACTATAATATAGCATTAAACATGATTTTATAATAAAAGAAATCAATTTTGTATTTTTTTGAAAAAAATTTACACATAATTTTTCAAATAATAAAAATTTGTACTACTCTCTTATATAACAATTATTTAGTACAAAAATATAGCTTCTTTAGCAAAAATAGTTATTATATATTATTTTCCAAACGAAAAACGATTTTTTTTTTTAAATCGATTTATATTTTAATCACATAGCAAATTGGCATATTTTGGTTTTAGAAATTAATTTATTTGATTAAGTACCTATACATTAACTCAAAATAACATGACTTATTTAGAAGAAAACTTTTTTTATATCAAATAAAACTTTTATTTTCCAAAATTGTCAATATTATAAGAAATGGTATTTTTCGTATACTGAAAGTCAAAAAATCGAAAAATATTAATTTTTTCTAATAAATGCCATTATTTCCATGAACAATTGATATTTTCGTCAATGTTACGTCACTATTTATGATTTTAGTACAAAATAATTCCTTTTTGAAACATTTGATTTTTTGACAAAATTTCCATACTATAGGTCGTGGTTTTTTTTGGTCAAAAATATCGAATTTTTTGAAAGTAAAAATAATTCAATTTTTTATTTATACTGCGTTTATTTATGATAGAAATAATACGTTTTTAGTAAAAATTGTTATTATTATTTATTATACATAATTTTATGGACGATAAACCATATTTTTGAAAAATCGTGTTTTTTATTGATTGTAAAAATTAGCATAATTTCATTTTAAAAATTGTTTGAATTAATATATATAAATATATTAAGTTACAAAAGTATATACTCATGTCGAAAAAAAATTTTTGCTTGTTCAATATGGTTTTTTCTTCAACAACCATAAAATTATAACAAATGACATTTTTCGCAAGCTGAAATTGGAAAAAATGAAAAATGTTATTATTATTGATAAATGTTATTATTTTTATGAACAATTGTTGTTCTCGTTAATAGTATGTTATTATTTATGATTTTAGTGCAAAAAAAAATCATTTTTAAAACTTTCGATTTTTTGACAAAATTTCCATACTATAGGTCGTGGTTTTTTTTGACTAAAAATATCGATTTTTTAAAAACTAAAAATAATTCATTTTTTTCTCCATACAGCGATTATTTATGATAGAAATAATACATTTTTAGTAAAAATTGTTAATATTTATTATATATCATTTTATAGACGATAAATCATATTTTTAAAAAATCGGTTTTTTAATCGATTTAGAAATGGGTATATTTTTACTTTAAAAATTATTTTATTTAATTATATATGTACATACTAACTCAGAAAAACATATATTTATGTAGAAAAGAAATTTTTGTACGGGCTATATGACTTTTTTTTCAGCAACGATGAAATTATAAAAAATAACATTTTTCGCAGGCTGAAATTGAAAAATCAAAAAAATGTTAATTTTTTCTAATGAATGTCATTATTTTTTTGAACAATTGATGTTTTCGTCAATATTAAGTCATTATTTATGATTTTTATGCAAAATAATTCATTTCTAAAACTTTTGATTTTTTGACAAAATTTCCATACTATAGGTCGTGGTTTTTTTTGGTAAAAAAATCGATTTTTAAAAAAATAAAAATAATTCTGTTTTTTGTTTATACAACGATTATTTATGATAAATATATTATGTTTCTAGCAAAAATTATTCCCATTATTTATTATTAATCATTTAATATATAATAAACCATATTTTGTAAAAATCGGTTTTTTAATCGATTGTAGAAATCGACATATTTCCACTTTCAAATTCTTGTCAAAATTAAATTACATAATACCAGTACAAATAAATAAAATATTACAGTTCCTTATATATGAAATCATAATAAATATGTTTTGCCATTGGAATATCTAACAAAAGAACAGATTGCAATTTCACGGCACATCCATACTCGTAATATAAAATCCACTGTTCAGAAAATGATATGACGTGTAACTATAACGAAACAGAGTTCATAGCTGTTCTGCACGTAACCCGATCATAAACATATGTATAAAACATTGTAGACTGAAATATAAGTAACGTACGTATGCAATTTCAATCTGTTTAGTAACTCGATACGTGAGAGATAGCAACTAAAATTAGATGTATTCTTCAAATATGATAGAAATATGTTTGATATAAAAATTGGCCAAATATTAAATTTCTAATATTGAAAGAGTCTTATAGGAATCCACTATTACATACATATATAGTACAAGAATATTTGAATAGCATAAAGAATTCAGTGAGAGAAGAGAAATAGTAGATCGATAACAAAGAATGAACCAAGAAAATTATACGAAAAAAACTCGTGAAGAAAAAATGATAAGAATACGGCATTAAAACAAAATGACATTTTCATAGAAATTAATTTTAATTGCAAATTTTCCAACAAACATACAATTTATTTCTTTTTTAAAACATTTCATCAAATTTATGATAAACTGTAAATAAAATGTTAAAAAGAAAAATTGCACGTCAATATGTAATCGTCGATTCGTTACTTTTATTCGCATGAATTAACACCTTATAACTTTTTCTCTAGAATAAAAAATAGACATATTTTTAAAAATTTGGAAACAAAGAGAAAAATGAATAAATTGTAAAAGACCAAAAACTTCCAAAAATCTAGTAATAATAAAAATGTTTCATGAAAACAGATATAGAAGCAATAAATAGAATAATAATTAATTTGTATATTTCTGAAAATAAAACTATTTAATGGAAATCAATAACATTTTCATTAAAAAGCGTTCTTTTAATTAAAATAAAAATATATATTAAAGTACGAAATACGTTAATTATGTTGTCATTTATTTATATATTCGTACAGAGGATTCGAATTTTAAATTAGATTATAAATATTAATCCCTGGAATAAAAACTTATTATAAAAGACAGACATCACTCATTCAAAATTCTATTTTAACACCCATAAAATTTTAACAACATCTTAACGAAGATAAGTTTATAAAACGAAAATACATTAAAAAATTCAAGAACCATTACAAAATTAATGACAAAATTAAGATTCTATCTCTTCAAAGGATTGCATATAACGTTTCATCTAATATAATCTCTTGTAATGTGAAAATCTGTGTTGTATTAAAAGATTTGACGATCCAGTCGATTAGACAGATATTACATATATATATATATATATATATATATATATATATATATATATAAATGAGCTTTTTATTTTTATGTACATGTGGAAAATAAGAACATAATTGGGTCATAAATGAAAATATAGCAGATAAAAGCAACGAACATGCTTCCGTAGCTGTTTCATAGAGACGTAAACCAGTTACCACCTCCGAGTTGAACCGGAACCAACATCACAGATGAGTCAATCGTGCACAATTATGGGCTTTTATACACATCCGATAGTTCTGCCGTTTATACGAGATGTTCTCGTTTGTCGCTTTAAATAATTTCAAGCGAACTTTCGAAACTTATTAGATACACGAAATAGAAATACATTGAGGTGCTTGTATAAATTTTTCCAAACTTTTATAACAAGGATTAGTGTGTATTTAAGCGTGGAAACGAGTTGAAATGTTTAGATTATCTTATACCAGTAATCCTTTTTTAATGATATTTCAGCGAGATAAAACGACCGTACTTTATCTCGTCTGTTTTTTTACCAGCGAAAGTTTTTCCAATAAAATATCATTCTTTAATGTATTGGTTTTGTTGATTTGGAAAAATGATTATATGCATAGACTTTTTAATTATTTGTTCGATGGTGGTGTAATGGAAACGTAATTTATTTTTGTATACTTAAACATTTGATAGATTTCTTCATTTATGCTAAACATTGTTCAAAATTTTATACTGACTTTTCATTAACATTAAAAAATATATTTTTTCCAGTATCATTTTATAAGCTATAATGAAAACTAAACTAATTTACAAAAAAAATCTTATTAGGACTAACAAAACTTTTCACACCTTAAATATTTGCTAATTATTATAATTATATACAAGATTACCCAAATGAGACTGAAGAATTAAACCAAAACTAAAAGGTTTTTTTCTTTAATCTCAATTGGGCCACTCTATATAAATATTAATTAACTACTACTTCTTGATTAATTCAGACTTCCACACAAATAAATAAATAAATAACATTCACTATACTCTAAAACTAGTCATAAAATCATTTTAGTTCATTTTTAATACCTATTCTAAAAAATAATAATTTTGATAACAAGCACTAACTATTAATTTATTATTAATTGGCATGATAAAAATTGAATTATAGATTAGATAGAAAAGTACTTCTTAATATTTTTTCTTTATCTATAATTCCAAAAAATGTAGTTAAACATTTAAATCTCTTGATAAAAATATATTACTAGATTAACTACTGAAGCATCGATCAATTTATCATTATTCAAACATAAAAATATCTTTCCTCATTGTACAATTTATCAATATTTAACTACTATCTATTTTTTACTTTCAATTCGTATTTTTCTCTCAATCAATTAATATCAAACATGAATCGAGAAACCGTTATGTACGTTATATATTTTTCCACAGTTATGTATCTTGTATTCGATAATAACTATTTGCCAATTTCATGTATTTTATTTACATACATAAATACAAAAATAACCATATGTAAAAAAAGTATACGAGTAATATTACGATTTTATTTATCGACAAAAAATAATAAGAAAATTCTTGGTATTACAAAGTTATTTTCATAATTAAATTATTAGAGTATATGTAATCCGTTTAAAGAACGAAGAATACAAAAACCAATAAGACGAAAATAAAATCAGTTATATATTTTGATATGAACTAAATTTAGAAAATAAAATATATAAAAAAAAGTTATTTTCATTTATTTGCGAATTGAAAAATCCATTTAAAAACTCTTATAATAGCATTCATCTTAAACTATTGCAACAAATACATTGTTTTGGATATTTTCTGACAGTTTGTAATTCATTACTAATTCTGTCATTTTTTTACAAGACTCTTAAAACCAATTCTTTCGAAAAGGTCTAATGCATTTTTTGTATCTTCCAACTTAATGTATATCTTACATTCGCATGTCATGATATATTTAGCTATTATATATATATACTTTTAGCTTTTAAAATGTACCATTAATAGTGAGTAAAACTTTGTTTGAATTTCTATCTACTTCAAAGCTTGAGTATCATAACTGGTTGTGTTTTTTAAAAAAGGGGAAAAAATGAAGACAGCAAAACGTAATATGTTCATATTAAGGAAAAAAGTCTATTTTACAAGCTATGAGGATAATGGGTTGAAAAATATACTAAATACACACACACATATACATACTAAAAGCATATAAATATTTAGAAGTTGAAAAAAATTCAATTTTAGTTTTTAATCTTTGTAACTATGAAAGGTTTTTCCACATGCTTTTTCTAGTTCTAACACGAGCATAAGAATTGTCGTCATTTACCCTCTGAATTCATATAATTTTCGTTATTTAACTTTCTAAATCTTCAAATCATAAATAATAAATATAATTCTATATTATTCATTACTCTCTAATTGCTATTTATTTACTTATTACAACAAGTCTTAACTTTAAACCTATTTCAGATAAAAGGATATTAAATTTATGAACTATTTTTGTGTTTTTTACAAGTTTCTGTTTTTTAAAACATTTCATATTTTTCATATTTATTATATTCTATATTTATTATTCAATAACCACCTAATATTTACTTGTTCAATATTTATGGACATTCTGATTACTATATAATATAATTTCATTATTAAATTTGACAATTCATGATTCCATAATAACACTTAATAAACCTGAATAATTTAGAAGAGTAGGTCTTTCTTAAGAACGTTGAACTGTATATTTTTTCTACATTTTCAGTTTTGTTTATTTACATAATTTTTATAAAATTTTATATTTGAATTTTATTTTAAACTGAATTCGTTTTATATTTACTACCAAACATTCACAAACAGTAGCATCTGTATCGGATCTTATATTAGGTTCATAATTATACAAGAACACAATTCAACAACGAATATATAGGTAAGAAAACAAACAATTCTAATGTAAATAAATATATTAAAAAATAACTAACAAAAAGTATTTACTAAAAAAAAGTAATTCAATGTGCAAAATAATAAAATGCCCATACAAGTGAGAATATCTTGTATATTTTGCAATTCTGAAAAAGAATTTTATTTATTCCTACATAACCTTTGAAATAAAGTTTAAATATAAAGTAAACCATGTTTATCTCATGACAATTTCTAAAGTATTCTGCACTTCTTTATATTCATTTACATATAAATCTATTTTTTACGTAAATATAAAAATTTAACATTTGAGTATTTATTTATTTGAATCTAGAAGAGGTATAGCACGAAAACGATCCTCATGAAATCATTTTTTTATCTCGGGAACGTAATGTTTGAAATTAATTCAGAATTTATTTACTTTTATATATATATATATATATATATATATATATATATATATATATATATACATTAATTTAATAATTATTAATTATTTGAAAAAAACTTAGTTGGTAAGGGTGTACGAGTAGTTACTTTGTTTCGCAGTAATGATGTTTTTTGATAAAAAATAAATAATGATATTCAAAACATGGAAAAATGTAACCGCATATTGAGGAAAAAAAGTGGAATAAAAGTACACATCGCTCTATTATAATATGCATCCACTATGTCGTGTCATTTTTGACTGGACCATCAATCAATGTTTAATCAAAGGTTATAGTTTGATTAAAAAAAATGGGAGCCAGGCCCACTGTCGAGCGACCATGCCATATATTTTATGGTTAATACAGATAGACGTCGTCATATAACACCTAATTACTGCATATTAAACGATGCAAGGCGCACTCTATATTCACAAACAACCCGCGCCACACCACACGACGACGAATTACACCTGAACAATGACGTTGCCAGACGGAGAGAGTGTGTCAGGTTGGTGAAGAGCTAGACAGATATAGGTATGGCACGCCCACTACACCAGCCTGCCATGTAGAGAGAGTTGTTTTGTTACACCGGTCGGTCGGACGGACGACAACGATAACGAAAAAAAAATACACTATAATCTCTGATAACGTGCACAATATTCCACCTTGTACAGATAACGACGCGAATTATCCTCATCTCGCTATCACACCTCATTAAAAAACAAACAAACCACGTACGTTGAAATGACGTTTACAGGTATGACAAATTAAAATCCACATGAAACACGAATTGCATATTTGTGTCTCTGTACGGAGACATTAATTAATTATTATAGGTGATCGATAGCAATTACGAACACTATCTGATCGTGTTACGTTCATTCTCACGGTTATTTGGACACGAAACGAATTCAACGATTCCGATTCGTTTACGTGAATTTATTTAAAAACATGACAGCCGGCACTCGTGTTTTCTTCGAATCCAGCATATATATCCAAGTGTCAATTGGACACAGGTGCTTACATAATAGCCTCGTTGACCAAATTTACCTGACTCACATATGATATATATTTTTTTATAGACGAAAAATTAAATTAAATAAATACTGGAACGTTACACACGGTGACACTGAATACTTTTTACAGGTTCTTGTTTTTAACAAAAAATATATGTACGTTAGAAAACGCGTCAGTCGCTGGAAAATATATATTCGTGAAAAACACACTCACCAAATGCAGTACTGTGTTAACCACCTCGTGGTTAGCCACCTGTCCCACTTCAATGAGTCCTATCAGGACGGCGAACTTGAGGCTGTCGTTCATAGCCATCCGCACCACTTCTTCGGGACGTTTGATTTCACTGAACGGCGGATTATTTAAATCCGCCATTGTCAATATAAACACAATTCGATAATTTTACAACGGAAAAAATCGACGCACACACTAATGATTTACATGGAAAACGTCAATACAACAGACACATGATTGTTGCACGAACACATATCTTCCATGTTGAAAAACTGACACCGCTCAAGGATTCGGTAGGGATGCGTCAATTTCATATAAAACACGTAACAACATCAAGGACAGAAAGTTACTAAACGTTTGAACGTTTTGTTGGGTTTTTGTGTTCGTTGCTGTGGTAAATGTTAAGAAACGTCAAAATTGTCATGTTTTCTTTATTTTCCCAGGTTTTCTTCGTGCTAGAATAATAAAAATGTCATAAGCCGATCTTAAAAGTCATTAATAACATTCTTAAACGTCCAGACAACAATAAATTATTCACAAAAGTGTTTTTCATATTTGGTATAGAACAGCTAGTTTAAACTCAAGCCTTCCTTGTCGCACATAGTGACGAGGAATCAAAGGCGGACGCCACTAACGGTAATCACTAAATAAATTATACGTTTTTATCAACTAGTCCAAAGTATATTCGAGTCGTCGAAGAGTGAAATTACTCAGTCATGGCTGTCGAAGTCGAAAAATGCAACGTAAGTCTCAACAAATATAAACACAAGTAGTTTAACGACTAGAAAGTTTTATTACCAGTTTGACATTAAGGTTAAAGGGCGTTGGTTCCATTCAATGCACAAAACTAACGAAAATCCTACATTATGTGACATTTAAAACAGTCACGGTGTCGATGTATCGTAGTACACGACTTGTTTTCTGTTTTCTAGATGGAGCAGTCGATCCGGAATCTCAAATTATCAGGACATGTCGGATTCGATAGTCTTCCGGATCAACTAGTCAATAAAAGTGTCCAGAATGGATTTATTTTTAACATTTTATGTATTGGTACGTAATGATATAATATCTAATATTCGAATTTATTCGATGTTTTCTTACGATCAGGTGAAACCGGGTTAGGAAAATCGACACTTATGGATTCTTTGTTTAATACAAGTTTTGAATCTACACCGAGTCCACATAATCTTCCTACTGTCAAACTTAAAGCCCACACATATGAGTTGCAAGAAAGTAATGTTAGATTAAAGGTATAATTATTATTTCAATTTATAACTGTATTTATTTTTAACATATGTTCATTTTAGTTGACCATATGCGATACAGTAGGCTACGGCGATCAGATAAATAAAGAAGACAGTTTCAAGGCTGTAGTAGATTATATCGATGCACAATTTGAAGCCTACCTGCAAGAAGAACTAAAAATTAAACGTTCTCTCTCGACGTACCACGACACCCGTACACATGTTTGTCTCTACTTTATTTGTCCAACAGGTCATGGATTGAAGTCGATCGATCTTGTTTGTATGAAAAAATTGGATACCAAAGTTAACATTATTCCGATTATTGCTAAAGCAGACACAATTTCAAAAACTGAACTTCAAAAATTCAAGGTACCATAATATTTTTATATTCATCTACATTAATATTTTATATGCATTTTTATCTAATTTTACAGTTAGAAACACCATACATAGATGTATTTTATATAAGTAGGTCAATTTTCTATCATATTTGGTAAAAGAATGTATACATATTATGAATATTAATTGGTTGAAATGACTAACATGTGTATGATAATAAGTACTGTTATTACCATTCATAAAAATTTATTGCATTAATTAACTTTTATTAAATAAAATACAAACACAATTTAATGTAATTTAATCCTATTAATGTTCATATTTTATTCAAAATTTTATAAAAATATAATTTTCTTTGAAAAATAATTTTATGTTTTTGTATACTTATATTTTATTGCATTGAATTTTAAATTAATCTAATGAAATAAATAATTTCAATTCATTTTAATAAATAGGATATTTTTCAGTATTATTTATTAACTTTTTATATGTATTTCATAATAAGTTCAAAACAATGTATCCTTTTAGTCAAAAATTAATGCAGAGCTAGCAAACAATGGTGTTCATATTTATCAGTTTCCAATTGATGATGAATCTGTATCTGAAGTTAATGTTCAGATGAATAGTCACATACCTTTTGCTGTTGTGGGTAGTACCGATTTTGTAAGAGTTGGAAACAAAATGATGAGATCTCGTCAATATCCATGGGGAACTGTTCAAGGTATAACATTGTTTTATGAATTGTAACTTTTCTCAGTAACTATTAAAATTTAATTTTTAAAAAGATACAAGAAAATGTTGTAGATCTTAAACTTTCATATTATTTTCAGTTGAAAATGAATCTCACTGTGATTTTGTTAAACTTCGTGAAATGTTGATTCGTACAAATATGGAAGATATGCGTGAAAAAACTCACGTACGCCATTATGAGTTATATCGGAAACGGCGCTTGGAACAGATGGGATTCAGTGATGTGGATACTGAAAACAAACCTCTCAGTTTTCAACAATCATTCGAGGCAAAACGGTCTCAACATCTTCATGAGTTGCAACAAAAAGAAGATGAAATGAGACAAATGTTTGTTGTTCGTGTGAAAGAAAAAGAAGCTGAACTTAAAGAATCTGAAAAAGATGTACTACTTTATTCAAATTTGTTTTAAAATGACTAATATGTTGCAATAGTTACACATCTTTTATATTAAAATTTGTCTTTTTTTTCAGCTCCATGCAAAATTCGATAAATTAAAGAAAGAACACACAGATGAAAAGAAAAAGTTAGAAGATAGTCGCAAGAAACTTGAAGATGAGATCATTGAATTTAACAGGAGAAAAGTACAATTCCAGCAGATGGGAAGCAGTCATCACACATTAACTCTAAAGAGCAAAAAAAAATAAAGAGAAATAAATTATTTAAAATATTTATTTTTTCATTTATTAATTTAAATAAACAATAATTTACCTTTTATGTGTTATTATTTGCAATATACATTATTCTATATACATAAATGTATATACTATAAATATAAATTATATATTATCTCTTTTATGTATTAACTCCTTTTTCATTTATTATAAGGTGCGATATAATATTATTTTTTTATGTATCATTTCATACAGATTTTGAATAAATAAATATCTATATATATGTAAAATGTTTTCATTGATTACTGTATTATTTTTTCACAGAACAATTAGTGTTTTTAAAAATACTCTAAATTTTATTAAAAAGCTATTGTAAATAATACACTTTAAATAATATAAAATTAAACAGTTCAAAAAAAAAACTATTAATTTACAATAAAATATTTTTTTTCATAAATACTGAAAGACATAAACCTAACTTAATTTTTTTCTAATTTATAAAATTTAAATAAATCATATTTTCAACTTAAACACAATTTAACAATTATTTTATAATTTATTCACTACACGCTATTAACAAGATTTCTAGTCTATACCATTTTTTCTTTTTGGTATTCGAAAATAACATTTATATTTATTATAGTTTTTACAAAATTTGTACATTACCTAACTTATTGAAAATAATTGAATTTAAATAATCTTTTAATAATACTGATATGATTCTGAAAATATAATAATTAGCTATTTTTTTTTTGTCTTAGTGCATTATTTTATACAATTTAACAAAATACATGCCATATTTGTATAATTAAAGAATTTTCACTTTTTGTAGTTTGCAAAATATTAATCTTCATTATTATAAACTGTACTAAATTAATTCATAGCCTTATTATATTTTTAATTTCGCAAATTGTGAATAATAAGTAAATTTTTTTGTGAAATTTTTAATTTTTATTTTTGGTTGTTCTCTAATGACTATTTTTGGTTTACAGTGTTTAATGCACACCTAAAACAAATGAAACAATTAGGACTTTTTTTAGAAAAAATGATTGTATTATACATTAAAATAATTTAGAAAATTTATTTTTATAACTTTTAGTAACTGACTCTACCTATAAAAAATTCATCAATTTAAATATACAAAATAATATTACAAACATCTATGTAGAGTTTTCAAATGTTATATAATATTTGGGTTTAAATTATAAATTAACATTTTTTTATTTAATAAATATTAATATTAACAAGTACCTGTATTAAAAATTAATATTATATATATATATATATATATATATATATATATATATATATATATATATATATAAATGATTTCATATAATAAATATACTTTAAATTGCTTACCACTTATAATTCATTTCAATTAACTCCCTTTTTATACCATGCTGTAAATCACTAAATCTAGAATCACCTAAAAATTCATCTAAAATTCTGACATTAAATGAAGAATAAAAGTGTTTTAAAAAATAAATAACAAAACATATTATTAGCTATATTATATTATTTATATGTGAAAAATACAATAAATGCAACATTCTACACAAATTTTACAAAAAAAGTGTATGAATAAAAATGTGAATGCGTTTCTCTAAATTTGTGATTTTTTTAAAAAACTTACAAAAAGTGTATACACTGATCTAAAATTTTTAAAAAATAACAATAAATACATATCAAACATTTAGTATAAGTTTAGTTATATTAAATACTTAACCCTAATGTACCATAATTTTAATAGCAGGATAAATAAATTCAGAAATCTTTTTATTAATCCTACCAGAATGTTTTACAGAACACTGATTAGATTTAAATATGTTTGTAAATTATTATTATTATTTATATTTCATAAATCAAAAAATCAAAATCGTTATGATTTTATAAGGAAATTTGTTTTTAGTTTATGATTTTTAAATAATTTACTTAGCATTGCTTAATTTTTTAAATTTGGTCATTTTAGAAAAAATACTTTTAAAAATGTTATAAATCGTAATAATTTATATCGTTTTCGGTACTAAAACGATCAAATATATAAACAAAAAAATATACAAATATTTTTATTTATTGTAACTTCGGCGATAATTTTATTTTGAAAATATTACAAGAATATCAATAATCGTTCCTTATTTGATATTTATTATATATTTTCTATAAAAATCATATCAACAATGTTTCATTTATTTCATTCATATTTCAAAATAAAAGTTTTATAATATTTGTTGATGGTTAAATTTAATTGTAAAGGGGATATTTCACATCAATTAAAATAACCAAAATATTATTTTATTTTAATAAAATCTCATGTATTTCCTCATACATTTTTAACAAATTCTAATGTTATTCTTAAATGTTTATATATCTTTAAAATTATTTTATAAACAATAATAGACGTTAAAATAATTTTTAAATGTTTAATTGTTAAACATATTTAACACATGAATTAATTTATTTAACAATATATTAATCGGAAATTTTATTTCTGTATTTATTTATGAATTTTACAAAAATCGTTAAATAAACACATCAATTTAAATGATTATATTATTGAAAGTTTATAAAATCAACCATCCGAATTATATTGATTATATTTTATTAATAATTTAGAAAAACGCATATAAAACACAATAACAACAAACTACACTACGGGTTATAATATCTTTGGCAGTTCCAGGATTAACAGTTGAGTACGTAGTTTAATTATATTACTTCCGATTTTTAAACACGTACGAGTTAAAAACCATTATTATATACATAATTTCTATGTAAGTATAAAAAGCTACATTCCTATTTAATTCTACACGTATTAATAGTGTTTATAAAAAACCACAAACTTGTAAATATGTTTATTTTTAAATATTTGGATGTAAAAATAATATATGCTGATTAATATAAAATGGAATATATTTAGTTATTTTGTGAATGTATATTTTATAGTTTTGTTTATATCTAACTTCTATGGTTAAATAAATTAATAGTATTTTATATATAACTTAATTTATTATTCATGTCTTTTACTGGGGAAAATATTTTGTTATTCAATTCGTAAGGGAACTGTATTTCTATATTGAAACATACAGAACGTCGTTAAGAACATAAACGTTTTTATAGACACTTTATCTCACTATGTTTTCTTTACAAAAAAACTCAATTTTACTTGCTTCTAACTCTACCTAGAATCTAATCATGTCATTCGTAACAAAAAAATAGCTTAAGGGATTCAATGGTCTTAAATGCGATAAAATTGGAACTTTTCCAAATACATTTATCACTAACAATCTGACATATAAACGAAAAATAAAAGATTGTTTTATATGCATATATTTTTTATTACATTTTTTTTGGTATAAAAATCGATGTTTAGTTTTTTTAAAAAATATATTTTAATTCATGTTTTATTCAAACATTTAAAAAATTAATGTCAGTAGATGTCTAAAAATCAAACAAATCATTTTGACAATTAAATTTGAAATATTAACTGTTGATGTAACTATTTCATTAGATGTAATTATTTTAGGCAGACAGACTGCTTGACTATCGAAAGCAATTTAATTCAAAACATTGAATTAATGAGTCATAGGTTGTTATATAGATATGTCAGTTAATGAATAACGTTCATGACGGCTTTGTATACATGTCTTGATAATTGATGCAGAACATTGTATACTGCAATTGCTCAGGAATGCACTAGGGCGTATTGTGATGTGTGTTTATATTCTTCCCGTCAACACCCATCCAAGTACAGTTGTAAAAAAAGAAAATAAATCATGTTTATAGTATTTTTATAGAAGCTGTTGTCACTGAAACGATCAAGATGACCAGAATGCCAATGAAGATTTTACAACTAGACGTAAGATACCGTAAATTATTCGGATTTTTTTATTCATTTACCCGTTAGTATTCAAATCTGATAATATGTTAAATGTTTGAATTTAAATAAATAATCCTGTTGATCCCATAAAAAACTAGTATTCGATTGATTTGACACAGTGACTACTCACTTTTACGAAAGAAATTAGAATAAAAAATGCAATTAAATCAACATAACAGAATAACTTTTAACAAAACAGTTTTATAAAAATTTTGAGAAAAATTATACAACCATTTCAAAAAATAAATTAACAAAAATATATTACATATAAAAAAAAATACATTCTATGTAAGAAATATATCATTCTTTATATTCTTAAAACTTGAAATTTTATTTTTCGTTTATTCTTAGATTGTTAATAAATTATATATCGTATTTAAGACCAACAAAATGAATAATGTTCAATAAATGAAATTGTATGAAAAAAATCGAATCTTTTTTGCTAGATAAATTATTTTCAGTGAAAAGAACGAAAAAAATTTTTGTTCCAGTCTTCCTATACTTACTTTCAAACATTCGAGTAAAAAAATTATTTTATTATGTATGTATATTTTATTAAAGTTTTAAGATTATTTTATTTTTTTAAAATTTTAATTATTATTTAATTTTTTATTTTCGAAGCATTGTATTACATTTTTAATTTAATAAACCTTAATGGTTTTAGTTTCATTTTAATTTTATTTTAAATCTATCAATCTTTATAATACGTTTAAGAATGATTTTATTAATTTAATTATAAATTCAATAAGTAAATTTTAATTACTGATCCACCTAAAATTATTAGTTTCATTATTTTTCACAATTTATAAATATAATTGAATTTACATTTAATAAAAATGTACTAAATTAAATAAACAAATTTTGAAATACGGTTTAAAAATCATTTACGGAAATTTTATTTCAATAATCACTAATAGCTAGAAAATATTTAAATTTTTGTTATAAATTATTCATATAAAATAATTTATTTTTCCTAAAGAAATGTTTACTTTTTCTTTTAAATTCTAACATATTCTTTTTAAAAAACGTATAAAATAATTTTACAGCCATTTAAATTAAGTAATTGCAATTCACCAAACAATCCAATTTAATGTTAAAAAGTTACTTAATTGTTATTTACGTTAGATTGGAATAAATTCTTTACAAAAGTCTTAAATTGTTCTACGTGCTTAAAATTAAAATCAAGTAAAAATTATCAGAATTCAATTGAAAATTACGTAAAAAAATAAGTATACAAACAAGCAATGAATTTTAAAGAAAAAACAAATAATAAGAACCGATATTCGAATTCGTATTTGTTTCGAATATCGTAACAATGTGTAATAAACACTTAATTCTAAATTAAACTACAAGTGAACTGAGCCATTGGGTGCAACTGAAGTGTATATTTCTCAACAACTACTTTGTTGTGTAAATCTAATTGGAATAGTTCAGACGTGTCAAATATATGATACACGATCGGCATTTCGAGTTTGACGCGTCTAGAATATTCGATGAAATATTGATTTTATATAAACATACATACGAGTACATATTACCCAATATCTCCATAAAAAACAGTATAGGTTATAATATTTTGACAAATATTTGAAATGTGGTAGAGGTAACTATTTAGGTACATTTTTTTATAATTATCTCAAGAAAGTTCGATGCATATATATACTAATCAAAAATTTTTTCATTTTAAATTTCGGTTTATTTTTTTATAACATTTATTCACCTAATTTCAATGCACAACAATATTTGACCAATCAAAATAAGGATAAAAATGAAACGTATTATAAACTAAAATGTCACTAAATTAACAATGTTAATTTTTTCCCATTTTAATGTTTGTTATTATAACAAAAAGTAATTATAATTTACTATTTTCAGTTGAAATTTTAATAAAAAAATATACAATATTTAAGATAAATTATGTATATTTAACCAAGATAGAACATTTAAATGTTAACCAATTAGAGAGAATAAAAAGAAAACATTGATAAATTTTAAACCGCATAAAAACAAATATTTGAAATTCTTATCATTAAACAATTACTGAAAATCAATTAGTTTATATAATTTTATTTCTCAATACATTATTTTGTAAATGTAACGAACTTTCTTAGAATTTATTTAAAAATATATACTTCATGAAAAATATATCTAATATATTTTATTATAACATGTATTTTAAACTTTAATGCAATATGTGGAATTAATTAATTATTGCTGAGAAGTTGATGTAATCATATATTTAATAATTATTAGAAACTCGATACAAAATTAATTTTGTAATAACAATACAAAATATTTTTATAAATAAAATTGCGAGTAGAGAAAACAAGAATGAAATATTAATAATGATATTAAAAATTGAAAATAATTACAGAAAATTATGAGGGTCGTTTGTATAATTTATTAGAAATTACATCAACTTCTGCAAAATATCTAATTTCTTAAAAGGCTAGAGATTGTTAACACGGATTTGAAATTCGTTTTAGATACTGAATTTGTACAAAATTGTTTGTAAGTTTTCGATTAAGACCAAAATGTGTTAGAAACAAATAATGAAGTTAAAAAATACTCTAAATAAATTTATATCAAAATGCAAATATAGAATAATGTATATGAATAGGGAGGATATATTTAAAATGTTAAAAATATGATGTTAGTAATCCTTAATGACCTAATTTAGAAAATGAAAAAAAAATACGTTCATTGAATGAAGCTGACGATGTGTGACTAAACATGTTTATGCAAGCAAGGCTACCCATACGTGCTGTCGTTATCGCATGACGAGTTCCCGTACTGGTGGGCTCCGGTGCAAATATTTCGAAGCGGAAGCAGGACGATCTGGTGACGTTATTAACGGCGACCTCACCTGACACGGATCATGACGTATCAAGAAATGTTCTAATGTATCCCAACCACCGCCGACACGTACCATCATGTGGCGTCCTTTTAAAAGCTAAAATTCAAAATTATTCAACACTATATTTTTTGAAAGAAGAATTAACCTCTTTACAATATACATTTCTAAATTTTTATAAAAATCTCTTGAATTATTTTGATTTATCATATAATACTTTTCTTTTATATAACTATAAGCTATAAAATATGTAATCATAAATTATAAAAAAATATATTTTTTAAGTTTTTGAAAAGAAAAAATAGGAATTGAAATAAATATGACTAGGTTTAAAATATTCAATATATGTATATAAAATTTCTCCAATGTAAAAGTCAATTTTTACAGATTACATAATATTATAATTTTCTAAAAATGTAAACCATATTGATATACTTTTACATTCTAATATAATTAATTATTCAAATAATTAACGTTTATAATAAAACAAAGAAAATTTACATAAAAGTAATTATAGTAATTATAAAAACAACAATTTATTTATATTAATTAAAAAAATAACTTTGTGGAAGCGAATAATTAAACGAATATTCAAATTAAAATCATTGATTTAATTATTACTCACTGGAAATAAATCATATGATTTAATATATCACAACGTACCCTTATAAAAACATTCCTGCCTGCTATATTGTACTTCCCTTCGCCAATTTTTTTCACTTTCAGTTTCGAACACTTCCCATTCGAACAACAACACGACTTTTGCATTAGATTTGTTGCATGTTGTACCTAAAAAAACTCATATATCAGATTTTTAATAACACGTAAAACCATATCTGAAAATTGAATCAATAACTAACATCCGCATTTGCACTTTATTGAAAAAAGTCATTTCATGAAAATTACACCGGAAGTAGGTCTATATTAACTCATTTATTTCACAATTTATTAATAGTGTTTCCTGATTTAAGAACTGTTAATAATATATACAAATATTTAATGTTAAATTATTTTTCCTTATAGATAATATTAATAACAAATCATATATTTACCTACAAATTAAATATAACTAATCACGCCCTTATATATATATATATATATATATATATATATATATATATATATATATATATATATATATATTGAAGCATATATACAAAATTAAAATCAAAAGATTAAAATTAAAAATATGCTTTTTAAAAAAATAATTATATTTACAGAGATGTTTTAGCGCAAAGTAATTAGCCTTTTTCTGTTTATCATTTTTATAAATGACTGTCAAGATGAAATAATTTAAAAAATATTACTTTTTACCAATGTATTTAACCAAAATTAATAATAAAAACTATATCAGAGTTAATTACTCGATTTTACCATTGAATTTAAACAAACTTACTAATGGTAAGAAATGCATTATATGAAATTAAGTTATTTAAAAAGTATTTTTGTCTATTTTACTAATAAGCAAAATGTTATCTAATCATCCAACTTGCTAACGAAGTAGAAGTTTAAGCATCTAATTCACATAAATATTTCAGAATCATATTATAATCATCTTTACTATAAAATGAACATATTTCAAGAAATATAAGCTATTATAACTATTAATGTATATATGTGTGATCGCAGTATTTGAAAAATCTGTTCTTGAGACCTTTGAGTACTATATTAATATATGGAATCTATATTCCATAATAAAGTAATTAAAATATGACAAATTTGGAGAAGAATTGCTCATTTCATATTATAACGTTATTTCATGGTCGATAATATTAGTAAAGCAATAGAACAACTCAAGCGAAAGAATATCAAATCGATGGCAATTTGCGACTTGTAAATTTAAAAAGCAAATTTAACGTTACTGGGAATCCACAGAAAGCGACAGTACTAAAGTGTCTATTTTTAGATAACTACTCTTATTTCACAAATATACCGGTTGTTTCACGGTTTAGTAAATAATATCTCTAGTAGTAAAATAATTTTTGGAATCTTTAGTAAGGATTGCTTCACGATATTTAATCGAAAGATTTCCATACAAAAATAATTTGTACTAATCATAAAAATTAATTTGTATTTTTAAAAAGTTTTTATGGAATACTCAGTCTGGAAGAAGTTTAATCAAAGCATACGTTTGATACTTTCTCGATGAAAACTTTTAAAATAAAATTAAAAAATGGTACATAAAGAATTAAGATTGATTTTAAAAATCTGTGGCAATGGGTCAATAGTTTGATCTGGAAAATTTTAAAACACTTATAGTCAAAATAAATTTGAAAGGTTGTAAATTATGATGATATGATTTAAATATTAATAGATATAATTTTAAAAAAATATTTTACTATAAAATAAATGAAATTTAGATAATTTCTATAAGCAAAAAAATAAATATTCAACCATGGATATATAAAATAATTAAAATTACTTACCCTTCTATCAAGTTCTGTTACTGGTGCTACACGTTCTTCAACAGGACTCGGTGCTGGTGGATTCAAATCAACCGTACGAGTATCAATATCCATTTCGAGATCATCTCCACTTCCTCTCGACCAATCATCTTCGGTAGTATCTGAAGGTACTCCATCACTAGCTCCGCTTGGTACAACAGCCGTCATAGAATTGTGATTATGTTCGACGACCGGCTTTTCAGTCGACAAGAGAACAATACCACAACCGTGATCTTCAGTCCATCGATTGATATTTGCGGATATTGCAGAAGTGGATCTAATATCCACAAACACGTTTAATATGTTTTCAATTATAGAAACACAGAAAAAAAATATATTTGTTAATAAATGTATAATGTTATTTAGAACATCCATCATTCGTGCTAAATAAGAAATTATTACAAAAGTTGATATTGTGCTAAGTAATTTATACCTTTTTATTATCTAAAATATTTTTTTGATAAATTATTATCTTATAGATAATAATGACTTTTATTCAATAAATTATTTATTATGTTTTGTTAAAAGATAAAATTAAATAAAAATGTAAATAAATAAACATTAAATTGATATTTTTTAAACTAAATTAATATTTACAAAGTATTAATTATCTCATAAATAATATTTATTTTTAACTAATTATTTATTTTTAAATTATAATATTAAATAAAAATGTTAATAAATAAACATTAACTGAGGAGTTTTTAAACTAAATTAACATAACTCTTCATTGCTCAGTAAAAAAAGAATAACATTTTTAATTCCAAAGAAGGAAAAATATTATTGCTATTATTAGAAATAAGGCAAAAATTATAAAATTAATATTTTAAAAATTAAATATGTATATATTTTATTACTTTATGTCACTACTTTGATTTTTTTATAAAAAATTGACTTTTTTCTCTAAAATTCTCAATTTTTTAATATATAAAATAAAATTACTTTTTGCACCACAATCTTGAAACTGAAATGCTGAAACATTTATGAATTTTGTAATTTCTAAAAAAAAATAACTGAAAATATTTGTGGTTGTTTCTGATTATAACTGTACTTAATGTTTACTTTATATATAAAAATATATTGTATACTATAAGGGAGAATATGTATCATGGCACTTACGAAGGGTGAATTATAAAGGGAACGCACCCTCTATTACCTTTTAGTAACATAGATCATCATTGCCCTCAATATGAACAGATGTAATTATTTCCTGTGATAATGTTCAAATAGCTTTTTGCACCAATACATTTTAATATCAAAAATATATTTTATAAGAAATACAAAAAGACATTTACTTAATTAACTATTGAGAAAGTACAATACGTACTTGCTTTGTCTCATCTTATTTTCACACGAACTCCTTGGCGTTTCGATTTGGGCTGCTTGGAATTGCCACGACAAGAGAGAACTATGTGACAGACCTGAATCTTGTGATTCTTCTTCGGCGATCTCTTTTTCGAACTGTACAAGACCTGGAGGTTCAACATCGTAACGTGTAGCAAGTCGTGCGACTTCTAATAGACACAAAACTACGTTACGGGGTTGACCGTGCATTACTGCAATTTTTAAAAAAAATATTAGGTTATAGAATATTATTAAATGATATTTAATGCTTGTACCTAAATCGTCACTTTCGAATAATAGATTTTCATGAACGCCGAGTTTTCGACAGAACCGTATAAAATTTTCCATGTTGTCGCGAGAGAAGAAACTGCGACGAGCTGCTGATTCCCAATATCGAGGTTGTATTGTTGGTACAGGCTATGGATGAAGAATAGTTTTGTACCATTTATTATACAAAATGAAAATTGTTTTCATATCTTTTTTTATTACAATGTTTATAAATACTAAAATTATAAAAAAAAATAGTTTTATTTATATAAGGTGGTCCTAAGTGAAACTGAAGAATATTAAATGATAGTAAGAAAGATAATGTAGATCTAAACTCCATAATCTCATTTGGATCACCTGTAGTACTGTAACTGAAATCACTGTTAGTAATAAATCGCTACTCAAAAATTGAAATGTTAAATAAAATATTCATTATTTGTTAATTACTCATTTCAAATAATTTCTACATAGTTCGATAACAATTATTCTTAATTCGTAGTAAGACAATATTATTTAATTGTGTTATATATTACTGAATATTTTAATTAAAATTTGTAATGTAGTAGTGATTTATTTTATAAAAGAACATTTAATCATAAAATAAAATAAATATTGTATTGTCAAGTATATTAAATAAACAATTTTATTTACTTTTTAGATATATAAATAATTCGATTTAAATTGATAATTTTTTATTTGATTTTTTACATTTTTCGTTAACAAAAATATTAGAGATAATCTAAATCCTTGAATTTAAAATAAAGATACTCTGTTTTATAATTAAACACGATAACTACACAATTACAATAATATCTAATGGAATTAATAAAATATGAATTATGTATTTTATTTTAATGTGAAAATCACAAAGATTAAATTTATAGATATAAAATTTAATTCTTAAAGAGAAAACAAACAAGTTTTAAGTGAAAACATTAATTAAGTTTTTAAGTCACAAATACTATTTTTTTTTATTATTAAAAATATTTTATTGTTAATATCATCGAAGTAATAACAATTTTATAAAATGATATAAATACGTTTATTTTTGTAGAATTAAAAATATTTTTATGTAAATATTTTTCAGTAGAGATTAAATTTTAAAAAAATATATAATACAAATATAAACGAACGAATTTTATTCATGTTAAAATGAAATTTTAATGATGCCAAATAAAATAACACTGACAAAAAATTCATACCCCTTTGGCTGTACCAGCATTAAACGCTTTTCGTGCTTTTTCTTGTATAACTTTTCCTAAACGGCATAGTATGGCACCATTATCCAATACATCGAAGAAATTTTCCCCAGTTATATGTTCCAAACCTAGAAAGATATTATTTATTAATTCAAATTAATGTTTTAACTGAAATAAAAAAATAATAACTTTTTTAACAGAATTATGTAGACTTTTAAATACATATTTCGAATAAACGAATACAGGATTAAATTTATGTATACACATACAACTATTTTTCATTAATCAATAATAATATTATACAATAAATATATATTATCTATTTTGCATTTATATCTAATTA